>JARJCM010000062.1:0-465320 GCA_029233265.1 Mycena alexandri | reverse complement strand
GCGGAAGGATTCGAGACGAGCGGTCGGGGAGGTTGTGTCCATGTAGTCGCGGCCGTAAATTTGGCGGTAACCCTTGATACAGAAACGAACCTTGTTTCGTACAACCTCACCCGTCATGTCCCGCTTGCGCGTATACACGCCGCGGAGGTCGAGTATGGTCTTGTTGAGAGGGACGGCGGATGGATGAACGAGCTCGTAAACGTTGAGGTTGCGTAGCGCTGCCAACTCCTCGTGAGTACCTGCGATCCATTTATCCGCGTCGGGCGCTGCCATCGCCTCCGAGTAGTTCCTGGGGTCGTCCGGATACTCGACATCGATGGGATTTTCCGACAGGTAAGCGTTGAGTTGGGCGAGAATTATGCCCTCCTCGGGGTCGTCATCTTCAGGAGTAGCGCTGATGACTTTGTTGTTCTCCCGGATTAGGTCCAGTTCCTCGTCTGCGTCGTCTTCGGCGTTGTGAGCGTACGGCGGGAGCACGGCGCGGACGGGAGGAGCGGCGTAGCGGCGTGGCGGCGGCGGCATCCGGTGGCGGGGCGGGCGCGTCATGGACGGGCACGGCGGCGGCGGCATCCGGTGCGGCGGGCGCAGGCGCGGCATCGGCATCTGGATGAGGGAGGGAGGCGGGTCCGGGGGAAATTGACGTACGAAGCGCGGGGTCATCGGACGACTGGTCGTCGGGGACGCCGAGCTTCGGGTCGGGGGGTATCGCGACACGCTGAGCTAGGCGATCGCGATTGTAGCTCACCCGGGCGATCTGACCGCTCTCGATGAATCGCACGTTGATAGAGTTGAAATTTTCCCCGTCGAACGCTCCCAGCATCTGTAAGCTTTAGCATGTGGAGCGTAACCGATTAGGACACACTCGATTGAGCGCGCAAAAATTTTCGGGTTGTGGACCTCAATCAGCACGAACGCACGACAACCGATCTCGCGAAGGTGGGAGAGGTTCGGCTTCTTTAGTTCGAAGCACTCGTGCGGGGTGAGACCATTTTGGGATTTGGATGGTGTTCGCGGTGTAAGTACGCAGCCGTGACTGCAAACTCATCCCACAGGTATGGCGGCGCGTCGCATCCGAGGCGCATGGCGCGAGATTTCTCGTGTATGACGCGGTGAAAACGCTCTACCTTGCCATTCTGCGCAGACGTGTACGGTGCGGTGTTCCGAAAAACGGTCCCGCGAGCGGCGCACCAGTTCTCCATCTCAGTGGACTGAAGCTCCCCGTTGTCGGTGTTCACGAGGCCGACCTTGAGACCGGTGCGGGCTTCGACGGCGATGATCCAACATTTGAGGTAATGGAAGGCGGCGGCTTTATTAGGGATTGGGATACACCAGCCGCGCGAGGAACAATCGTCTACGATGTCGAGAATATATTCGTTACCACTCCTCGACTTCACCGCCATGGGTCCGCTCAAGTCCACAAACACCTTTTCCAGCCTCCGCGTCGCCTTCGATTCGTCGTCCTCGCGGGTTTTCGGGATTGGAGCTTTTCCCTGTTTACCACGAATACAATGAACACATGAAGGGGCGGAGGAGGCGACGTCGAGGGCCATACCGTCTACGACGCCATTCTGGAAGTTATCCACGCACGCTTGGTGGTTAGCGTGGCCGAGTCGGAGGTGCCAGCTATGGAGACCCCGGGTTTCAGCGCTTGCAGCAATGGCGGCGACGGGATGTTGGACGGTGCACTGTCATGGAGTAGAGCTCGCGCTCAGGGATGGTCGCGCCGTCACAAACGATGCGTCCTTCGCTGTCCGTGATCCACGCTCGTGCGGAGTCGAAGTGGCACGCACCCCCGGTGGACTTGCAGAGTCGGATGACGGACAGGAGGCGGACAGCCGCATCGGGAACAAAGAGGACGTTATGCAGGGTGAATTTGTTCGTCACGACGGTTCCGACCCCCAGCGCGTTGATAGAGGTGCCTTGGAAGCCCTTGATGGCGCGCGGTGGGATCGGGGGTGAACGTCGTGAAGTCGGAATGGAAAGGTGTGTAACGTGGACGTTGGCGCCGGAGTCAGCGATGATCGTGTATACGGCGCTCTTCGCATCGACGTGTGCTGCGACATACTCCGCCAATACCTCCCATTCCACCCCAATCCGCGGCGGATCGCCGTTGTCCTCCATGGTGGCCGCATGCACCCCCCAATCACCCGCAGGCAGATCATCCGTGCGGAGATTGACGAAGTTAGCGCTGGGAGCTGGGTTCGGCTGAGCGGGAAGGGCGGGGTGGCGGGAGCGGGGGCAGTGGGAGCGGTGGATGTCGTCGTGGTCAAGAGAGCGGCCGGGAGGGGAATGTCGACGCCGTGCGTAGTGATGTAAGCTTGCCCTGCAGGATTGACCTTTATGTGTCGTTGAAGGCCTTTTCCCGTGTCGTTCGTCCCGCCGCTGCGTCCGCCCTGCTCGCGCCCCCTCGGTTGTTGGGTGCGCTGCCCGTTCGCTGTGCGTTGTGCCGCCTTGGCCTCGTCTAAGGAGCGACCGGCCATTCCACCCCCTGGCTGGATGCAGAAGGTCCAGGTGTGGCTACCCGGCGCCTTGCATCCAGGCGTGTTGCATAGCTCCTTGGTGGCGGCGAAGGCGGTCCCCTGGATGCTGGAGGGTATGTCCCTCTTCGTCTCCAGCCGCGACTTGATGAGTGCGGGGCTGATCGACGGGAGGGCCAACAAGCCGTCCACGAGGCTAGGGTACGGGGACAGAGCGTTGAGCATGCCGCTCACTATAAACGAGTCGATGTCGGGGATGCCTGACGCCCATATAGTGCGCCCGAGTTCAGTCAAGCGCCTCGAAGTCTCGGCGAACGTCGATGGGTCCGAGCCGTACTTGATCGTGAAGAACTCCTGCATGTCAATCATCTGGCGTAGCGGTCCACGTTGCTCATGGCGTCGTCGCAGGGCGAACCAAATCTCGGCGGCGGTGCGGCAATTCGCGAAGTGTTCGCGTTCGTTCAGTGCGCACGTTTCGGTCAAGAACGCGCGTATAACGCGGTCGTTGTCGAGCCAAACAGCGTGGGCACGAGGGGAACATGTCGAAGGATGGTAGGGAGTACGATGGGTCCAGCCATTTGTCCGCCGCGCCGTGCATCGCGAGGTGGTTAGTGACACGCTGCGAGTAAACAGACCAGTTATTGCTGTTCCATGTCCAAAAGATCCTTCTCCGTCCACCCGGTCGTATTCAGTGTGATGACCTTGAACGTCGTATCGCGCTCCGCAACGTACCCGGACACCGAGCTCGGGAGCGAGGAGATGGGTTGCTGGGGAGGAGCGTGGCCGTACGGCTGCTGAGCGAACTGGGGATGCGGGTTGGTGCTGGACTGGGGCGGTCTGGTACGAGGGCGGCATCTGGTATTGTCCAAGTCCCGGCGGGTAACCAAGAGACGGACCCGGTGCGTTCGGATGGTGCTGGTGAGCAACGTGTTGGAATGCGCCTAGGGTGCTGCTGGTGCGCCGGCGGGTGCGGAGGAAAAGTCGTGCCGGGAGGAAATGGCCACGGCGGGAGCTGCGGTGGCTGCTGCTGGACGAACGTCGCATGAGGTGGATGGTAACGGCGAGGTGGCGCATTGAAGGCGACTGTGGGATTCTCTGGCGTGTTGACGTTGACATCCGGCGAGGTGTCTGGAAGTGGGACGTGGGCCTCGCCGTATGCGGTCGCGAATGCGCGCGGGTTTGGAGGCTGCTGGCTCCACGGGTTATCCACCGGTGGTGGGTAGAAGGGGTTACTCGGCGAGTAAGAAGCGTGATCCATGTCGGGGTGTCGCGTCGAGTTTCAAGAGAACTTGTCGTACGCACAGCGCGAGTCGTGGGTCGAAAATGTTAAATAAAGTCCAGCTGCTCGGTATAGGTCAAGGTATGCGTAGGTTCGGCTTCCTTCGTTGTAGGCGACAACGATTAAAGGCCCATAACCTATTGAAAGCTAGAACCCTAGTGAGACAAGTTCTCACTGCAGACGATGACAGTAGCAGTATGTATTCACCTAGAACCCTAGTGAGACAAGTTCTATACTACGGCGTTAGCTATCTACGGTGAATACTGAGCGAGACGCGACATACCTCACTGCAGACGATGGACAGTAGCAGTGAGGTTAGCCGGTCAAACCACGGTCACGGTATACGGTACGCGTTACGTCACACAATCGGTCCGGTCACTCCCGTCCTCGTACCGCAGTCCGTGGTGTCCAAACCAACAGACGCGACGATGTAGTGGTGGAAGGCAAAGGCGAGCGGAGTAAATATCAACAAACAATGTGCACGTGACCACTGCCTGGCCTTTGGCGCTCCCTCAAATGATTGGTAGTAGCCGGCAAGCGGCGGGGCAAAAACAGAACTCTCAGAGTACTCAGTTTCAAGAATCTGCCTTGCCATGGTGCCGCGCCGTTATTGTTTTCAGCATCTCAAGGTTCGCAAAGTGCCTACACTGGCAGTATATACTAGAAATGTCTCTCTATATAGAAATATGGCTATGAGGTACCCATTTCACCTTGCAATAAGTCAACTTACATCTTGCCGGCGTTGCTGGGCGGTGTGCGGGATGATTTGAAGGATGGTGTTTTGACAGAAAGACTCGAAACTCTAGCCGGACTCGTTCCTCGGTCGGCTCGATTTCCTCGTGGGTCTCTTTGAGACAATGTTACCCATTTCACCTTGCAATAAGTCAACTTACATCTTGCCGGCGTTGCTGGGCGGTGTGCGGATGATTTGATTGATGGTGTTTTGACAGAAAGACTCGAAACTCTCGCCCGACCTCGTTCCTCGGTCGGCTCGAGTTCCTCGTGGGTCTCTTTGAGACAATGTAGTAGGGGAAACAAAAAATCCAACCAAGCCTCAGCGCTTCCAAATTTTCTTTGGATTTTTGGTTTTGACACTGAGGGGGGCTAAATGATGGTATCGAGAATGACGTAGGGCAACTGGTCACGTTTTTCGCGGACATTCTTGGACATCTAGAGCAAAAAAGAACTAACGTTCTGTTTTTGAATATTCTATGATTGTAAGTGGCCGGCAAGCGGCGGGCACAAACAGAGTGTATCTAAGTAATTATCAGAGATGGACTCGGGATTGAGGCATCCGAGAGCCCGAAATAATGTTCAACCTCGTTCCTTTGGACCTTTGTTCGATATTCTCGTGTAACTGTACTGCATTGTGGTCTTCGTGACACAGGGGGCAAAGATTAACGCACCTGTGATAACCGCATGCGTGCCGCATCCGACACGCACTCGCTGCGTACTTGCTCCACACTTGCACTAAGCTTATGTAATTCAAGTTTCCCACCACACGTGAGTTCAATCCTGCCGGCGGTCATCTTTTTTATCTTTGATTTTGTATCTAAACTGGCAATCTCAAGGAATTCAGTACAGAGGAAAATACATGTATGGTTTTGTATGCTTCAACTGTGCACCATGAAACATTAGCAAGCATTGATATCTGGCTTATGGCTGTGTTTTAAACTTGCTAATACATTCCCCCACCAATCTCATCATCATGTGTAAGCTCACGTTTCTCTATTCTACTTCCACTATCCCATGCAGCCTCCGGGATTCTTTAGGATACCCCAATAGTATTGCCTCTGTGCGGTATTTCTCGCGGTTTATCAGCTTGATTCCAACCGAAGTTGCAGTGAGTTTGCCAGCTAGAGATTTTTTCCAAGGAGTGATGACAGTGTTCTCTAAGTCTGGATTCTGGGCCAACTAACTGTAGTGCAACTAGTCTCCCGCTAGTACTAAAATTTGGCATCTCTTGTGGATTGAAAGCATGTCAATATTTTGAGTCTATGTCAGACTGCTTTTACAAAGCAGACCAGAATAGGTCATAAGGCGGGTCATATTCTTTCATGATTCTGAACAGCCCTGAGATGATTTCAGCAGTTGGACTCACCACTCATTTGAGTAACACTGTGTTGTATTTGTTCATGCACATGTTTTAGAGAAGCTCATCCCCCATTAGCCACCATTATCTCAGCAATGAACAGTATATACTCACTTCTTTTGGACTTGCAGACACAACATATGGGATTTGAATGATTACATCCCCGAGTTGAGAACAAACTTTGAATGTAAAGTATGGCACTGCACGGAATCGAACTCGCGTGAGTTGGAAACTTGAATTACGTAAGCTCATTGCAAGCGTGGAGCAAGTACGCAGCGAGTGCGTGTCGGATGCGGCACGCATGCGGTTATGACAAGTGCGCTAATCTTTGCCCCCTGTGTGAGGGGGAGAAATATTCTAACTCACAATGCAGTCATCACAACTTCAAATTTTGGGGCCTGACGACGACGCTGGGGGCTAAAAGACCTGAAAACTGGAAGTGAACTCAAGATGTCAGCAGTAATGACAAGTGATCACGTTTTGAGCACGGCACGTGTCGTTTTTGCGGACATTCTCGGTGGAGTGAGCACAAACCGTCACTTCGTTTCCTGTTTGGTGAACAAGCAATACCGGGACGAATTTAAAGATTTTAAAATACAGGTAGATACTGTGCATGGCTCCAGGAATATTGTGGGATGGTCTATAGAACCCTCATGTTTTATCATCCTACGCCGGCGCGTGCCATAATGGGCGGACCGCATGAGCCTGTGAAGCAGTGCAATGTCTTGTGACAGCGGAGTGACGGGATGATCGGACCTTTCTCCCTCGCCACGACACTCCGCTAGGTCGACAAGAGCTGCATGCTTAATGAACCTCAAGGAACCCGATGATTTCTTTTCGAGGAACTACTTTGAAACTTACTAGATTTTTGGATTCTCTGATCACACCTCTTCTGCTCTTGTCTGCAACTTGTCTGCCGCCTTGTGGATTCTGCTGAGTTGCTCCTATCTCTGCCATCTGCGAAATTTGCGGCAAAGATTGTGCTATGATTGTCTTGTCTGCCCTCTTGATCCGGGCTCCTCCAATCCTACCTCTTCCTAGTGTTGACCAGTCTGCACACCATGCACCGACTCCTATCTCGCACACGTTCTCCTGCCCTATATGCGCCAATTCGGAATTTATCGGGCCTAAATTGTGCTCACAAATCGATCGCTGTCGTCCTACATGTGCCTTTCAAATATTGCTCGAGCCTAAACCGTCCCTCGCAGCTGAATTCTTCTGGCCTAGATGCACCATTCCATCATTTATCGGGCCTAAAACCGTGCTCACGACTGGATCACTCCCGGCCTACATGTGCCATTCAGATATTGCTCGGGCCTAACCGTGCTCGCAGCTGAATTCTTCTGGCCTAGATGCGCCACCCATCATTTATCGGGCCTAAACCGTGCTCGCGACTGAATCACTCCCGGCCTACAGGTGCCATTCGAATATGGGCCTATATCGTGCTCACAAATGGATCGCTCCCGGCCGACATATGCCATTCAAATATTGCTCGGGCCTAAACCGTGCTCGCAGCTGAATTCTTCTGGCCTAGATGTGCCATTCCAACATTCATTGGGCCTAAATCGTGCTCGCGACTGGATCACTCTCGGCCTACATGCGCCATTCGAGGGGCCCTAAATCATGCTCACAAATGGATCACTGCCGGCCTACATGTGCCATTCAGATATCTAGAATTTTGTTGGGGCCTAAACTATGCTCGCGACTGGATCACTCCCTGCCTACATGCGCCATTTTTATATCTAGAACTTCATTGGACCTAAACTCTGCTCACGGCCTACATGCGCTATTCGAATATTTATCAGGCTTCAACCGTGCTCACAGCTGGACTTTTCTGGTCTAGATGTGTTATTCAAACATTTATCGGGCCTCGACCGTGCTCGTGATTGGATCGTTCCCGGCCTACATGCGCCATTCAAATATTTATATTTTATTGGGCCTAAACCGTGCTCGCAACAGATCACCGCCGGCCTACAGGTGCTTTTCAAATATTGCTCGGGCCTAAACTGTGCTCGCAACTGGATCACTCCGGCCTACATCTGTCATCCTAACATTCATCGGGCCTGAACCGCGCTCGCGCTCTCGGCCTACATACGCCATTTGAATATTACTTGGGCCTAAACAGTGCTCGCATCTAGATGACTCCCGGACTACATGTGCCATCCTAACATCCATCGGACCTAAACTGTGCTCGCGCTCCCGCTACATGCGCCATTCGAATATTGCTTGAGCACTAAACCATGCTCGCAGCTGTATCTTTCTGGCCGAGATGTGCCATTCGAACAGTCAACGGCTTATATCGTGATCACAGCTGCACACGTCCTGGCCTAAATGCGCCGTTCGAATATTGCGCGGCTCAAATGTGCCGTCGAAAGGTATTCGGACCTAAACTGCACTCCCTAACCATTCGAACCTTGCTACGGCCTGGTTCTCTTTTGAAAATTACTCGGGCCTAAGTTCTACTCCTGACCATTCGGAATTTGCGGGGACCTACATCATGCTCGCGACTGGATCGCTCTCGACCTAAATGAGCCATTCAAATATTGCTCACGCCTCAATCCTGATCGCCACTGAATCGATTCTGGCGCCCTTCAAAAATTACTGATACCTGATACTTCGTCCTGACAATTCGAAAATTCCTCGGGTTTAAAACCGTCTTTGCTGTTGGGGATTTAGGTTTGCTCAGCGATATTCCTCTCCAGTTGCTCAGGCCTAAATGGTGCTTAACATGCGGATCTAACATACACCAGGCTAAAATATGCGGCTCCACTAGAATACACATTCATCTGGCTGAAATATGCCTGTCCCTTCAGTTGAAATACGGTATCACTTATGGCTAAAGTATGCCTTGATTACGGCCATTCGGCTGGGGTACGCCTTCACATTCGGTTCAAATATGACTTCAGCTGAAATTTGCGTATCGACGACTCTTTACCTGAGGCTGAGAAAAAACATATGGCCGTAATACACCGCTTGGCTAGACCAACCGCCTTCCGTCTCCGCTGACAAGCCACCCTTCCCGTAGGGCAGAAATTTGCTTCGGTTTCGGGCTAAATGTGCCTCGAAAAGTAACATATCACCCACCTTCAATTCAGGTTGGAACTTCGCATCCGACGAACCGTCCATTCGGACGCGCCAGATTTACATGGTGCATTACATGTTCGATTTCGGACCACGTTGTTTTCACTTGCACCTTTCTGAGGTTGATGATTCCTCAAGTATCCGTTTTGATGCCATTGCCCTCTCGAATACATGTGATACTGCGATTTGACTACCGTCAGCACCTGCCGCCTAAGAACTGCAATGTCCTAATACCGTGGCTTTCAGTCCTGCCTAACTAAAGTGCGGTGCATCTAGTACCTTGGTCTTCAGGGCCATCCAAATGGACAAACTGCACTGCTCTCAATCTTGGTTTACTCGCATTCTGAACGGCATGAACTGCCATAAAGTGGTCTGCTACTCAACCCACACCTGGCAAATAACGGGGACTCATAATGCTTGCCTTGATTAATACTTGTCTTTGTGTCAACAACTTCCGGCGCCTTGCGAACACTTACTTACCTACACAGTATTCCGGCGCGACACTTGCCTGGTTAACCGGATTTTTCACCGCACGATTCGTTATCCCATAACCACCCACCTCTCACGCAGTTTCTGTGCCTAAGAATTCAAATTTGTTCAGATAGTTGACAATGCTGCGGTGCAGTTGCCCTAGTCTAAGATACACCCTACGGGATAGACCCTTCGGATGTATCAAAAGTCTTCCACATGAGCCTAGATCTCTGGGTCGGGTGACGCCATTAAAACTCTCAAATATCGCATCGGGTCCTTTCGATTCAACCGGACCTCATTACGACCCGTTTACGGTTTACGGTGTATACATACCCGGGAACAAGGGTGACCATTACCATCTCTTCCTGGATTCCCGCATGGGCTAACGAAGCTCAATCTTTCCGTAAGGCTTGACACAGTTAGCATCCGTGGACGTGACGTCGGGTCTCTCGCTTTAAGATCCTCCAAACACTTTATTTCGGATGGTTCCAAATAAATTTATCTCAAGCTCAAAATGGAGATCCCTCGCCCCTTAGGCGCCCCAATAGATCACTAGAGATCATGACCTCAGATCCTCTGGGTTTCATCTGTCTGCATCCGTTCGATATCCTGAAAATAGTCAATTGCCGTATACGGATGGATATTCCCAGGGTTCAAGTTCTGTAAATCTTCCGGGTTACATCACACCCAGCATAGTTTCACTAAAGCACTGAGATATGAACTACATGGATACTAAAGCACTGATATTGAATTGCGCTGTTACATACCACGGATTTTGGGCCCGTTCACTGGTTGGCGCCGCGCTCAGGATTCGGAATTTGCCATATCGTTATCATGCAGCCAACGGTTGACACGATTTTAAGGTTGGTTATGGTACTCAACTTTCCGCGCTTCAAGGATATACCACCTACCACCGAATGTCTTTCCATAAGGCCACTCATTCATCCCAGAACACACTCCCGCATCTCATCAAAGTGTTCTCTCTCGCCTGATAGATCTAATCTCCTGGTCGGTAGATCCTTGTTCACCGTTCATCTACTGTACTTTTTCGTTCAAATCGACAGTCACGCGTCACGCACCTCCCTGTCGATGTCGAATTTTGGTCGTGGTCACGCGTCACCCGGGCCTCTGTCGAACCTACATATGGTCACACAGGCCCAAAAACCGCCCAAAAGCTCCAAAAAAGCCAAATTTTCGGTGCGAATGTCGAAATTTTCGGGGTGTCACGCAAATAGTGATGTCGCGGGCCCGGCCCAGGCCCTCAGGCCGAGCCGAGCCGGGCCCGGGCTTGGTCAAGCCGAGCCGAGCCCGATACAAGGCTTGGGCGGGCTTAGGGCTCGGGCTTGAGAAATGCCAGGCCCGCCAGGCCTCGCAAGCCCGGGCCTGGATATATATGACCAAGAGCGTGCCGACGGCGCGAAGCGCTCACGGCATTTCGGCTTAGGAGGCTTCGGTTCCGTCAAATGCCGAACTTTATGGCGCAAACCTGTCGTTCGGCTGATCGTCACCCGCTCTAAACTGGCGAATGGTACAAATCAGTGCCAGCAATGTGTTGAACCACTGAATTGCAGCGGTGTTCAATGTTCAGAACAGCCGAAAAAACCCCCCAACTTCGTCGCGGGGACATTTGGTACCTTCTACTCCCACATAATATACATGTACCCGGGCATACCGCTTTTTATCTTTGGCTATGAGAAAGCCTGGGCCCAAGCCCGGGCTCGGGGCTTCAGGCCTCGCACTCAGGCTCGGGCTCGGGCCTGGAGAATTTGAAGCCCGAGCCCGCCCAAGCCGAGCCCAAGCCCGGGCATTCAGGCCGAGCCGGGCCCGCGACATCACTACACGCAAAATTTCGCCGGCTGTCGAATTGTCGAATAGGTAAAATGTGTCACGCGTCACCCCCCCTGTCGATTTGAACGAAAAAGTACAGTACGTTGTACTGTCGCAGTCATGATGTTGGAGAAAACCTATTGGCATGGGTAATACTCACTAAATAGCCCCTCCGGGTCTTTTCCAACGTGTCTGGAGGGCATTTCGACTATTCACTTCCATTGCGCTAGCGTTGTGTTCTTTGCCACAGATTACGCACCTCCGGATTTTGCTGGTACCATCGGACATACTCGCTTCTGTCGACTGCCAAACCATGGAGTTACCATCAACTTACACTCCTCCTGCCTCTCGAAGTCTTCCGGAGGCTACTCAGATTCAGCGCAATGGCGAAATGAAATCGCTTGATGCAACTACCTTTTCTCCCTGCTCGAAGGCCGCCTTTGCTTTTGGGTTAGCCACGAGCGTTGGGTCTGCCCTTGTCTGGGCGGCACTTTTGGGTTCATTCACGTGCATCCCCATCGCCCTGCGACCTGGAAGCCAGCGGTAGCAAATGAGACTGCCGCTGGCCCCCACAGCCCAAAATATACACGGCTGTCTCTTATACTGAGGGGAACCTAGCAAAAGGAACAAGAGTACACAAATGTCTAGTCAGCGTCTTGTAATATCGATCCCCTGGAATGATGTGTGCTTCGTCAACATCTTGTAGTTTTATGGACGGATGACCACCTTACATACCTACTTGTTTGTTTTCGATAAACTCGTTGTTCATGTTCCTTCGCTTCCTGTAAATAAAATTAATCGAACGAGACAGCCGTACGATTTGATGAGGGGTGGAAGGAGAAACGATGGACTGATCCGGAACCGCTGCACCCCAGGTCGCAGGGCGTTAGGAATGGACCAGACTGAGCCCAACAGCGATGCCAGACGAGGGCACTCCCAACGCCCGCGGCTAACCCAACCAAAATTCCTTCCGTGTACTTGCAGATATCTGCATGCCGAGGAAGAGCGAACCAAGAACTGATTCGATTCGAAGATGAAATCACAACATTTCGAGGATCCCAGAGTTCCTGTGGCCATGCACACTGCGGTGAGCGCCGAATTAAAGATGACGTTCCCAGAGCTCAAGCTCTCCGAAAATTGATCAAGAGCCGAATAGAGCAGTGACGCAGTCCACAACACCAAGTGTTAAATCAAGGATATCGAGGCAGCGAAGTTAAATGGCTACTAAGAATAATGCGACTAGAAGAAAACCGAGGCTTTTGAAAGTGAACCACGGGTCAGACGCCGAAGCCAACGCCGTGAAAAGTGGCGACATCGAGGTTGATCATGAGGGGAAAGCCCCAAGTTCAGGCCGTGGATAGGCCCACTGTAACAACAATCTGGGGAAGGATGGATCATGGAAATGGAGTAAAAATTCCCATTTGCGCTCTGGCGCGACACAGAGAACCAAAACGTATGAAGGATGACAATATTAATGTGGGGAGGGACATTTGAGTTGCAGATAAAGAACAATACCCAGAGGCTGGGAGGCGATCACATTCCGATGCAAGAGCCGTTAGGCAGTGAACAGACACCAAGTGGGCGCCAGTTTTGCTAATGGCACAAGGAACTTGTGAACGAAAATGGGCAGAGAGCCCAGAGGATTGCGCCGCTGGTTAAGACCGGCTCACCCCAACAGCTGTGAACCTGGGTTGGAAGACCTTGACTCGAACTTGGCACAGCAGGCGAGCGTGGCTGTGGGCATGACAAGCTGTAGAATAGAATAAATCGCAAATTGAACTTGAACCTAATTCGAAATTGGTGGCAGGTAAAAGATCGCATTCAAGGGTCCCTTAGACTGTGAGTATGAGGAAGTGTATAATAGATCTAAGAGGGAACAGCAACCGAGACTTGAACGCTTGGGTAAGACGTGTCTCGAAAGACTTGGAGTTAAGGTTGCCGTGGGCAACATGCAAGCTGTAGAACCCAATGCGAAATCGACTCGAATAAAGTTCCAAATAGATTCACAAACAGACAAGGCAGACCTTTCGTAGTCTCTCGTAGACACACGCTACGACGATTTGCTCGTGCCTCGCAAGTTGTAGACCTTTCGGTACGGGGACAAATTTTGTTCCATGAGGCCACGGACGAGGAGCACAGCCAAAAGTAGAAATATCCAAGGAGATTGCTCAGGTGTGGTAGGCGAAGCTGGAGCCAGTGAAGAAATGTCCAGTTGACACTGGGTCCGGAGCACAGCCGGACCGCGATCAGTGTGAGGTTAACAAAGAACCGTCGCTATAAAGATGAATCGGAGCAGAATCAACTCGGGACTAGAGTCAGGGTGAGTTCTGGATCTTGTTTCGATGTTGGACGTGACAATATGAAATTTGGATGCCTGCGGGACCAGTTCTCCTGTGAGCAAGAGCTGTGCCCGGAACTCATCCATTGGCTGTCGAATCAAGATCGATATAATTAGATGAGGAAGCTGGTGAGTGAGTGAGACAGAGCTTGAAGTTTGAATGGATGATCGAACAGTAACTTCTGGGTGTCGAAGTTATGAATGACCCAGAAGTCTGTGAATAACGGGAGGCTGAGAATGATCGAAGAAAGACCTGCCATGTCTAGCAGTAGCCCAGGCCCGCAGTGAACGACTCAAGAGCAGGAGCTCAGGTCCGTAAATGAAGTGCAAGACTTCGCGGCGGAACGAAATGGGAATGCGAAACCCGCTGAATGGCTTCAGAGCGAGCTGATTGAATCTGTGGATAAAATGGTAGCGCTCTAATGCTAGGAGGAAGCCAAGAAGGATAAAAAATTAGCAAAGACAAGGGAGCTTTGACAGTAATCCGACTGAGGACGCGAGGGCGGGCGAGCGAGCATGGTGGGTAGCATGACGATCCGGTCTGGAGAAAGTGACGCGGGGCGGCGCGCACTGACGCGGCATCCCGTAAGGTTACTGTCTACGACACTTCTAAACTGCTCTTTCAGTGTTCCTGTGCTAAGAAGGACAAAAGTTGAACTTGAACTGCAAAATTATATGTTGAACCTGTGTTGAATTTGAGCTATTTCAGTGTAAATCAAGTTTAATGTGCTTGAACATGGTGGCGGACATGTAATGAGGGATCCAACAACGCTCCGAGAACTTAAAAAGGGGTATTAATGTCAATGTTGCCGCGCCGGTGCCGCGTCAACACCCGCGCCTGTGCGCGTCACTGCCGCGTCAATGCGCGTCAGTGCCGCGTCAACGCGCGCCAATGCCGCGGCACTCCGCGTCAGCGCGCGCCGATCAGCGCCACACTGAAAATGTGTACATGTGCATTTCACACACTCTGAAGGAGCTTGAACTCAACATTGGAAGATAGACATTTGATCTTCTGTATTTGGGGATTCACCAACTTGTCCCGATAGTTGACTGAAAGATATTGTGGTTGCAGTTTCAGCCGCTTAAGTGGTCGAAGCAAGGACTTTACGCATCAGCAAAATGTTTCGCGTCTGGGGAGGTCTGGTGAGGTCTGGCGCCAGACCATCAGACGCGCCACATCCCCACAATATAGTATGGCGACAGAATGACATGCATCGAACTATAACGTGAAAGTGGCCCCATACCGCGCCATATTCGCTTTGTGGTTACAGTATTGGGTTTCTCGCAGATACTCAGTTCATCGTTGTATGCACCAGAATTGAATGAAAAGAGTATATTATCGCACTACTGTACACTACTGAACATGGCCGAACTGTAGTTTACGGCAATATGAGCAGCCCGCAGTGATGTGCGGACACGGCGAGCGAGGCGCAGATCGTCGAAGGACGGGGACACGACAACCGGGTGCGCGCACACGGGAAGGGAGGTGCATAAGTAGGTGCCGTGCGGGTCGTTTGCGTCAGCGATGCAGTAGTTTGAGGGTACTGGCATCGTTCTACTGGTCAGTATCACGATGATAGAAGCAATGTGACGGGGAACGCACCTCGGATCCCTGTTGATAACAATGTACGGAAAGGGGTCATGACGTGTTCGTCGCGAATTCTTGAGGGCATCTTGGAGCCAACAGCGGCGGAGCGGATTGCGCTGAGTGCTCTCGTAGCTTGAAGTATGAAGTGTTAAACTTGATAGTCTTGGGGGCTTGGTAGATGTCTTGAAGCTTGAAGGCCTCTAGGCGGCTTGAATCTTTGAAGAGAGGACTTGAGATTGGTACGATTGCGCGATTGAGTACAAGGGCTTGATGCGGGCCGTTGAACTAGCAGGACTGGCAACTTGAAGCCTTCATCAGTTCTTTTGGGGGTAGTGGGGTCGAAGGAGGGCCGGCAGAGGGGAAGACGCAGAGAGGAAGGGCGAGCGGCGTGGGGGCAGAAAGGAAGAGACGATGCGACGTGGCTTCCATCAAATGTCAACCAACATCCATCAATCACGAGGTTTGATGGCGGAGTTTGGCACCCGGACTTGGCTAAATTTGGTTTGAACCAAGTTTGAACGTTTGAACCTTTCAACTCTCGCTTTTCTCCCTTCGCGCGTCTGTCCTCTTGACCAAGTAAAGCAACCTAATTTTTCCTCCTTTCACACGGCACCCAGCGCCGAGATCCCATTCACAGTAAATTCACGAATGACAGGAGTAGCTTCAAGGATTAAAATGTTCGAGGTCGAGAGTCTCAGAAGCTTCAATAATCATAAAACTAGTTGTGGCCATTGTCAAGGAGGGAACATGGAGGTTTTTCTTCGAATTTGAAGCAGTGAAAAAAATGGCGAGTTGCAAAAAGTGGCAGGTCTGGCGGTCTGTCCATCTGTAGCATAGCCACTCCCAGACACCGCCAGACCACCACAGCGCCAGACACGAAACATTTTGCTGATGCGGGTTCGAACCAGGCCATTAACCAACACCCCGCTCAAATTAAACCCTTGAACTGTGTCACTACATTAACCATTATTGGCGCGGCGGAAATTCAAGTCAGGCTAACAGTCCTCAGTTGCCAGTTAATTGAGACACAACTCAGGCCATATTACCCCCAAATCGGTGTCCTGAATTTTGAAGGAGGAGCTTCCTTGTCATACCCCAATTGTATTCCTTGCCGTGCGCGCAGCCTGAGGGCGCATCATAAGGTGGGGGGGGGGGATTTTCCATGTCGTTTACGCGGCATGGCCCAATTCTCCAGGGCGAACGTGCTTCGGCGAATCACTGGCATGGAGTATATAAAGTACACTACTATTCCGTTACCTAGTAACCCAGTGATAGCATTATTGAGAGCCAGACTGTGCGGCCACAGCGCATAGAAATGAAGGGCTACTCAAACAAAATAGGTAGACAGAGCGGCTTATGTACTCAGTTCCCAGTCTCTTAACTTCCGCTGAGTCCTAACGCGGCGCCGAGTTCGATATCCAACTACTCTGTTCGGCCATCTCGGGGATGTTGAAAAATCCGGTTCGGTTCATGGAGTTAAGTGAAATCTCGCCTGATTTGATTCTTCACATCGTGCAGAAGTCGAAAACCATTTCTGTATCCATTAGAATCGACACGGAACCCTTGTGAAGTTGGTTCATGTGCATGTCGAGTTTTCGTATCCATCTCCCTCAAGATCTAAAAATAAGAGTTCAGTGTGGTGAAATTTAAATCTCGAATTGAGCCTTCGGATTCTGTAGTAAGGGTCTAGGTGACTTTCTGGATCGCAGACTCAGAACGCGGTGCCAGGTGCCCGATTTATTTTCTTCGATCGTGAGGTTATAGTTCACACCGATGCGCGCTGGTGCGCGGGTCCTGCAGCATACATGCCACATACTCTCAGACTCTGGATTAATTTTGACTTGAACAAACAAAATTCCTTGCAATAATGACTGAGTCAAATTGAACTGTGAGAAAGGGGTGGCCTGGAAGCACTCTAGACAACAGTCTTTGCGTTCTGGGTCGAGGGCAGGTCAGGTTCACTATCCCACGGAGTCGAAACTAATTTTCGATTCACTTTTGCCTCCCAGTTATACTGCATTTCTTCTTCATATTTGATTTTTCCTTGCACCCCTTCACACTTCACTACATCAAACCCGAAACTCAGATTGCGCCGAAATGCGTCTACCTTCATGAGATTTCCCGGACTTTTACCTACTCAGTTGTCGACCACCTATCTTCAACCTGCAACCTGAGTACGATGAAGTTAATTCCTCCACTCTTACCCTCATGCCACTAATTGGAATGAATACACACCCAACCCATATATACTGACCAAAGATCAAGCACTGTATACCCTTGGGGTCAATCGAACCATGGGAAATAATCATGGTGGTCCCATCGAAGTACGTGTACGAAGCAGTCAAGTGCTTCCTTGGGTTGACTTCCCTTGAGAGATCAGTGTTGATGATGTATTCCCCCCTCTAGACATAGGCATTGGTGCCGCCTTTTATCTTCAGATCATTCGTAATTACTAGTTAGGACTTTTCCTTCCTTTGTCCACTAATTTCCCACTATTTCTCGGGTTCATATTCACTCCCAACTACTTGCGCCGACTTTACTGTAGGGAAGTACAATTCCTATCACCGGCGGTTCGGGCATCTCGGGCGTGTTCAAACTAACGATATTTAATTTACTCCTGGACAGGGATAAGTTTATGGGCTTGAATTTTGGCCTCAACCTGTAGGAAGTTTAATTCGTCCTCGAAGCTTAAACAGCTACAGTGATCGCCCGGAATGTCTTCGTCTCATTGCCATTGAAATTCGTCTGATGCATTTTTACTTCATTGAGGGTAGATTCCAGACTGGATAATGAAAATAGTAAACCTCCCAAGAGAACTGGTGAATGAGTCGTGAGGCTAAATGCGGAGTTGATTCTACGCGGTAACCATTTACACGCGAGAAGTGGTTGTAGGGGTAGAACATCTCGGCCTTGTTTGACGATTAAGTTGCCCCAGATAAATCCTCGCCACTACGAGTATCTTTTATTGCATTTGAAGTTTGGTTATATTGCTACTACTTGACTGGGAATTGGGAGCAATTCCCGATTGACCCCAGCACTCTTTGGGTCGGATGTGAAGCTGAATTTGCCCTACACCCAGCGTGAGTTCCTCCCACAATAAGACTGTTAATGTAGGTAGACTCGGAGTATATCTGAAGTATACAACGGGGAAAGAGCATCCCGTTCACCAACGCTGTGCAGGATGGTAAATTTTGTACGCTTCACGCTCATTTGACAATTATAGGGCAATGACTTTCACCTTTATTAAGAATTTGAGCTACCGAGTTACCACTGCCAGTTGAGTGTTACATAAAATCGCCACATCCGCATTTTAAATTAAATCAGAGGCCTCACAGCCAAATTTCATCTTCAGGAGTGGTAAGTGAGTAAAAATGCCTCCATCCAGGTCGTAAACTGGTGCGATATGCACTTACACGACTTGTAAGTGGTGAATCCCAAAAAAATTGAAGTTGGACTTTTTACTGTCAGTCGATGCATTTCGATGTAGAAACTCATGTAGCGTTGTCCCCCAGGTACAGGAAGTGTTTGTTGAAAAAAGAGACGCAGCGCGTCAATTTACCCGTAACGCCGCGTCACAGCCGCGCCGGTCCGCGTCAGTGCCGCGTCAGTCCGCGCCGGTGCGCGCCGCCCCGCGTCACTTTTACCATACCCCATGACGATGCTCACAGCCACGTCGGATCAGCGATCGCAGTTGAGTTTGCCGATCGGCCCGAGACTCAGAAGGAGTGTTTGAAAAACACTCCAGTGGAGGTGTAAACTGGGAGTGGCCATAGCAGCACTTCATCAGAGCGCCGGGAACAGGAGTGAATTGAAGGGCACTCCATAAAAGTGTCTGTACTGGGAGTGCTTTGAAGAACACTCCAAAAGAGCGCTCGGACGCACACTCCGAAAAGATGACATCTGTGGGAGTGCCGAAATTCCGAAAAGAGTGCCTAGGCACTTCATTTGAGTGACTTTACTTTTCACAGTGTCAACGCATTGCGTTCGATAGGGTTTCCTGACATCAGATTCTTAGATTAAGTTCATCGAACCCGCCGCTTGGTTAGAGATACAAAATTATCACCAGGCACAGCGCTGGGACTTGAATTTTTTGGGTCCAAAAGTTGGGGCGAGTTCGTCAAGTTTTGTGACAGAAATATGACGGCCAAAAACCGGATCAGATATGCGCCGATTTCCGAATGATTTTTGACACGATGGATTGTAATCCATTTTGTGACACAATAGCTGAAATTTTGAGGGCGCAAAAACGCATTGGCAGCCAATCAGAGCTTTGGGAGATTGGTTCTTCGGGCACAAAAACTCAAAGATTTGTGGAACTAAAAAGGTTGAGTTTTTGATTGGACTTGGTGGGTCACATTCTCGACCTAACTTTTGGGCCCCAAAAATTGAGGCCCCGGGGCTGTGAGGAACGGCTGCGGTCTCGCTGCAGGTCAGCGCCCATTTTTGTTTATTTTCATTGCTGATACACGACATATATGTTGCAGGCTTGAATATATATGGTCTTCTAAGGAGATGATCGTCACTTGGCCCACGTGGGTCCATGAGACCTTTGACGTGAGCTTGAGTTGCTTCAAGGCGATTGCTGGCAGCCACAGATCCCGACGCTTATTCGTGCCTCTACAACAAAAACTTCTGTCTCTTCAAGCAGGTCGACCAGGAGGCCGATCTGATCCCCGATTTCGCGCTCGCTCGCTGCCAGAACACCAACCCCTGGCAACCACTTGTCGTCCTGGAGTGTGCTACCAGCCAAACCACAACCGCTTTGGATCGGAAAGTTCGCTGGTGGTTAAACGATCCGAAGATCTCCCTCGTCATCGGTGTGGATATCCAGATAGGCCAATATTGCTCCCCCGATCCCGTCGTTCTCACCAACGATGTTAATCCTCCGACTTTCACCCTCAGAGATCTTCTCGCAATGGAATTTACCCCCTTGGGTCCCATCAATATCAACCACCACAACTGGGGATGTAACATCCGGAAAATCATGGTTGGTCTTCACGCCCCTCCGGACGAGGACAAGGTCTCGAGGCAGGTGAAAGGCAGTAACCGCAGCTTTGTACGTGATGCCTCCGACTCCCTCTTAGCTGGCTCACTCCTTGCGGTACAGGATCTAACCCCGGTTGATGTGAACGACTCAGCAGCGCACGCTCAACTCCTCCGACGACAGGAGACAATTAATCGCATTGTAGGTACAGTCGTCAAGGACGCCATGAACCCCGAGTTCTTCGACGCGTGTTTTGGGAGCACCCAGGCATTCAATCTCTCCTGGGGTACTTTTTATTCCAAACTTTATCGCCTTGAGGGACGACGCATTCCAGCGTTTCCAGAACTATCATAACATAACCCCAGCCACTGCTGCGAGGACGCCGGTACCATCCAGCAGCCTTAAACGTGCTTTGGCTGAGGTGGATGAGGATGAGGCCACTCCCTTGGAGGTTATCGGGAAACCAGCTGTGAAAAGGATGAAAGCGGGTGCGTATAGCTGGCTCGTGTCCTTGTACGCTTTCTCATTCTGAGCGCAGATAAAAATACCCCTTCAGGCCCTTCCCACGATCAGTAAAGGGACGTGGTTGGATTCAGAACACAGAATGTTTAAGATAATTCTTACTTCGAATGGGTTAATTTTGTTTTTCCGACTTCGCTTGGCGCTTTGATTTCTTCCCTCATTCTGTCCTTTTGAGAGAGATGCAGTATATTCTCTGAGCTTGTTTGCTTTCTCGTTTCTTTTCACGTTCTTCGCTTTGAGCTCCTGCGTCACAGATCTTAACTACCCTGGATGCGGACTGCTCGGCCACACCACGCGTCCAAAAACCGTCAGTTGTGCATTTGAGGCCGCTCAAGGCCGGAGAGTGTTTTGAAGGTGGGCGTCATTCTTGACTGTACTTATAGCTGTTGGTGCCATACTCGACACCCCTGCCGACCCACATGAATGCCGAACGCGGGCCGACTGAATCAACCGTGTGAGATCACAACTTACATCACCGGATCTCAATGTCAAAATGTCAACCTCGACCATTCCGCCTACCGTAGGCCACTGGATGGCATTTTTGTTGTATCATAATTTATTTCAACCACGAGATGGTGCGAAGATCATACGCTGTGGCAGGAACTATCAAGGAAGAGCATGGGCAGCTCGCAGCATTGTCTCACAGGCTGTGAGATGCCTGGAAACGAAACCAAGCTTGCCGTCAAGTCCCGAAGAACTCGAAGACTCGGAGTCAGTAGCAACGCTGTCAGTCTCAAAAACTAATGACTTACAATTATCAGCTCTCTAATCCCAGAATGAGGTGCTACATTCTGGGATTAGAGAGCTAGGTCGGATAACAACCCAGTTGATCCGTTTGGTTTAAACGGATCATCCACGTCAGTCACACATGATGTGACTTCCGCCTTTTGTCGCTTTCGCCTCTTGTCTGACCCCATCGTTGTCTTGTTGTTGCATTCACTGCTACGGCCCCCATGTCTGCCCGTTTACTCAAAAAGCTATCCTTTGCAAGCAAGCCCGCCTCGGACAGGCAGTGAGTGTCTCACCCTAGTCCGCAGCGCCGCTCCACGTTTCGAAAGTCTCCGCTCCATCTAACTTCCTTTGAAGCGCTGGTGCACCACCTGTCCCACTAATCCGACTCCTCCAAGATGGGGAAAAAACACCTACTCAAGAAGACCAGTCAAATGAAGACTACATCGACCTCTTCACTCTGCCGCTCGAACCGATGGTTAAGCAATGTATCGAACGTGTTGCTCAGATGAACCAGTAAGTTGTATTCATAGGCCACTCCGGACGCATCTCTGACAAGAAAGATTTTGAAGCAAAGTTCTTGCCATGGAGCGGGAGCTGCACTCAATCCAAAAGAAGCTCGAAAGGCTGGAAAAGGAGTGTTAAATTCGTATGTTCCTCGTCTTGTTTGAATTACTATATCCTCAGGTAGCCTCAGATCCATGATCAGATGGAAATAGCTCGCTGTCAAGAACAAATACTCGAGGAGGAAGGCTGTGGAGAGCAGAAATCGGTCAAAAATGTAAAACTCAATGTGACTACGAAAACCATGATTCTTTTCCTTGAATGGCGTGCCAGATGAGTCCAAATAGGTTTGGCGGTCCCCCATCCTTTTTAGCGAGGAAAAAATGCCTGCGGACATGCCTCTATAGCCCATGTTGATCCCAGCGGCAGCAGAACACCCGTTTGAGAGGCGGTGGCAGGCGTAGCAAGGCCCGGGACCGCGAAAACGGCTTAGTTGTGGAAGGTCAGTACCCGCCCATCGTAGCAACGAACCTGGAGAGGATGTACTTGCGGGTTGAATCGAGCCTGGGCCTTCTAGCGTTTCTCACATTTTTTAACGGGCCATCGCAATCCTCGTCCAGGTCGAGGGATCTCCCAGGGCAATGCCGCTTCTTGTCCCTAGTCCGCATTAATGTTGAACTGACGTGTCGACACGAGGTTTTTAGAAAAAGCATGGCTGCATGGGCCCATCAAGTTCATCCAGAAGAAGGCCCAGTTGCGAGTTTGGTGCGCTGCGTGTCCATGGATGAAGTTCATCTAGTTAAGCACGAGAACGTCTTTCAGGAAGGATACACATCCCTCATGCTGAGGATTCGACTTCTAAGTAGTGCGACGCGGTCAGCGGCGACCGCAACAGCCGCACCAACCGATGCCCTTTCACTTACAAGGGAGTTGGGCTTTCACCCCGAAATATGACAACGCGCGCTCCTCCGTCGATCGCCCGAATCTAACATATATCCCGCGCGTTTTCCGAGCATCGGCCACACCTTCTGTGTGACGGAGAGCGGCGGCTAGGTAGTCGGCAAGCGTACGGCAAGTCGGCTAGGTAGACGGCAGCTAGTTCCGGCACACGAGAGGTTGGTTTGTTGGTCGGTCAGTCCAACGAGGTGAGTGGTTTTGTGATAGTATTGACCAAAGAAATAACTACGGATAACACAGGGTTCTATACTACAGGAATCAGGGGTCGGAAAATAGTTAAGGCAGGAAATACAGGAGTCGAATGACGTGTCAAGCGGCATGGGAGTGGGAATGAATGGGTCCAGGGGAAGATCAAGGTTCAGGAAATACTGCGGGTCAATTAAAAATAAATGTATTGTGATGCGCGAGAGCGCTCCGTTACATCCGCCCTCCAGGCCGACGATGCACGGCGGGCTAAACCTCGTGGTTCTCGTTAAAATCCTCCGAGAAGTTTGAATTCTCGGACGTGTGTTGAACATAATTCATCATAAATATCTGTCCGAAGGTGAACTTCATCGGAGCTCTCAGGCTATCTGGAGTTGTAAGTTCAGCTCTTTGGGAATGGACCGAATCTAAATCTTTCAAATCATCGCGTCTTTCGTTCAAATATTCGGCGCCAAGCGCGCAATCTGCCTCCGCGGAGGTACTCATCAACGGATCAGTGGGATCTACGCATGGCGGTGCGTGAGACATCACTCCTCTTTTATCTTCCGCCATGTCGGTGTTGTACGCCGGCATGGGTTTTGCTGCTCTCACAGCCATATCGGTCGGGCTTTCGCCCTCCAGCGCGAGAACTACATTCTCGGGGTCCGATGTACAGGGAACATCAGCATCCAACTTCGGCCCAGTCCTGCCAATAGACTGCACTTTCGTCGATTGAGACTCGAACTCGACACAATTCAGGTGCGTCAAGTATCCATCGTGCGATTCCGACAACTGATTTTCGAAAAATTCCAAGGGTTCCCTCATGGTTTCCAACGGCTCTACCCCGCCCTCCTCGAGTTCGAGAGAGAGTCCAAAACGTACACTTCCTACGTGCAAATTTGTTTCTGTACTTTCGTACAGCGCATTCCTCGGAGTGGGGCTTGTGGAAAAATATACACCGTGCGTCGCAATTTCTGCTTCCATTCGGAATCTAGCTGGCCTTGGAGTGGGACAATCTCGCGCCCTATGGCCGCGTCCACTGCAATTGAAGCATAGCCCTCTACGGAGGTATTCATCGCGCCGACCTTCAAACGTATCTTCAGCATTGCGCTCCTCAATATCAGCCGCGGCAACACGGATTCCTCCGCTATTTGCCTTTGTCTCGGTGCGCCCTCCGTTTCTCCCTCCAGAGGACTCTTGCTGATCGTTCTTAGTCTCTTTGAAGTCTCCTTCGTCATCTTCATCGGGGTATTCCGCGTATTCATCAGGATAACCCTCATCCTCAGCATCTTCTTCAAGATATTCCTCATCCTCGAAGTCACCTTCGTCGTACTTTTCAGAATCTTCGTGATTCTCCGCGTATCTCGCGTCGTCTTCCTCTGGTGCGTCAGAGCAATATTCATCTTCGTTTTCCTGATCCTGATACTCAGGTTCAGACATGCGACGGCCTTTCTCAGCAATCTTCAACAGAATTTCGGCCTCTCCGGCGCTTCTCACGACCTCATCCCAGGTCGATACTTCAGGATCCTTACCCTTGCGGTAGATCTCCGTTTGGACGTCGAAGTTAAAGCTGTTGAACAGCTGAACAACTTTCTCTTGCGTCTCAGGTGCGCCAATGGTATTGAATATCTCAGACCATTCTGCGACATGGGCGGCTACTGATTTATCGTTCTGGTAGCAGCGCTTCAACCGCTTTCGTTGTTCGTTGCGGAAGTCCACGGGAAAGCAGAACTCGAACAGCTCCACAAAGAAGGTACGTAGGCTCCAACTTTCCTTCTTCAGAATAACCACCTGATTGTAAAAATCAAGCGCTTTCCCATCCAGATAGTACGAGACGAAATAGATTTGTTTGTCATCTGGAACACGTCCCATTTTCACGTAAGTACTGGATTCTCGAGTGAACCGCTGAAACACATTTGCGTTAGCTTCGCCGCTGTATCGGGTCGGCGGGATTGGCTTCAAAAGCATTCGATGCTTGCGCACCGCGCCTCGCTTTCGCTTGGCGGACATGCGTGGGGAAGACTGGTGGTGTCGCGATCCACGAGATTCATCAGCGCTTGGAGAGCTGGGGTCATCGCCCGAGCTTGAAGAGCTATCTGATGAGTCAGACGGCTGCGAACCATGTCCTGTCTTGTACACGCCACGAATGGCGTTATCAAGGAATCTCCCGGCAGCCAATTTACCTGGAGTCACGCCCCGCAATTTGGGCGTCATCGAGGACTTCGAGTCCTTGTTACCGTTCACCTTTGGTGAGTTCGGTTCTTCGCGCTGCCTCTCAAGCTCACTGATTCTTTGAAACAGTTGCTGAATCCTCTTATCATCCGAGAGATTCGTTGTCTGGCCAGACATATGTGCGTGATTCGTTTTCGATTCACGACCTGAGGCATTCGAGCGCGGTTGAGATTCATTTTGAACCTCATGCAGCTCCGTTTTCGGAGCGTCGACCTTCAAGTTTGAAGCGTTGTTATTGGACTGGGACCTCTGCCCATCCAATCCCAGAGCCGCAGTCGGCGATTTCGCCTTCTGTGCATCTGGCTTTGGTCGGTGCGGGAGTGGATTATCCACCAATACCTCACAAGGCGTCGTCACGCGCTTGTGTTCCGCAGTTTTCTGTGAGTTCCAACGACTCTCAGAAAAGTTCTCAAGGAGACTGACGTCTCCCCAATTACCAGCATCGAAGTTCCTCCCCTCGTCGTGGGACGCACTACGACCGGGTTCAACCGTGGGACTTGGCGCGACGAATTCACTGTCGCCCTCACATTCGTGCATTGTAGCATGAACATACGGTTCGTCGAGCTCCTCTTCGGAGCCCGTGTCTTCCTCAGACGTACCGACAGACTCCTCAGGATTAGAGTCGTCACTTTCGCTCTGAGTAGAGTCAGTTGCAACCTTGCGTTGCACCTGCACCCGAATCTGGGCGGCAAAGGCCTCGTGGCGACGCGCGAGGTCTCTGAGCTCATCAAGACTCATCTCATCGGCCTTCAAAACAGTCGACTCAAGCTTAGGTTTATGCTTGCCGTCGGATCTCGAAGTCTTACGAGTGACCGCAGTCCTTCCCGTGTCATCGCCTCGGACTGAACGCTTTTCAGCCGCAGGTTTCACAACGCCGGAGGCGCTGGGTGGTCTCGCTACCGAGGTAGCGGATTCCACCGCCGAGGCGGTGGCCGGTTTCGTCGCCCGAGGGTCAGACGATGCCGCTGCATTCACAGCGGCAGGGGAATCAAGCGGCGCATCATCCACCGACCCAAATATTAGTTTAAAGGGGCGAGAGGGATGCAAGATACCGGTGTCGGTGCCAGCGGCACGAAATCGAGGTTCGTCGTAATCCATAGTTATTCCAAGAGTGTCGAAAGCAGAGTGGTAGGCCCGGGGGATCAACCAGAGCGGAAACCAAGAAAGCAACAACAAATATCAGGCACTCAAAAAGATGTGACGGAGAGCGGCGGCTAGGTAGTCGGCAAGCGTACGGCAAGTCGGCTAGGTAGACGGCAGCTAGTTCCGGCACACGAGAGGTTGGTTTGTTGGTCGGTCAGTCCAACGAGGTGAGTGGTTTTGTGATAGTATTGACCAAAGAAATAACTACGGATAACACAGGGTTCTATACTACAGGAATCAGGGGTCGGAAAATAGTTAAGGCAGGAAATACAGGAGTCGAATGACGTGTCAAGCGGCATGGGAGTGGGAATGAATGGGTCCAGGGGAAGATCAAGGTTCAGGAAATACTGCGGGTCAATTAAAAATAAATGTATTGTGATGCGCGAGAGCGCTCCGTTACATTCTGCCCCCGGTATCAACTTGAACAGCGTCGCTGTGGGCAATCCGGACAGGTTCGCCTCGTTCCCCAGGTCCTTCGAGGTGAAGCTCGCAGGGGCTCTGAGCTCGATGGAGTCTAGCAAGCGATCGGCAGAGAAGATAAATCTGTGCAGGCCCTGGAGGTACGTTCGTTCTTCTGTACTTTATACACTTGCTGAACGCGTTCTATTCAGCTATCCACATAAACAGTCTCCAGAAAAAGGAGACTAAAGATGATTCGTGGAATTTGGTGACTTTTCTTTTGGCGACTTCAGTAGTTCACTGCGAATCCACCGCGTACGTAGGCCTCCTAAACCCCGACGGATCCCGTAACACGGAAAAGTGGACGTGGAAAACACTCCCGCAGAGCGGTGCCATGTGTGTAAATCTCGTTGTGTTAAGTCCATACAGCACCGTATCCGCGGCATTCAATCCTGCGCAATTCTTTTTCTGTGAAACTGCAGCACAAAAAAGTTGGCCCCTCGGCAGCGTGGATTGCCAAAGGCGTGGGGTCAGAAGGCGCCATGAAACTCACACTGGGGGCAATCACCGTGGAAGGCATTTCTCAGCTTCCAGCAAGGAAGGTGTGCAGGAAGCTGCACCCCGGCATGTGTCTTCCGACAAATCATTCCCATGGGTCACATGAATGGCCGGCAACGCGGGAATCATTATGCGGCTTAGACCCGGCACGTAGGCACTGTTACCAGGGCCGGTTCGGGGACTGCTCCTATGCCGGGAGCCGAATGTCCCGGCGGCATGAGGCGGTCCATCAATGGACTATGCCCAGCCCCTTCCCACGTTGGCATCTTGTGGCACCTTCCTGCACAGGTACCTGTTAGCTTCCCTGCCGGAAGCTGAGGTGCAGCTTCCACGGACTTTGCCCCCGGTGTCAGGTAAGTTATCTCAAGTTCTGGGCGCTTAATACCGCCACTTAAACTTAAGTTGAGCCGAACTTGAGTTCTTCATCCTCTGGGCCCCATACGACTGGCACCTGTAAATCCCCCCTCGCTGACCGAGGGCTTGAGTCCTCACCAACGACTGAAGTTCCGCGGAAACTTAAGTTTTGCAGGAACTCAACTTCTGCACGTAGTACACCGCCGACGACAATTTCGAGCGGCGGTTAGGTGGTCTTCGGAACGGCGAATCAAGTCCGACCGCAGGGCCGACATGGAACTCGTTCGACCGCAAGTTAAATACCTACTATACGCATATTGCATCGTATTTTCCGTTAGGCTGCGATGAGTGTTGTAAGCAGTTGCGACGACCGGACTTCAAGGGTACCCGACCTGATTTCGGTCTTGCGGATTTAGCAGTGATTCTATTGGACCGCTGGAGTACCCGGGATGTTGTACCTTGATGGAGAGAATGGCGGTGGTCCCGTTTGGAACGAGAGAGCGGATATATATTCAACGTGGGTTGAATTGCAGGTCCAAAATCGGGGCATCCGATCCAAGGAGACATTCACCAACTTGGGGGCGAGTCTAGCTCGAAGGGGGACAGAATAAGTCCAGTGAGAATTATACAGGGCGACTGTGCTGTTGGTGAGTTTTGCTAAACGACCCTCACCCGGAAAAACTTTGACAACAGCTGCGGGATTGCCTGAAGATTTACGAGTTTTTTAACGCACGGAGTAACAACCTGTCTTACAGTCAAGGACATTGGAAAGCCATAGGCCAAGAAGTTGGTTGCTAGGTCTTCAGGATCTGCAAAGAAACCTACGGGAGAGAATTTGGTTTCGACCACGCTCGGAATTGTGATTACGGAGGATCGCTGCGAGAGGGAGCAGCATTTTGCCTCGACGCTAAGTGGTCCATGGGGTGAACGCCAGGTGTTATTGCGCTCCAGAGCCGAAGTCAGGTTCAGCGGCGGATAAAATTCGAAGTTGCGCTCGGAAACCAGGTTCGAAGGAACGAGCTCAGAGACAATATTCCAGTCTCGAGCCCTGTGAGTTCGTTGAACTGGTCCTTTGCCCATGTCGAGGGGATGCGAGTTTGGAGGATGGTAGTTTTCAGGAGAGGCGGTGACGTGGCGTCGGCTGCGCACGATGACAGATGCGGGCGGCCGCCAGAAGAACCGGCACAGTGGGCAAGGGGGAAACAACGAGTCTTCTGCGCCGGATACGCACCTAAGGTGCCAAATATATACCGAGATATCGGGAGGATGGTCGGAATATAAGGCAAGTTGTTCCTGCGAGCAAGGAGGCTAGTAATTCAAGGGTGTTGACTCGGAGACCATTCCAATGACTGGAAAGGAGATGAATGTGCACCGGTGATAAGGATACCAGCAGGAGAATTGGGCGTGGAGGCGGAGCTTGGTGGACAAGAGGTGGGCGGGCGGCCGAAAGAGCCGAGATATCATGCACAGCTTTGGACTCCTGCGGAACTCGGTCCGAGACTCCGAGCCCGATTTTTAGCGAGGCACGGCCGCGATGCCGAATGACAATGACTTCTACAGGTGGGACAGAAGCTTCCCAATGAATTTGGTCATTGACTGAAATAAATTAGTACTAGTACCCAAAGCACTCAATTAAAATGGGCCTTTCGCAAGTATCATGGAGGAGAATTTAGTGTACTCCTTTTCATTGCAGCTCTACTACATAGATTCTTCTGCGGTTGTCGATTGGTTTCGGGGTCCCGTCAGCCGAAACGAGCTGTCATCACACGGCATCGCTGCCGGACCTCGCTTAGAAAGCGTGGTGCTCCGGGTTTCCGTACAGTTCTTTTTTTTTTTTGGCCCTAAACTTGGACCCCCCATAAGTGTATACTCTGAAGAGGTCTGTCGATTCACATTGTGTACAAGGCGCATCACCAAAGGCTGGAGAACTGTGTAGAGGTATACATACCCCACAATCCACTAAAATCGCTACAAACCACCATAATCTTGGTCAAGTTTCACCTACCTTTCACAAACACTATGATCTTGGTGATGGTTTTCGACCGCTATCAACCTGATGCGGGGTGTACCAACCTTGGTAAACCCAATCGACCTTTATAGACCACCTCCCTTCGTGGAAAGGTCATGAAAAACAGCCCAGTATTTGCTCAGCTAGCAGTTGTGGGGATTCTCAAATTCATTTCAGGAAACACGCCATAAATGCAGCAAAAATATATAATATTTGAATCACGACTACGATGTATATATCTACGCGGCGGCAGCTGCAGCTCAGCCCGTTGGCACTTTGCCGCTCGTTGGCGCTGCAGGATCTCAAATTCGTCGGGTGTGTCAGTGGTGTTGGTAGCGGCAGATTTCTTGGCGCTCGCGCTCCCGAATACGTCGCTGAGAGACATTTAGTCTGGGATCAAGAAGCGTGATAGGGATAAAGCCTACTATGTGAAGCGGTCCACAATGATATTGCCATCCTCCCCACCCAAAAGACTCACGATCTTCCAGTAAAATTCCTGGTACGAAAAGTCACCGTCAGTACCGGTTCAACTTTCCTCCGATGAGATGGCAAAGCGGGTCTGAAAAAGAGCGCGAAAATCAGATCAGAAATACGCGGAGAAAACCACATACTTGGATGATCCTAATGGGAAACCCGGTTTCCCGAGAAACCCCCACCAATTAAGGAAATCTTTCGTTTGTCTAATGTGAAACCCCTCCCCGATTTCCGGCGCTCGGCCTTGGCATCAATATTTCCCGAAGAGTGACTGTGCGCTGCGCGGCCTGCGCCGATCGTTGTCAATCTAAAACTTTGTTGGGGTCTATTTTATCTTTAATCACCATGCATTTGGTAAGTGCTTGGAAAATGGTCTTAGCACCTAGGGGGGTATATTCAATACGCGGCGCGGCATGCGAACATCACACAGCCGATATTGATCGCATCAAATACCTACTCTCACGGTTCAACCTTTAGCGATTTCACTCGGGGGTAATTTACTGAGAGATGTATCAACCCTTCCTGTCTTCTTAACCAACTCCCACTCAATTCTAAACCTTCTGAAGGTGTTTTGGGCCAAAGTGAACCCCGTCCGAACGGCGTAAAATCTGGCGGATGCTGTGTCCAACACTGGATGATTTGCATTCCTCTGTGTGGAGCCAGCCACACATACAGTGACCGCGGAACCGTGCCTACGGCGACTACGGTGCCGATCCTGCACCAGACTGCGATAATACCCGCCAACCTTCGGCTCAACTGGCATAATATCTGCTGACTTGTTTGAGTCTCTGGACATGTATAAAAGGTGAGCTGCATTCTGCAATCTCTCAGAGCATCACCCCATTGCAATGGTGTCACAAGTACAAGTGCACGCTCTGCTGGAAGGAGGGACATAACTGTTCAAATTGCCCGGACCGAGTTTGATGTTTACTTTACTTGAATATTACTTGAACGTTCGAATCCTTCCCGAATGATGTATATTGTTCATTTAAGACTGAAAATAAGTGTTCAAAAATGTGCCGGCAGCAAGCCCATGTACCACCGAAATGCCGGAGGGGTTTCTCGAGAAACCGGGTTTCCTGATAACACCCAAATTCTTGAGGGGGGTTTCTGTTGTAGGAGACCCGACGGCGGCTCCGGTATACCCCGTTTACTACCCGTTTGTTCCGTTTCTTTCTTGATATATTAGTTACAACCCCTATCCATGCACCTCAGTCGTTTACACTCATTGTGTCCCGACTGAGGTGAGTTACATTATATTGTCTATCTACTTACAACCTTACTTACTTCTACCGTAGCTTTACTTACATCTGTTCTTACTTTAGTTTCTCGGGAAACCGGGTTTCCCATTAGAATTATCCCACATACTTGACAGGGATGTAAGCGACTCAGATGTTGCGCTCGGTCAGGGCGGTGACACCGTTGAGGGCAGCATTACCTGCCTTCCCCCTGCTAAACCCGGGCTTTTTCTAGAGCAGCGCTCAAGCCCTGGTAGACATGTTTCGCCACCGAAAGAATACGTAAGACACCGGAAGAAGGAGGAGAAAATCACTCACAGCGCTGTGAGGCTTGTGTTCGCGCTGCACTGCTCACACCGCCTCATGGCTTGTCTGGACGAGACGCGACGGCTCGGAATTCCCACTCACTCAAGATTTGCCCAATTAGGAAACGACCTTGCCTCATTCGGATCTACTTCCAACAACTCGTTACTCGACGATCCCAGTGTTTACGACAACTCGTACGAGCACCGAACCCGGCCAGGATGGCAACCAGGCACGCCAGGCACACTCGGGCTTCGCGGGGAGACCTGACCACGCGCACCGTTGCGACTCACGAACTTGCGCCATTTCCGAGCCCCCATACAACGTTACAAACGACTCTTGAGCGACCCTCGACGGCAGGATAGCCATGTCTGCGACCAAACGACCATTCCCCCACGTCCTATCCACCATTATAACCTATTCCACCACATTCCGACGACTCAGAACATCGCGAATCCCTTACGAACACTCGGAAACGGTGCTATTTCGGAATTTCGACGCCTCTGAGTGCTCGTGAAGCTCAACGTCCGCGAATATCGGCCGTCTGGGAGCTCAGAAATGCCACGGAAGGTCGAAAGAGGCTCGAGGAGCATGTGGAACGAGGCTGTGGACGCCGACGGGACGGACAACGTGACTGGCTTGGAAAAGGTATAAAAGGCGTCGGACGAATCGAGGGTAGTCAGTCAATTACTTGTGGACTTTCGGATTCAGTTCCCAGTCAGCTACCACAAGGAGACAGTTCCAGTCGAGGACTCTAGTCCAACGCTGAGTTCTTTCCCTGACCTTGTACCTTTATCCCCCAATTACATCCTCGAGTTGACCACCAACGCGCTTGCTCGTCACCACCGCCAAGGGACATCGTCTCAAGGATTTGCCTTTCATTTATACACCCGAGAATACTGACTACAGGTTACCGGACACCACCAACATCCCTTCTGAGCGCTCGTAAACCGCCTTCAGCCCGTCCCGAGCACTCGGGTCTCGCACACACACACACGCCTTCGACCTTCGACCAACACACACACTCGGATCCAACAAGGCAGACCACCTACAGCCTCACGTTTTATTAGGAACCAACTTTAAAGTGCCCTAGAGGACGAACCGGCCACTTCGTGATCCCACATATTCGCCTAGTGGCACTGCGGTCCTTATCACAGCCCGCAGGATGTGGTTGTCAAGAAGGCTGTCGTCATTGGTGAGTTTGGGTGTCGCAGGCATATTGATCGCATCCGGAGTTCGGGACCTGGCCCGGGGTCAACATCATTTCTACGAAGTGCAACTTTCCTCAACTCGCCGAACTACGGGCGTTGTCTTTAATCTTGGGTTGAATGCACCACCGCTGCCTTTGTTCTAGTGGTTTACTACTGTACGATTTCGACCAAATGTTCACGCCATGTCACCTGTCACCACAGGTGTTCATTCGGCTTGGTGTTCATTCCTCAGCAATCACCCAAAATCACCATAAATGGACGGCCGGCAAGTGCCGGCCGAGGTTTCTTGACAGCTTCTACCCCTATTTGAGGCCAAAAATTGAACCGGTGTCACCCGTCACTCGAACATTTGTGTCATGATTCCCACTTTTTCCGGGATTATTCGCCTAACAGCCACCCCTGGTTATTCAACCACACCCCGGGTTATTCAACTTCGATCGGAATAACCCGAATGCCAAGATCAATGTCGACCACAGATCAAGAATCCCATCAGGCGCCGCATTGATCCTTTTATATCAACTTCCCTCCGATTGCTTTTCCAACGATCACCCCTCTCTGCCTTGTTGCACGCTGCGACGTCGATCCTCGCTGGCAACACCTTTGACATATTTCACATATTCTAATTACTTTGTTACCAGTTACTAGGTATCCTATATCTTAAAACACGAAGAGCACAGCTTTTTTGATAAGTCATGTAGAAGTTATGTGAGCGTCAGGTGACGATTTCCCATGAGATGCCCGAGCGTTAGCGAGGGCCAAAAACAGGCGAACTCAGAATCCGCTGTTGTCTTTGCGAGCACGCAAACTACTGCGCGCCCTCAACTTGTTTTACTATAAAACCCCTACTTACAGCTCTGTATTCTTTACACTATTCTAGTCTATTCTCCAGACCTTAATCGGATTATCTCAAACCTATCTCTTTCCGTATTGCCAGTCGCCTACGTCACAGTAACCCTGCTAGTTAAGGCTCTGTGCTGACAATTTGGTCGAAATAGTACAGTAGACTCATTTTTCTTGCATTATTTGCCAAATGTGAAGCCGAAGATGTGAGCAAGAGAGGTAAGGAGTTGACAAGAGATTCGGCGAGCATAGAGGTACAACACCAACATATACATGAACTGCTAAACCTACGCTCGGAAATCGGTCCGCGGGCCATCAGCGGGATCAACTGCTCGCGTGGATAACCCCCCTCATTTGAGATCACTCAGGTTTCTGAGCATGATATCATCATTTTTCTATCCGCCCACCTCTTGTCGGTGGAAGTGAGGAGAAAGAGTGATAGTGGCGGAAATCCATGGGATCAACCCTCCTGGCAGTCTGTTCCACATCATCATTGACCAGTGCCAACTCAGGTTGGGATACGGATCCTTGAAGCTGGATTTTTTGATCAGCCTATGTAAAAAGAGGGAGAGATAAAATTTTTGTGTCAACAAGTAGAGGGATATTGCAATCATCGCAAAGTGGGGAGAGGGAAAAAGTGCAAAATTCTACCTCCCTCTTTCAAACCACTCAGGACCACCAAAAGAAAGATAAGTGCACAGTTTCATATTTGGACCACAACTCACCGGAGTTTGGGGCAAAAATGTGCCGCCCGTTATCTTGCCAATAGGGGAAGTCAAAGCGGTCAACACGACCGATTCTGGCACTGATTCTGGAATCGGTCCAGAATTGATCAAAATCCAGAAGTGGTCAGAATTGGTAGAGAATTGGTTTGAGAATTGGTACCCACCCTAAACTCCCTTTCTTTCTAGCACCTTTTAGTTACTCACGCTGTGAGCTATCACTTTGTGATACGCTCCCTCCGTGGCTGAAAAAAGGCCAATACGCGCTACGGAATAGGCATGGAAAAAGGAAGCTCAATGACCACACGGCCTGACCTCGAATTGAACGAGGGTTTCGCATTAAAAAATTATGTGTCATCGTCTTACCGTAAGTGTGCACATTACCAGTTATGCCACCAGGTCTACCACTGCAAATACCCCCAAATCCCCGTGGTCCTCACGGAAACTAACAATTGACACAACGGATACAGAAGACCCCGCAGGAAGCCGTGGAGGAAAGCTCTGGCAATGAAGACGGGGAACGGAAACCGCTGCCACGGCCAAAGGTCGCAAATATTGAAGCTACGGAAGGAGGCATAAGCTATGGAGTACAGAATTTGGGTGCCACGGGCAGCAACGTAACAATATGTCAGTAAGGGATCTCCTTCAGCGCATGGAACAGCATGGAGATCCACACCGCAAGGCAAGAAGGGCAGTGTTGAAGGGGTCCGTGGACGGATGAGGAATACGGTCGCGCACAACGGTCGGGAAAGAATCAGTATGAAAGTGTTGTTGTTTGTTATTTTCCCACAGTTCGGCTTTACCCAGCCGCCGGTCTGTTGTTTGTTTCCTTTCTTTCAGCTGACTTCCGCTGAAAGAAAAGAAAGACAATGCAGGCGAAAGCACAACTGAAAGTGATTATTTCACACACCATTTCAGCTCGTGCAGATTTACAACAAACTCACAACCATTGAAAAGTGCCTTGGATTTACAGTACCTCAGTTGCCTCGTTCCACCACAGCCAAAAGACTTCAAATTCATTTATTTTTTTGTTGTTCTGAATTATATACATTTGGATACACTTTTCCCATATGGGGAGATTTTGCCTTATTGGGTGTGTCTTGATCAGAATCGCCCAAGAATCGAAAGTAAAATCATTCGAAAATCGGCAGAGAATCACAAACAATTGCTCGCGCTGACTCCCCCTATTCATTGCCATCAATGGGTGTTCGGGCGTGTTAGTTTGAACACCTACTGCTGATTGCTACTAAAGTTGTCGCTGTGAGCTATCACTTTATGATACGCTCCCTCCGTGGCTTAAAAAAAAAGGCAAACATGGGCATACAGTCGCTAACCGGGAAGGGCAACATCTAGTTTGCGCTGCCTATATCTCGTCCATTTCTGGGCCTGATTACGCGCGCCAAAGGGCTAAGTGACTCATAAGGTTATGAATTCCAACCTCCAATTTACTTCTCGGGGTTTGAGCACTTGACAAGCCCATACGGCGTCGATCTTTCCGGGAGGCCAAATTTGGCCAAATGACGTGGAAGCGCAACAAGTTATGATTGATAGCTGAGGCCAATGCAGTACATATTTTTGGCCAAGAAAATTCATGAGCATTATCACCAACTCTAAAAACATCTTTACGCACTCAGAGTTATAAGGTAGCGGACAGGCATTTACGGTTACCCCTCGTGCCGTGACCGTAACGCTCCTTTTTGGGACGTGCGGTGTTCAACTGCGTTTCTTCACAACTTTTCGTACCTTTTCCACAAATCAGCCTCAGTAGAGTTGTGTGTATGTATCTTAGGCATAACTGTGAATTTTCTTGGGAGTTTTGGTGCAAAACTGAAGGACTAGTTTCACTTTCTTCTACAAGATGGTACTTTCTGTCAAAATTCTGCTCTAGACATGAGTTCATTAGTGCAGAGTTGTTAGATATAGCTCGGTTTATTCCAAATACATGCTCTGGAGTTAAACTGGCTCCATTTTAGGAGGTTCAGCTTGAATTAACACTGGTTTGTTTTTGGTGCTTAGCATAGCACAATGTATTGGGCAGCCCACGGGGGTACCTAGGTGCCAAGGATGCATGGAAAACACTATTGCTATCATCCCCAAGCCTCCCAGGGAGCTAAGGGTATTTATAGTTGTGCGAGGGACAAATGAAACACTGGTTTGGACAATTTTATCGAAAGATTTGAAACTAGTCCTTCAGTTTTGCACCAAAACTCCCAAGAAAATTCACAGGTATGCCTAAGATACATACACACAACTCTACTGAGGCCGATTTGTGGAAAAGCTATGAAAAGTTGTGAAGAAACGCAGTTGAACACCGCACGTCCCAAAAAGGAGTATTACGGTCACGGCACGTGGGGTAACCGTAAATGCCTGTCCGCTACCTTATATTTCTGGCTTCTAGCACTCGGGCGCCATCACCGCAATTCGTGCTTGTCAGATGGTCAATTCTACATGGCTCGTTATGGAGCTATACTTGGGTTGCTTGGCTAGATATTTTTTATGCCATGCGGTGCGATGCCCTACTACGTCCTCGGGAGTTCTCAGCCCAGCGGCACCACCAGATGGTGTCAAAGGACTTGAAAAACCTTGAAATTTGACCATTTTCCTCGTATTTGCTCAAGAAAACTCGTATTTCTGGGTCGTCGTAAATGTTTTGACCCTAGGGATGTGTCCTATCGTGCTCAGCGGCCTCGAAAACAGGGGTATTCGGTCCGAGGACAGTCCAGCCGTGCTTGTAAGCTGTTTGTTTGGCAATGTTGCGCTTCCCGGTTAACGACTGTATGCGAGTAATATCAGTTACTCAACTTCAGATGTGGTTTATTTGGGAGATTCTGTTGGTTTGTTGTGCATCGTGTCCTGAACTGTCCCGAATTAGCCGTATTGATCGCCGCAACGGAATTGCGCATCATTCTAAGTGAGCCGGTAAGCAAGTCCCACTTTTGATCCCTCTGTTTATGGGACTTGTGTACCGTTAATGGGACTCACTTAGTTAGCCGAGTCCCACTCCCATAACTCTCGTCTCGTATACTGTAGTGTTTTGAACTGCTCACAGGTTGTCACATGTGACCTCAAGTAGTCAGAAAGCCAGGTGTTCACAGCATGGAAAGTTTCCTTAAATGGTAATCTGGGCTGCGAAAATTAAATTTTTGGCATCAATCTCGCCAGAATTCAGTGATTTCGAGGGCTGTGATGTCTTACAATGTACAAAAGTGCTCAATTTACAAACCTTCGTGACCTGTGACGTGAACACTTGGTCGAAACACTACAGTATACTCGATTGCCACAGCAGATCAGAGCAGGCCCTGATTTATGAACTTTTTTACAGCAAAATATTATTTGCTTTGAAAACAAGATCCCGAAGGTGGTGGTTGTGGTGAGAAACTTGTGATTTTGATGGACTTCGGGGTTCGAGAAGCGTGGTTTTAGAGGTACTTCGTGGTTTAAGAACGTGGTTTTAGCTGTATCTTGTGCCTATGGCCTGAGGTCTACAGGTAATAATATGGTATCTCAATGGCCAACACGCACTGCGTTCCGGGGTCGCCTAAACATAACAATGCGCAGCTATTCGTGGAGCTGTTTAGCCGTCTGCGCTTAGCTACACAGCCTCTGTTTAGCTCTGCCTAGCTCTGTTTAGCCGTCTGCGCTTAGCTACACAGGGCTGTGTAGGTCTGTGTAGTGATCTACACAGCTCCACGAATAGCTGCGCATATTATGTGCAGCTATGTGTAGTTATGTGCGTAGCTGTGCGTAGCTATGCGCAGGTGACCCCGGAACGCAGTGATGGTTGCTGTCCTGAGCTCAAAGGTTGTGTTTGCTACAACCAAGTAGAACAGACAATCCATCAAATTGTGCCGATGTCCGGATCACGATGCATTGATTTTTTACCTTCGGCTGATAGCACATGTATTCTTTGAGAGACAAATAGTTGCATTCTCATGGAAGGCAGAGTATTGTTTGGTGGGATTCAATAAAAACTCTATTAGGCGATTACAGCATGGCTCACTCAGCTGCAGCCCTTCAGAAACAACCAAACACAGATTCCAATTCCGCTCACATTGCACTTCCTAGATGAAAGCAAAGGCAGGTCGGCTGGTCGGCTGCCCGGCAAATACTCGGCTAACCACAACCTTGAACTCACATTTCAAGTTTGTGCAACTCCGAGCACATAATATTTTGCGAAAAATGCTTTTATACCGATTCCTAAAAATACACTCATGTGCACTATGAGAGAGTCGAGCCTGTATTGGCGAGATACGTTGCACATGCATGGCCATGGTAGGCTGGACATAGGACATTGTGGGACAGAGGTGTCCGAGGTTTTGGCTGGACACGGGACATGGTGCATGATAGGTCGGACATAGGACATGGTGGGACAGAGGTGTCTGAGGTTTTGGCCGGACACGGGACATGGTAGGCTGGACATAGGACATTGTGGGACAGAGGTGTCCGAGGTTTTGGCTGGACACAGGGCATGGTGCATGGTAGGACATAGGACATGGTGGGACAGAGGTGTCCGAGATTTTGGCCGGACACGGGACATGGTAGGGGCTGGAGACAGAGGTGTCCGAGGTTTTGGCCGGACACGGGACATGGTAGGTCGGACATGGTGGGACAGAAGTGTCCGAGGTTTTGGCCGGACACGGGACATGGTGCTGGACATAGGCTGGACACGGGACATGGTAGGTCGGACATGGTGGGACAGAAGTGTCCGAGGTTTTGGCCGGACACGGGACATGGTGCTGGACATAGGCTGGACACGGGACATGGTGCATGATAGGTCGGACATAGGACATGGTGGGACAGAAGTGTCCGAGGTTTTGGCCGGACACGGGACATGGTGCTGGACATAGGCTGGACACAGGACATGGTAGGTCGGACATGGTGGGACAGAAGTGTCCGAGGTTTTGGCCGGACACGGGACATGGTGCTGGACATAGGCTGGACACAGGACATGGTAGGTCGGACATGGTGGGACAGAAGTGTCCGAGGTTTTGGCCGGACACGGGACATGGTGCTGGACATAGGCTGGACACAGGACATGGGAGATCGGACATAGGACATGGTGGACATGCTAGGCTGGACACAGGACATTGCAGGACAGAGGTGTCCGAGGTTTTGGCTGGGACAGGTGGGCAACTGGCTGCTCGACATTTTGGGCTTTTTGACTTCCACTCTTGCAAAGTGGACTACACAACAACCGTGCCCAGTATCACCTTGTCGCGAAGGGCCATTCAGGAGCCCCGATCGATATCTCTACAATGACATCTTGGGGGAGGCAAAAAGCGGCCCACAACGAGCCGAAATCTTTATTGCAATGTCAGCCCGTTTTTTTTTGTTGTGTCGCCCTAGGTTCTAACTCGAACCTTAACCTTCTTTCCCCACCTCTACTCACCATCTACCCCCCTCCACACTCACACGCACCATACGGTTACTCGTCTACCCACTTTCCTATCGGGTTGCACTATCATGAACCCTTGTCAATACCAAGCTGAGTTTTGTATTGGAGTGAAACAAGTGCCCATCTTTTCCTCTCAATCATCATATCTGTAACCCTTCGAGCCAAGCCCAATGCCCCAACACCTGCCAGTGCAACAGGTCAGACCCAACACCTAGAGCAACCGTGAAAGATCACTCGCTATTCATTCAAATTATTCCAACAAATTCTGTAAACCCTCATCTCAGCTGATAACACTGCCGTCTTTTGATATTCAGCGTAGTAACAACCTGCCCTAGCCCAGCATCCACCTTGCACCCCGCAAACTAGAGCCAAGATCCCTATTTTGCCCTTTGTCCAGTTCAGTCTAAACAATGTCCAAAACACACCTATATTGAACACCAATGAACCCGCTGCTCTAGGCACCACGTTGCCAGCCCCCACAACCCATCCCGTATCAAACTTTCCCCGCCACCGGTCCCAGGTCCAACAATACAAACTTCGTTGTTGTGAATTCCCTTTGACCATGTCCACTTTCATTGCATTCGTGAATTCCCTTTGACCATGTCCACTTTCAACTCATTTTCAGCTCAAGTGTTAACAGTGTTTTCACAAGTATTTAACCCCAATTGCGCCCTATATAGTACTCAATCCCCATCTTACGTTGTCTGCAACATAGCCACAGGAGTAGCAGAAAACGTCCCACAACTCCATTGCCAGGCAGTTGCAGCAGAAATTGTCCAGAGGATCCGCACGGGTTAGGAAAACAACGGAGGACTCAATTTGCAGCCAGTTTGAGCAGAAAACAATTTCGGACTCACTCCAAACATGCACAGTCTCACTCCTCCTCAATTTCACCGCAATCCCAAAACACCTCCCCAAAGCTTCAACTCCATCCAGCCAGTCACAGCCAACAACAACGTGAAGCTGCTGCTCAACCTCCAAAATAACCTTCGACTCCCACACCGGCACTGACGTCTGCGTCCAGCAACTCCAGCTTGTTGTTGCTGCCCTCACCAGCTCCCACATCCATGTGTTCTCGACCGTCATGCAGCATAGATTCCTACGGCGAGAACCCAACTTTTGCCCCGGTGAAGCTATCTTGGCCTGGCAAATACGTATATAGTCGCGCACCTTCCCGATTGCGGTTCTACCACGTACCCGATACGGAAGGCGGGAGGATGTTCATTGAATGAATACAAAACATGATTTCCCGAGCATCGCTGAGGATTTGAATAAGAACATTGACGAACACCGAGTTCGTGGGATCCCTTCGAAAGGTCGAAGTTGCGGCGAGAAGCCAGATAGCGACCGAGCTATCTTGGGCTGCAAAGTACGTATATAGCGTTCTACTACGTACCCGATGCGCAAGGCGGGAGGATGTTCGTTGGATACCAAACTCGAACACCAAGTTCGTGCGATCCCTTCGAAGGGTCGAAGTTGCCGCGAGAAGCCAGACAGCGACCGAGCTATCTTGGGCTGCAAAGTATGTATATAGTCGCGCACCTTCCCGATTGGGGTTCTACTACCTACCCGATGTGGAAGCCGTGAAGAGCGTCGACTCCGCAAAACATTAAGCATGACGGAGGGATGTAGCGATATAACCTCTCCGCAATTGCGTTCTGGACCAGTTTTTAGCGACAGAAGGTGGACAACGACACAAACAAAATGAACAATGTCTTTCAGAACAGTGGAAACTCACCCACGAGAAGTTGAGTTCAACAACCGCAACAATTCAGGCCCAGCAGTTATAGACCATTGCTCGTGGGGGATATGGCAAAGCGGTGAAGACAAAACCAGTTTCGGAGCTATACGTTGCTGACATATAGGAACCGTCGTTTGAGTACTCTGGGTCCAGTCGGAGCCAGCCCAAGGCCTTGAGCATGTACAACCGTGCGGTACAAGAGGGCGCAAGACTGAACGATGCGCCGAAATTGACGTGAAACCTGCCAGTGGGAGGAGTGAGACTCTGTCGGTCGCCATTCAATGCTCATGGTGAATAATTCTATTTGGTTCCTTCCCTGCGTGGTTAGCCCGTTGCTGAATTTCCCCGCATGAAGGAATGTAGCTGTGGAAATGAAACCTTCCTGAGTGTGACCGGTCCACGCAAAAGAAAAATCACCGGCTCTCATCGCCGAGGATTTCGATAAGAACATTGACGAACATAAAAAATTACTCATACCTATCACGGCCGACGTCAACGTGAAGCTGCTGCTCGACCTCCAAAATAAGCTTCGTCTCAACCTCTGCACTGTTCACCCTTCGGTCAATCTCGATCCCACATTCTATTCACGCCATAGTACAGCCGCGAAGATATTAGACTTCAACCTTGACCCCAATCTCGAATAACCTTTGCAACCGTTCATCCTTCGGTCAATCTCGATCCCACATTCTATTCCACGCCATGGTACAGCTGCAAAGAGATTTCAGTTCAATCTTGACCCTAACCTTTGCACCGTTCACCCTTCGGTCGATCTCGATCCCACATTCTATTCACGCAAGATGCCATTGTTGCGGTGTTGCCTAAATTCGCACAGAAAGGAGCTGAAGAGCACGAGTTCGACGCCGAGCGGACGGAGTGAACTAGGGCAACTATCTAGGTTAAAAAATCGCCGTGGTATAGTCTGATAGTAAAATTAGTTCCTGGGCCGAAGAACATGCGCCGTTAACCGGATAAATAAGAGTTGCCTGCAAAATCTCGGAAACGTAACGTCTATGAGACGTACCTCGGAGGCAAGCGATCTGAGCTAGTAATTGTCGATTAGAGCTTGCTTGCTACAGAGGAGCTAAACATTCCGAGTTCAGACGCCTTATCTTCCGTTAGTTAGCGGTTCGCAGACTGTTGTCTCATTTGTCAACGGACAGCGCAGCCAACGACAAAAATTACAAGTGGGCACTTTCGTCCAAAGTTCAATATTTCCTGTAACTATCCTCCGCGGATTTGGACCTATATAGCTCACGCCATACTCACGTTTACATATACCCGATCTAGTAGATAATTCGTTGATTGCTGTAACATAGACCGACTCCGTTTCTTGATTCTTTCAACTTTTTGAAAACAACGGTGAACAGAGATCAAGCCACATATTGGCTATGTCCAAACGCTTCGTAAACGGCCGTGAGATCAGATCACTACCGAAATGGTCCTTGAGTTCCTCGACCGTGAAATCCGCGCCGACACGAAAGAAAAGGACGTGGCCGGACTTGAGGTTGTTCTCGATAAAAGCGTTGAACTCAATCGTCCTCTCCGCCCTAGCCAAACGCTTCGTAAACGGCCGTGAGATCACTACTGAAATGGTCCTTGAGTTCCTCGACCGTGAAATCCGCGCCGACACGAAAGAAAAGGACGTGGCCGGACTTGAGGTTGTTCTCGATAAAAGCGTTGAACTCAATCGTCCTCGCCGCCCTATCTAAACGCTTTGTAAACGGCCGTGAGATCACCACCGAAATGGTCCTTGAGTTCCTCGACCGTGAAATCCGCGCTGACACGAAAGAAAAGGACGAGGCCGGACTTCAGGTTGTTCTCAGTAAACAGGGTTATAAGCGGAAGCGCTCAGCGAGAGTGCGTTGTCGTTTCAGTGGTCAAATTTTCCCATTTCGCAGCTTTGTACGCTGTGAGTCTGAGACTAGCACTCAACACAGTCGGTAGAAGTCCGTCTGCGCTGACGATCTGACACCGCCGTCTAACGAGAGCACCAGTCTCGGGGATTGCATATAAACTACGAAGCTCGACCGCTAAAAGCTGAGATAGTGGCCGTTTCGACCAACTGTCTCGGCGATGCAGCCAACTATCCTTGGCTAGAATATACCTATATAGTCCGCAGAGGTGGTCATTATTTCTTGCCTAGTTGTTCCCGATCCGGGTTCCACTACCTACCCGATTTGGCAGGCGAGTGAATCGGGGTGCGTCGAATTGTAATCGTACTCAAAAATTGTCCCGAACCGACTCCCAAGTCGATTCTGATTTCTCGACAACGATTCTTGCAAATAATAAACCATCTCAGAATCGAATGAATAACCGACGACAAGTCCCCTTGTCGCAGAGTAGTTATGTCATTCATTGAACTCGCACTCTCGACAACGAACATAGAAGGTCGAGGGTGAGACTCAACCTAGTAACCACGGAAAAAGAAAAATCGCCGACCCGAAGGCCGCCGTGCCGAATTTTACTGCATGAAGGAATGGAGTCGTGGAAAAAAAAACCTTGTTGAGAGTGACCCTAGAGGGCCCTGAATAAATCAAAATCTCGGAATCTAACGTGTGGCGGTCGAGATCCACGCAAAACAAAAATCGCCGACCCGAAGGCCGCCGTGCCGAATTTTACTGCATGAAGAAATGGAGTCGTGGAAAAAAAAACCTTGTTGAGAGTGACCCTAGAGGGCCCCGAATCAATCGAAATCTCGGAATCTAACGTGTGGCGGTCGAGATCCACGCAAAACAAAAATCGCCGACCCGAAGGCCGCCGTGCCGAATTTTACTGCATGAAGGAATGGAGTCGTGGAAAAAAAACCTTGTTGAGAGTGACCCTAGAGGGCCCCGAATCAATCGAAATCTCGGAATCTAACGTGTGGCGGTCGAGATCCACGCAAAACAAAAATCGCCGACCCGAAGGCCGCCGTGCCGAATTTTACTGCATGAAGGAATGGAGTCGTGGAAAAAAAAACCTTGTTGAGAGTGACCCTAGAGGGCCCTGAATCAATCAAAATCTCGGAATCTAACGTGTGGCGGTCGAGATCCACGCAAAACAAAAATCGCCGACCCGAGGGCCGCCGTGCCGAATTTCACTGCACAAAGGAATGTAGCTGTGGAAAAAAAAACCTCGGAATCCAACGGGATAGGCGAGCCAATACAACCAAGGATCCTGCGGATTGCCATGTATATAGTAAGGCAGAAATGGCCTCGGTTCGAGCGCGAGACTCAAACGAACACAGCAACGTAAAAGGCGACTCACTATCTACGTCCTCACGCGACGTAGATAGGTAGATTCTGAGACAAGAAACCAATTTTCATTCATATGTCGAGCGCGCGAGGATGTAAAGACAACAAAATAAAAGAGAAATTCAGGTGGAGAGGCGCCTGCGCTTGACGGCAGGGTCCTCGTCCGCGCGCTGGGCCAAAGGGCGACGGCGTTTGAGCTTGGATTGCGGAGACGCGTCGGCCTCGTCCTGCGTGTCGTCCTCCTCCTCGCTGATCGCCGCCATTGCGACGTCGTCCCCTTCGCGAGGTGAGGCCTCCTCGTCTGGCTTTTCGCCGCCTGACTCAGCGGCGCTCGGGGGGGCCTCTCCTTCGTCTTCGGAGGCTTCATCTCCGCTCGTCGGCTTCTCGCCGCCCGTCTCTGCTCCTCCTTCACCGCCGCTCGGCGTGTTTTCGCCGCCCGCCTCCTCTTCGTCCTCGACCATCTCGATGTCGGCGCCCTCCACCCCGTGCGCGCGTGCGAGGCGCTTGCCGCCGCGCATCACAAACTCGTTGTCCTTCGGCGCCCGCTGGTGCGCGAGGTCGTAGTACGGGTGGTCCGATGGGACATAGAGGGGGAGGTCTTCGGCGGCCGCGATGCCGATGACCGATCCCGGCGGGAAGTACTCGACGACTTCCTGGACAGTGGCGGCGCGGATCTGTATCCCGTACTTGTGGAGGGGTTCCCGGGCGAGATCCTCGGCGCTAGGAGGCCAGACGTAGGCCATGCGCGTGAATTGGCCTTTGGCTTGGATGCGCGACGTCTGCTTCTGCGCATCGAACGTTTGCTGACAACGTAGATGTCAGCAAAGAAAAGAAAAGAAAATGGATGAAATAAAAAATATCACCATGGCCAGGGAGGCGAGGGTCGCCCGAATGCCTGGGAGGAGCGTGTACCGGCTGACCTTGAGCCCGTCCTTGACCGCGACCCCCGCCCAGTCCGGCTTGTTGAGGAGTCTGCTGAACTGGCGGAAGTGTTTTCGGAGCTGGGCAAGCTTCAGGTCTTGCGCAGGGATGGCGGCGGCACGGACGATGTCGTCGGCGGTGGGATGAGGGACGGGTTCGAATTTGGGAGCCTTCTTGCGCTTGGTCTCCTCGTTGTACCAGTAGTCGTACTGGGCAAACCCCGGGTACTTGCCACGGAGGTGCTCCAACAGCTGCGCCTTCAAACTCAAGGGGTAGGCGTCGACGCCCTGCATCTCCTCGAGGGCGGGGTAGACGTGCATCTTGTACACCATGTACTCCTCGTACATGTTGCGCATGAAGCGCAGACGAACCTTCGGGTCGTTGGTCCCAGTGGGGCTGACAAGGAACGAGTACGCGGAGCGCTCGAAACCCCGGCGAAACCCGCTTCGCGTGGCGATCGGGTGGTCGGGGAAATCCTTGTACGCGGAGGGCGGGCACTTCTGGAGGAGGCGAGGGTGAATGTCTGTCATTTTGACCTTGATATTCTGCGCCTTGAGGCTCGACTGCACCGTTTGCGCCCAGTGGTAAAGGATGATCGCACCGTTGCTGGCTTCGTCGTCCTCGAGCTTCATCTCGTCGTCCTCCTCGCCCTCCTCGACTTCGTCCATGCACTGCGCCGCGACGATCGACCCCATGCCGGGTACGAGGGTGACCGACCGGCACCGCAGGACGATGAAGAGGAGGTCGAGGAAGGCCGTCGCGGCTTCGAACGAGGGCTGCGACTGGTTGCGCGAGAACGACCAATACTGCATCTTCGCCGTGTCGCAGGGACTTTTGGCCCACTTGTCTTGGTCTTGCTCGCCGTGGAAGTAGACGAGATGGTGGAGGAGGAGGCAGAGGTGGGAGGGGGTGTTGGCGGTGACGGAGGAGGCCTGGGCCTTGCGGTTTCCGCGCAGCTTGTCGGCGTCGCAAAGGTTCGGAACGAACCAATTCACCACCTGAGCGAACTATCTAGGGCCAGAATAGACGTATATAGTTGGTGGAACTCACCAGACTCAACATCGGCGCGATGTCGCGCAAAGACACGAAAACCATGCGCACGTAACGGGGGCAGAGGAACGGGACTCTGTGGCCCGGGTCGATGAATGGGTAGCTTCGCAAACCACCGTTGGCGATCATCCGGATGCGCCAGAGGAGCTCCTCCGACAGGACGTCGGCGAGGTCGGGCTCGTTGGCGAGGCGGGCATCCCTTGCGAGCTCCTCGATGACTTCCGCGATGCGCGTCTCGACCTCCGTGAGGTACTCGTCGTAGGCCGCGTCCCATTTGTTCTTCTTGCCTGCGCCTTTTTCCAGCTTATAGGACTGCCCGAACCATTTGAAGTTTTTGTGGAGGTGGTTCTGGAACGCGTCGTCGAAGATTTGGAGCAATGCGTCAAGGGCGTAGCAGGGGCGGTCTGGTGTCTGAAGGACGTTCGCAATGTACTGGGAGAACGCCACGACGTCGGCCATCCTGGGGCCGAGGCTCTCTTTCTTGAGGTTCTTCCCCGGCGCAAGGAGAAATTGAAGCTGCGCGTACCCGGAGATGATAAACGGAGCCATTCCCTGGGTAAGTAATAAGCGACAGGAAAGGAAAGAAAATAAAAGAAAAGAAAAAGAAAAATAAATAAAAAACCCACCCCCCAAATGACTTGGGTGGCCTCGACAAGCTCCGCTGGCGACAGCGTGAACTGCGACTTCGAGAACGTGGGCATCGCTTGCAAGTTGATCATGGCCGCCACAACGTCCTCGTGCTTGCGGAGGAGCTGCTCGACGTCGCCTTTCGGCTCGGAGGTAAGCGCAGCGCTCAGGGCTAGGCGGTAGCCGCCGGGCGTGTCCGCGTTGTACAGAGCACGCGCGACGTGGTTCCACCGGGTTAGGGGAGTGTCGACGCGGGAGGTCAGCGCGTTGTTGTCGATGAGCTCGAGGTGGACCGCCTGCGCCTCATTGGACTCCTTGAAGCTGTCTGAAGTATATACGTTCAGAAACACCGTAGATAGTTGAAAATTCGGGCCATACCGGTGTAGAACGCGACGAGCCACGTCGCCTGCTCGTTGAGGGTCTGGATGGCGCGCTGCCGCAGCTCGGCGTCCTTTGCCTTCAGCGCTCGCCCACTCTTCTTCACCTGGGCGTCGAGCCTCTTCGCCGTTTCCCGCGGCTCTTTGAAGATCATGCCGAGAGCCGCCGTTCGATGGGCGCCGGCGTACTGGTAGACCACGGCATCCTCCTCCATAGCGGCCTCCGTGAACTTGGCCATTGTGCGGAAGCCGCCTGGCGGCTCCACTAAAGACAGGGAGGACTTGTCGATGAGCGACTCGTCGATTACATACGTGAGGGCGTGCTCGGGCGCCGCGCGCCGGAGGTTCTGGCCGCCGGTCCCTCCCATCTCGATCAGTCGATTTACGGTGTTGTGGCTAAGGTCGCGCTGCTCCGGAAGTTCCGCCAGACGCGGACCGCACCCGCCGAAGCGGTCAAGGATCGGGGCCACAAGGCCATACCCGAGCAGGTATTTGCTCTTGAGGGTGCCTACAGGGGACAATATGTCGGGCTCGGCCTGGGTGGACAACTATATAGAGGCGGTTTGGACAAGGATAGTTACGTAACTCACGATCCGCTTCAACTTTTGCTGGTGCGCCTCCACTTTCTCTTGCTTCTTCAATTCCCTCTCCTGTTTCTGCCAGCAAGTCAGGACGAGGGGGGATACAGTGAGTGGTTCATAACAAACCGTCGAGCGCACGGCAGGTTTTTTCTGGGTGGATTTGTTAGGTTTTTTTCCTTTGAAACCTGATTGAGCTTACCGCGCTCGCGCTCTTGTTGCCTTTAGCCTGGGACAGCCGGTATGAGCGCGCGAAGCCACGGGGAATGCCGCTCACCATTGATTTTTTCGTTGCTGATAGGTGGGTGGTGGGAAAAGGGCGGTGTCAGTTTTGATATAGGCCGCGCTATATAGTCCCGCTAATGACAGGTGATCGTTGCCAACGCTATACCCGAAATTGCGAAGCGCCGTGAGGTGGCGCCACTACCGCGTGAAGGACGTGCATAGGCTGCAGTCTTCACGGACCCAAACGGTTCGAGCAGGTTTAATTCTTTTCAGGCAGAAAATAAATAAAAAATAAAAAAAACCGAGCGCTGAAGACTTTCAGCTCTCACGAAAAACCCGTTGGAACGTGGATGGAAGGCCGGATGCCGTCAGAGGGGAGTTTAAGATAATGGGCTATATAGGGAGGTATCCGCTGTAGATAGTGACCGCCGCGGGCAGATGGCACGAGTTGCGCACTTACTGCGGCGATCCGATAGCGATTGCGTGGAAAGCGCCATTGGCCGATCGACATCTGATAAGCCGGATCGCCATCTGATAAGCCGGCTCGGGATCTGATAACGCTAAGCGGCAGCATATATTAGAGGGTGAGGCATCTCCCGGCCGCCCCCAGATCACCCCTCCGCCGCCCAGCTCTGCCCTCTGCCGCCGGCAATGCCGAAAAATAACCACGCCGAAGACCTCCACCTCCTAGACAGTGAATCCCGCGACGAGCGAAACGCCCTGCGCGAGCTCCTTAAGCTCCAGAAAAAAATCACCTGCTACTCGGGGCAGCAGGCTTGGGTGGAAATCCTCAAGCTCGTCGACGTCGTCACCGCGAGCCACGTCCACGTCTGCCCGTTCCCCGTGTGGCAGGAACCAACCACAAAGCTGAACGAGGCCCGCCTCGACGAAGCGCGAGCCATGATGGACGGCCTTTCAGAAGGCGACCTGCTCCTGGTTGTCTTCTCGACGATCGACAAATCCCTGGTGGTCGACGGCACTCGCGTGCCCCGCGACCAGGACGAGACCTTGACCGGCCACAGCTGGGCCGCGGTCTTCGTCGTCGGGAAGGCGAAAGAGGACGGCAGTCGGGTGTGCGACGAGGCGAGGGTGTATGACTCCAACAGGGCAGAGGAGAAGCTACCCAACGAGGGAACGGATTTCTGGGCTCGGATCACGCACCGCAATTGGCTCCACCCGTTCCACGACAATCGTCACACCCGGTGGTGGCGCTTCGCCGACCCCGACTTCGAAAACACGGACGAAGGCCTCTGCAACATTTTGACCGCGAAGTTCGTGGCCGAGGCGGCCCAGACCGACTTCGCCATCCACAAGACGGACGAGCGTTGGATCGAGATCCCGGGACATGTGGGTAAAGAGGCGACAGCAAAGCATCGCGCGACTGCGAAGGCGAAGAGCGGCAAAACGATGAGGGGCTGGGGCAAAAAGTAGCCTATCTACAGCAGTTCGAGCTCTAGATAGTTTGAGTGTAGTGTATTTACGTAGAAACAATTGGAGTCTCGGGAATCGGTCGAGAACAACGGCTCGAAGGCCGCCGTGCTGAATTTCACCCCATAAAGGAAGGTGGTTTTGAAAACCTCGTTGAGAGTGACCCTAGAGGGCCCTGAATCAGTTGAAATCTCGGAATCTAACGTGTGGCGGTCGAGATCCACGCAAAGGAAAAATCGCCGACCCGAGGGCCGCCGTGCCGAATTTTACTGCATGAAGGAATGGAGTCGTGGAAAAAAAACCTTGTTGAGAGTGACCCTAGAGGGCCCTGAATCAATCAAAATCTCGGAATCTAACGTGTGGCGGTCGAGATCCACGCAAAGGAAAAATCGCCGACCCGAGGGCCGCCGTGCCGAATTTTACTGCATGAAGGAATGGAGTTGTGGAAAAAAAACCTTGTTGAGAGTGACCCTAGAGGGCCCCGAATCAATCGAAATCTCGGAATCTAACGTGTGGCGGTCGAGATCCACGCAAAACAAAAATCGCCGACCCGAGGGCCGCCGTGCCGAACATAGTAACAAAAGGCGGGACGACATAATCAAGCAACAGAAGGGATCTGGCGGAGCTATCTTGGGCTGGAAAGTATGTATATAGTCGTGCACCTTCCCGATTAGGGTTCTACTACCTACCCGATGTGGAAGGCGGGCGAGGGTTCTACCAATCGTCTCGCGAAAAAGACTTGAAATAACACTACGCTACTCAACGCGTCCCGCAAACCACCGTGCAATGGCCATGGTCGGCCACACCTTCCGTGGGAGAGGGATAGACAGCCACTCGGCGAAGCCCTCCAACTTGTCACTCAACGATACGCCGGCCTCGGCTTCGTACGCCTCACGAAGGTGCGGCGTCCCAAACACTGCAAAGGCGAGGGGAAGGGCAAAGTGCGGGTGCTCACATGGCGCGTCGGTCCCGAACGGTCCATGCAGCTGGTCACTGCCGAGCGTCGCAATGTGACACTTGTAGCAGACCCCGGCTGTTTTTTTTTTTTTGTGTGGGTATTTCATCAGCGCCTGTAAGAGCCCCAGATCGGACGCCAGAGTACTGCCTCGCTTCCGGCTTTGCGTCGAGCGCGTCCCGGTGAGCACGGGGCACTCTGCGGGGCGATGTTGAAGACCGTCGCCGCTCTGCCCGATCGCGTGGCAGTACCCGCACTTCCTGCCGTGCTCGTAGAACAGCCGCTGAAAGACGGTGAGATTCGCGATCTTGGCGTGGACGACTCGGCCCTTCTTCTGTCGACCGAGCTCGACAGCTTCGCCGAACGCTTCGTTGAGCTTGCGCTTGGAGGAGGCGGGTGAAAGGTCCGGAACGAGCAGCGCTTTGTTGTTGGGGTTGACCTTCATCGTGGCGAGTGGCGCCGGTTGCAGCGGACCTGGGGACGCTGTTAACTATACACGTTCGTTCCGGTCCTAGATAGTCGCTCACCACGGTCCGCCACGCAGGTGGGGCAGAGGACCCTGTGCGCGAGCTGCCTGCAGTTGAAGCCTTGGCCGTCCAAGAACAGGGTTATCTTGAAGGTGTAGCATCCCTTGCCATACACCATGTCCAGGAGCTGCTTGTCACCGGTGAGCCCGTTCGTACCGTCGTCCATTTCGCCGCGACCGATGCTGGGGCAGAGGATATAGTTCCTCGACGGGATGCCGTCGCGACCGGCACGCCCAGTGAACTGGACAAAGTCGACCATACCGGGACCCAGCTCGTAATGAACCGTGAACCGAACGTTCGGACAATCGTTCCCCGCCCCCAGCGCTGAGGTGCTGAGGACACCGGGGCCTACCTTCAGCCAGTCGACGTAGATCTGTTGGCGGTCTTCATCTGTGATGGGGTACTCCGCTGAGTCGGCGTGGTAGAACGGAAGGCCGAGCGCCTTGCTCAGCATTAGGCCATCTTTGAACGACATGACACGCACGAGGAAGCGACTTTGACCGTCCCAGCCGTTCCTGGTGCGCTCGGCGCTGATGATGTCCTTCACGTTCCGGAGCATGCTGTCAGACCTCTTGACGACGATCTCCAGCTCCGGTCGGTCACTGATCGCCCCTATGACCCTGACCCCTCTTTTCAAGCAGAACGCCTCCTTGAGGAACTCCAGAGCGTCGGGCGGCACGGTCGCCGAAAAGATGGCGACTTGGGCAGGAAAGAGGCGGAGATCGGACGGCCGTTCAAAGGTCTCTGCGCGGAACTTGCCCTGGGCAAAGTAGAACTGCCCCTCGTCGTAGATGTAACGCAGGACACGCCTGCTATCGGTGTTCAGCTGCTGAATCGCCTCCGTCCAAGGGCCGTACCGCACGACGTCGGACGATACGAGGATCAGGTTCTTGTCTCCTTGGAGTTTGTGCCCTTTGCCTCGGAACACTTCGAAGGGGATCTTCATCAGTTCGAGGCGCCGAACCCAGTCCTCCAGGAGCGCGATGAGGGGGAGGACGAGGACGGTGATACCGTTCTCCGCGAGCGTGGGCAGCCACGCAATCACGCTCTTGCCCGCACCCGTCGGCGTCTTGATGATCACGTCCTCCGAAAGCTCCATGAGCGCCTTCACGCCGCGCCGCTGCTGTTCGTTCTTCCATAGCGCGTCGGGCTTCTGCATGCGATCGCGGAGGACTTGGAGCATGTCGTGCTCACCGACCGAACTATCCACGGTCCGTACCTCAACGTGCTGCGGGACCGAACTATCTACGGTCGGTTCCTCCGTAAATAGTCGCGGCGACGAGGCCTCGTTCGACCAACTCGGTTCCTCCGTGGCCTCGTTCGACCAACTATCTACGGTCGAATCCTCCGTAGATAGCGCGACGCGCTCGTCAATGTCGTTGAACGCCGTCGAAGATTCGTCGTGGTAGTCCACAGTGGGCGAGTCGTGAACCGGCCGCCCCTGCATTCCAAGCTGCCTGCGCATCAGCGCTACATCATCGCGCAGAGCGATCACCACTGCCAGAGTCTCGTTCTGCTTGGCGAGGATCTGATCCTGCTTGGCGATGACGCGGCGAGAGAGCGCCTCCGACGTCTTCTGGAACTCGGCGCACATCGACGCGAAAGCGGGGTCCGTGATCGCTTGCACCGACGCGCCTCCGCCAACGACCAGTCCCGGAGGCGCTGCGCCAGGCCGAAGCTTGATGACCCCGGTCGCGACCAAGCCGTCGAACTTCGATCGCATCGCCTCGCGGTACTTGAGTCCCAGCCCGCCGGGAACGGTCTTGGTCACCTTCTGCCACTCGCTGCTCACTTCCAAGTAAAGCTGCAAGACCTCCTCCGGGGCCGCCACCAGAGACTCGGGAGAGAGGCCGTACGTGCGTTTCTCGAGCCCGGAACTGTGCCCGCTCTGCTGCACGTTGGCCACACTCCAGGTCTCCTCTTCGAGCGTCTGGATCGACCCCGCCTTGCTGCAATGCTTCTGGCGAAACGCGATGTTGATGTGCCGGTTAGGGTTGATCGTCATCCCCCACCCGAGGACGAGGGCGCTGTGCAGCGCCATCGCCTGAGAGAGGTCGTTGGTCGTTACCTCGTCTCCAAAGCCCATGAAGAGCATCTCGGCGTAGTCGGTAACCACGGACTTACGGGTGGGGAAGACGATGGGGGCGAGGAACTGCTCGAAAAAGTCAGCAAAAATAGGGGTTTGAGTCGTGTGTTTGGACTTACCTGTGCGAGCGGGCGCGCAAACGTGTGCACTTGCACAATGAGGTCCCCGATGACTCCGGGCAGCGAGTGCGGGATCAGGCGGTCGCTCTGAGCGGTGTTCGTCGTCTTGTCGTACTCCCGAATGACGGCGATGAACTTGCCGAGCGCACGCCAGTTGCGATGCCGTGTCCAGGTGTTCATCGCTAGCATCGCAGCGAGCTCTGTCACCCTAGATGTGGCCCCGCCAAACAGCTCAATAGCGAGCATCATCAGGAGCTCGAGTTCGGAGAGCGACCGCATCCACTTCTTTGCAAATTTCGCGTTGGGCTGCCGCTTGCCGCTCCCATCGGGCTTAGGCTCTGTGAACTGCTCGCGGAGAACGGGGTCGTTGCAGATCGCAGTGAAGAGCGCCATTCGGAGGGCGTGGAACGGGTTGCGCTTGTCGGTGATGAACGAGTACCCACCTTCGGAGTTGAGGAGGTCGTCGACCACCACACCGTACTCGACGTGGAGGTCGAGTCCGAGAAGGACCTCATTCTCCCAGAGGTTGATGATGTCCTTCTCGAGCTTGTCCATGATCTTGCCGAGATCCGACAGCGCAATCCTCTGCCCCCTGTACAGGAGTTCTTCCCAGTTGTCCCTGTCCGTCCACCAGATCCGCGGGTAGGACATCGTCTTGTATGCCAACGCGGAGGCGTAGTGCTGAAGACTCCGCAGCGAGTTGAATGTCGTCGGCACCTTCTCCACAATGTACTCGGCAACCGCCTCGAACGCCTCCAGTTGGCTCGCGTACAGTCCCTCGTCGAACGTCTTCTTGATCTGCGTCAGGAGCGTCAGCTGAATCGCGCGAGAGAACTTCGCGATGGGGCCCGTCGTGTCCTGCGCGTCGGCAAAGTGCCCGTCCTCTTGGAGCGAGAACAGCATGAGAAAGCTCATCGTGGGGTCGGGAAACGGGCATTCCTCGGATTTCACCCAACAATGGGTCCAGAGCGCCATCACCACTGCGTGGACTTGCTTCCAGGTAGCGCTGGAATCGCGGAGCGCCGTGACTGCTGTTTTCAGTGCAGGTGTCCGAGGGAGCTCGTACACGTCGCACTCGCGTAACAGGGTTGCAAGCAGGCGCGTGACGGGAGCGATGTACTGGACGATGGTCTTCCCCTGATGGTGCGCGTGGAGCGGCGTGTTGTTGATTCCGCTGGAACTATTTAGGGACGAAAACACCGAGGATAGTTGAGAAAACCCACTCTTTGTCCGGATTGTACGAGTTCAGTTTCTGCAGAACGAGCTCGTCCGTGTGGCGGATTAAGCCCGTTGCACGCTCAAAGTATGCTGTCACGACTGCGTGCAAGTGGTGGAGCTCCTCTTCGTCGCGACGTGGAAAGCGCGCGTACAGACAGAGCTGCTCCTCTTTTCCAACCATCGGGCTGAGCTGCGCGGGCCACTGAGTGCGCATGAGCCACGGCGAAATCCGGCGCGAGTTGGGAACCCCCGGCCCACGGTGCTCCTTCCAGTCGAACTGCTTCATCTCTGCGAGGATCTCGGCGATCGCCTCGGTCAGCACCGGTACCGTGCACTCCGAGGTGGGGCGCGGCTTGACGCGCATGCGGGTTTTGGCCGCCCCGATGTTCCAAATCTGAGAGCAGACATTCTCGATGGGCTTGCCACTGTGAGGTGGATTGACGGCGGTCTGATGATTTTTTATGACCTTCTTGAGCGTGCCTGTGAGACGGCACTGCGGGCATCCAAAACCTTCGGTGTCCAGCGGGAGGCCGTCGATCTGTTCGATCTCTTGCGTCGGGACGGGCGGGTACGATTGCGGCAGGGAAATGGAGCTGTTGAGTCTCACGAGTTCCTGCAGGACCTCGCCGTTTTCTTTGCCATGCTTGGTCCGGACGTGCGTGCTGACATTTTTCGCGTGGTAGCCGGCACCGCAGCAGATATACATCGAGTATTCGACGTTGAATACCATGCCGATGGACTTGAGCAGCGGCGTGGTGGTGCAGCCCCAGGAAACCGGGGTCAGATCGGGCTAGAAGAGCTATTTAGAGACGAAATCAATGTATATAGTTGCGATATTTTACCAGTTCACGAGCGCCCGCACCATCGGAGTCGTGGGAATGCTGACTAAGGTCAGACATGAGGGGAAGGGAGGGGAAAGCGGCTCTCTCAAGTCGCGACCGCCCTGTATATATACTCCCAGTGACATTCCCACGTCAACAGAGTTACGTGATGGCGCGCTGAGTGGCCTCCTCGAGTACTATCCATGTTGCGCACTGCCGTGTATAGTTGGTTTCGGCAAAGTTCAACTTGAGCTCAACTCGAGTTCTGCTGAAGACTTTTGTGAAGTAACTCGAGAGTTCGTAACTTTAACGACGGGCATTTGCTAGCGGCTGCATGGTTACAATCGTTCTGAAGCGTGAATCGTCGGTACTGCGTTCCTGTACGCATTTGGAGGCAGTGGCAAATCATCTCGACAATCTCTGGTGGAACTGCCTGCGGATCAAGTTATCCGTCGTTTTCTGGTACTGCGTTCTTGTGCGCAGTTGAAGGCAGTGGCAAATTGTCTCGACAATCTCTGGTGGAACTGCCTGCGGATCAAGTTATCGGTTGTTTTCTGGTACTGCGTTCCTGTGCGCATTTGAAAGCAGTGGCAAATCGTCTCGACAATCTCTGGTGGAACTGCCTGCGGATCAAGTTATCGGTTGTTTTCTGGTACTGCGTTCCTGTGTGCAGTTGAAGGCAGTGGCAAATTGTCTCGACAATCTCTGGTGGAACTGCCTGCGGATCAAGTTATCGGTTGTTTTCTGGTACTGCGTTCCTGTGCGGATCAAGTTATCGGTTGTTTTCTGGTACTGCGTTCCTGTGCGGATCAAGTTATCCGTCGTTTTCTGGTACTGCGTTCCTGTGCGGATCAAGTTATCCGTCGTTTTCTGGTACTGCGTTCCTGTGCGCAGTTGAAGGCAGTGGCAAATTGTCTCGACAATCTCTGGTGGAACTGCCTGCGGATCAAGTTATCGGTTGTTTTCTGGTACTGCGTTCCTGTGCGGATCAAGTTATTCGTCGTTTTCTGGTACTGCGTTCCTGTGCGGATCAAGTTATCCGTCGTTTTCTGGTACTGCGTTCCTGTGCGCAGTTGAAGGCAGTGGCAAATTGTCTCGACAATCTCTGGTGGAACTGCCTGCGGATCAAGTTATCGGTTGTTTTCTGGTACTGCGTTCCTGTGCGGATCAAGTTATCCGTCGTTTTCTGGTACTGCGTTCCTGTGCGCAGTTGAAGGCAGTGGCAAATTGTCTCGACAATCTCTGGTGGAACTGCCTGCGGATCAAGTTATCAGTTGTTTTCTGGTACTGCGTTCCTGTGCGGATCAAGTTATTCGTCGTTTTCTGGTACTGCGTTCCTGTGCGCAGTTGAAGGCAGTGGCAAATTGTCTCGACAATCTCTGGCGGAGCTGCCTGCGGATCAAGTTATCGGTTGTTTTCTGGTACTGCGTTCCTGTGTGCAGTTGAAGGCAGTGGCAAATTGTCTCGACAATCTCTGGTGGAACTGCCTGCGGATCAAGTTATCGGTTGTTTTCTGGTACTGCGTTCCTGTGCGGATCAAGTTATCGGTTGTTTTCTGGTACTGCGTTCCTGCGCGGATCAAGTTATCCGTCGTTTTCTGGTACTGCGTTCCTGTGCGGATCAAGTTATCCGTCGTTTTCTGGTACTGCGTTCCTGTGCGCAGTTGAAGGCAGTGGCAAATTGTCTCGACAATCTCTGGTGGAACTGCCTGCGGATCAAGTTATCGGTTGTTTTCTGGTACTGCGTTCCTGTGCGGATCAAGTTATTCGTCGTTTTCTGGTACTGCGTTCCTGTGCGGATCAAGTTATCCGTCGTTTTCTGGTACTGCGTTCCTGTGCGCAGTTGAAGGCAGTGGCAAATTGTCTCGACAATCTCTGGTGGAACTGCCTGCGGATCAAGTTATCGGTTGTTTTCTGGTACTGCGTTCCTGTGCGGATCAAGTTATCCGTCGTTTTCTGGTACTGCGTTCCTGTGCGCAGTTGAAGGCAGTGGCAAATTGTCTCGACAATCTCTGGTGGAACTGCCTGCGGATCAAGTTATCAGTTGTTTTCTGGTACTGCGTTCCTGTGCGGATCAAGTTATTCGTCGTTTTCTGGTACTGCGTTCCTGTGCGCAGTTGAAGGCAGTGGCAAATTGTCTCGACAATCTCTGGCGGAGCTGCCTGCGGATCAAGTTATCGGTTGTTTTCTGGTACTGCGTTCCTGTGCGCAGTTGAAAGCAGTGGCAAATTGTCTCGACAATCTCTGGCGGAGCTGCCTGCGGATCAAGTTATCCGTCGTTTTCTGGTATTGTATCCTTGAGCGATCTCCCAGACGAGTCGTTGGAAGGAAAGCCCACGAGTTAAGGTGCTCATGTGTGGGTACTCGTGGCTGTCGGTCGCTATTCTGAATAATTGTATTCGGTTCCTTCCCTGCGTGTTCAGCCCGTTGCTGAATTTCACTGCATGAAGGAATGTAGCTGTGGAAATGAAACCTTGTTGAGAGTGACCCCAGAGGGCCCTGAATCAATTGAAATCTCGGAATCTAACGTGTGGCGGTCGAGGAACATGCAACAGAAAACTGCAATGTCAACGACCACCTGCTGAATTTTAAATCACTGAGTCAATGTATATATATATAAAAGTGGACCACAAACCGAGAAATAGGCAATATCCGACCCTTGGAAGGTGCGATAGCCGCTGTGGGCAGCCGCTCGACCAACTATCTGGCTTTTGAAGGTTACGATAGCTGCGAAATCCAACCTTCGACACAGCTATCTTTTTGCGTATTGTTAAAAAATTTCGACTGAAGGAATCCCGCAGAACTATCTTCGGCTGGAAAGCACGTATATAGTTCGCGAGGTTCATGATTACATGCTTGAAATGCACCTTCCCGATTGGGGTTCTACTACCTACCCGATGTGGAAGCCGTGAAGAGCATATGCCCAACGATTCTTTGGTTCCGCCGCCCGGTTGAACATGTAGACTAGTGCAACTATCTAGGGCAAAATCCGCCGTGTATAGCTGATAAAGTCCAGCAGATCTCAAGACCTGAAGCCTGGTTGAAAGTGCGTAAAATACGTCTTAGTGAACGAGGGCTGACCGACGATTCTGCCAGAAATTCTGTATGCTGCTGAAAATCCTATATGCTGGCCGTTTTGCAGTTCGATCGACTTGCCGACTTCGGTTCTGCCGCACGGTTGGACATGCTCAAGCGGAACTATTTAGGTTGTAAACTAGCGCAACTATCTAGGGCAAAATCCGCCGTGTATAGCTGATAAACTCCCGCAGATCTCAAGACCTTATGCCTAGTTGAAAGTGCGTAAAATATGTCTTAGTGAACGAGGGCTGACCAACGATTCTGCCAGAAATCCTACATGCTGCCCAAAAACCCATATGCCGGCCGTTTGGCCGTTTCGATCGACTTTTCTGCCGCACGGTTGGACATGCTCCAAAGCGGAACTACATAGGCTCTTTTCAGTTAGCGAACTATATAGGCTCTTTTCAGCCATAGATAGTTGGCGAACTATATTGGCCATTCACAGCCAACAAACTTCCATCGATCTCAAGACGTTACGCTCAGTTGAAAGTGCGTAGAATACGTATGCAGTGAAGGAGGCTGACCAACGATTCTGCCAGAAATCCTACATGCTGCCCAGAAACCCAGATGCCGGCTGTTTGGCGGTTTCGATCGACTTTTCTGCCGCACGGCTGGACATGCTCCAGCAAGGAGCTATATACGTTCGTTTTACCCAAGGATAGTGTGAGTGGTAAACGACTTTCTGCGGGAAGACAGAACTATATACGTTCTTTTCGGTGCTAGATAGTTGGCGAACTATATAGGGCATTCACACCCAAGGATAGTTACCTCCACTCGGCTGAAATGGTAACCCAACCCCGGAATTCCCACTGGCATTCAGCCCATATGCTAGCCCTAACCTGGTTAGAGTTGCCATTTGCCCTGAAACAGCACTAGCCGACCATGGTGCTGGTTCGTGGATATACTGGCCCAAGAACGCGACATATCGTCTGATTCGAGCCGACTTGAGGCAGGACACGACTATATACAGCCCTCGCGACCGAGGATAGTGCCCTCCGGTGGCCAACTATATAGAGCGCTCGCAGCCAAGGATAGTTGGCCGCCACCCGGCCGAAACGCCAACCCAACCCCAATAGCGCTTGCGTTAGCGAACTGACGGAGACGGCGAAAAAGCCATATGACGCCAAAATCCCATATGCTGGCCGTTTCGGGCGATCGGCGACAAAAAAGGCTGCGACCACGGCCAAAACGCCCAAAGTGGGCCGAAAACGCAACTATTTAGGGCCAAACCGTCCCTATATAGTAGCATATGGGCCCATATGCTGGGATTAGATACTTAGAGCCAAGATCCCTATTTTGCCCTTTGTCCAGTTCAGTCTAAACAATGTCCAAAACACACCTATATTGAACACCAATGAACGCGCTGCTCTAGGCACCACGTTGCCAGCCCCCACAACCCATCCCGTATCAAACTTTCCCCGCCACCGGTCCCAGGTCCAACAATACAAACTTCGTTGTTGTGAATTCCCTTTGACCATGTCCACTTTCATTGCATTCGTGAATTCCCTTTGACCATGTCCACTTTCAACTCATTTTCAGCTCAAGTGTTAACAGTGTTTTCACAAGTATTTAACCCCAATTGCGCCCTATATAGTACTCAATCCCCATCTTACGTTGTCTGCAACATAGCCACAGGAGTAGCAGAAAACGTCCCACAACTCCATTGCCAGGCAGTTGCAGCAGAAATTGTCCAGAGGATCCGCACGGGTTAGGAAAACAACGGAGGACTCAATTTGCAGGCAGTTTGAGCAGAAAACAATTTCGGACTCACTCCAAACATGCACAGTCTCACTCCTCCTCAATTTCACCGCAATCCCAAAACACCTCCCCAAAGCTTCAACTCCATCCAGCCAGTCACAGCCAACAACAACGTGAAGCTGCTGCTCAACCTCCAAAATAACCTTCGACTCCCACACCGGCACTGACGTCTGCGTCCAGCAACTCCAGCTTGTTGTTGCTGCCCTCACCGGCTCCCACATCCATGTGTTCTCGACCGTCATGCAGCATGGATTCCAAAGGCGAGAACCCAACTTTTGCCCCGATGACGCTATCTTGGGCTGGAAAGTACGTATATAACGTTTTACTACATACCCGATGTGGAAGGCGGAAGGATATTCATTGAATACAAAACATGATTTCCCGAGCATCGCTGAGGATTTGAATAAGAACATTGGACGAACACCGAGTTCGTGCGATCCCTTCAAAAGGTCGAAGTTGCCGCGTGAAGCCAGATAGCGACCGAGCTATCTTGGGCTGCAAAGTACGTATATAGCGTTCTACTACGTACCCGATGCGCAAGGCGGGAGGATGTTCGTTGGATACCAAACTCAAACACCAAGTTCGTGCGATCCCTTCGAAGGGTCGAAGTTGCCGCGTGAAGCCAGATAGCGACCGAGCTATCTTGGGCTGCAAAGTACGTATATAGCGTTCTACTACGTACCCGATGCGCAAGGCGGGAGGATGTTCGTTGGATACCAAACTCGAACACCAAGTTCGTGCGATCCCTTCGAAGGGTCGAAGTTGCCGCGAGAAGCCAGACAGCGACCGAGCTATCTTGGGCTGCAAAGTATGTATATAGTCGCGCACCTTCCCGATTGGGGTTCTACTACCTACCCGATGTGGAAGCCGTGAAGAGCGTCGACTCCGCAAAACATTAAGCAATGACGGAGGGATGTAGCGATATAACCTCTCCGCAATTGCGTTCTGGACCAGTTTTTAGCGACAGAAGGTGGACAACGACACAAACAAAATGAACAATGTCTTTCAGAACAGTGGAAACTCACCCACGAGAAGTTGAGTTCAACAACCGCAACAATTCAGGCCCAGCAGTTATAGACCATTGCTCGTGGGGGATATGGCAAAGCGGTGAAGACAAAACCAGTTTCGGAGCTATACGTTGCTGACATATAGGAACCGTCGTTTGAGTACTCTGGGTCCAGTCGGAGCCAGCCCAAGGCCTTGAGCATGTACAACCGTGCGGTACAAGAGGGCGCAAGACTGAACAATGCGCCGAAATTGACGTGAAACCTGCCAGTGGGAGGAGTGAGACTCTGTCGGTCGCCATTCAATGCTCATGGTGAATAATTCTATTCGGTTCCTTCCCTGCGTGGTTAGCCCGTTGCTGAATTTCACCGCATGAAGGAATGTAGCTGTGGAAATGAAACCTTGTTGAGTGTGACCGGTCCACGCAAAATAAAAATCACCGGCTCTCATCGCCGAGGATTTCGATAAGAACATTGACGAACATAAAAAATTACTCATACCTATCACCGCCGACGTCAACGTGAAGCTGCTGCTCGACCTCCAAAATAAGCTTCGTCTCAACCTCTGCACTGTTCACCCTTCGGTCGATCTCGATCCCACATTCTATTCCACGCCATGGTACAGCCGCGAAGATATTAGACTTCAATCTTGACCCCAATCTCGAATGACCTTTGCACCGTTCACCCTTCGGTCGATCTCGATCCCACATTCTATTCACGCAAGACGCCATTGTTGCGGTGTTGCCTAAATTCGCGCAGAAAGGAGCTGAAGAGCACAAGTTTGACGCCGAGCGGACGGAGTGAACTAGGGCAATCATCTAGGTTAAAAAATCGCCGTGGTATAGTCTGATAGTAAAATTAGTTCCTGGGCCGAAGAACATGCGCCGTTAACCGGATAAATAAAAGTTGCCCGCAAAATCTCGGAAACGTAACGTCTATGTAGCAAGCAAGCTCTAATCGACAATTACTAGCTCAGATCGCTTGCCTCTGAGGTACGTCTCAAGTGGGAGGAGTGACACTCGAATAATTCTATTCGGTTCCTTCCCTGCGTGGTTAGCCCGTTGCTGAATTTCACCACCTGAAGGAATGTAGTCGTGGAAATAAAACCTCATTGAGAGTGACCCTAGAGGACCCTGAAACAATCGAAATCTCGGAATCTAACGTGTGACAGTCGAGAACCATGCAAAACAAAAATCGCGACCCGAAGGCCGCTGTGCCGAATTTCACTGCATGGAGGAATGTAGTTGTGGAAATAAAACCTCATTGAGAGTGACCCTAGAGGGCCCCGAATCAATTGAAATCTCGGAATCTAACGTGTGGCGGAATGCTTGGAAGGTGCGATAGCCGCCGTGGTCAGAAGGTTGAGATAGTTGTGAGATCCAAACTGTGAGGCAGGTATCTTTTTACGTATTGTTGAAACTTTCAACTGAAGGGAACAGAGCTAGCTTAGGCTGGGAAGCACGTATATAGTCTGCGAGGTTCGTGATTATGCTCACAATGCACCTTCCCGTTTGGGGTTCTACTACCTACCCGATGCGGAACTAGGGGCAATAGTATGGATGGTCAGTATTTTCAACCGAGGATTTGAGACTGGAGGTCGGGATCTAAACTTGGGTAACTATTTAAGTCAAAATCAGCCTTGTATAGACTGCACAAGATCTCTTGAACATTACATCCAGTTGAAAGCGTGTAAGATATGTTGGGGCTGACCAACGATTCCGACAGAAATCCTGTATGCTGCCCAAAATCCTGCATGCTGGCCGTTTTGCAGTGTCGCTCGACTTGCAAACTTCGGTTCTGCTGCACAGTTGGAACTATTCAGGTTGTGAACTAGCACAACTATCTAGGGCAAAATCCGCCGTGTATAGCTGATAAACTCCAGTTGAGAGTGCGCAAAATATGTCTTAGTGAACGAGGGCTGACCAACGATTCTGCCAGAAATCCTACATGCTGCGCAAAAACCCATATGCCGGCCGTTTGGCCGTTTCGATCGACTTTTCTGCTGCACGGTTGGACATGCTCCAAAGGAACTACGTAGGCTCTTTTCAGTTGGCGAACTATATAGGCTCTTTTCAGCCATAGATAGTTGGCGAACTATATTGGCCATTCACAGCCAACAAACTTCCATAGATCTCGAGATATTATGCTCAGTCGAAAGTGCGTAAAATATGTATGCAGTGAAGGAGGCTGACCAACAATTCTGCCAGAAATCCTACATGCTGCGCAAAAACCCATATGCCGGCCGTTTGGCCGTTTTGATCGACTTTTCTGCCGCACGGTTGGACATGCTCCAAAGCGGAACTATATAGGCTCTTTTCAGCCGTGGATAGTTGGCGAACTATATAGGGCATTCGCATCCAAGGATAGTTGGCGAACTATATAGGGCATTTGCAGCCAAAGATAGTTACCTCCAGTCGGCTGAAATGCTAAACCAACCCCTCAATTCCCACCGGCATTCGGCCAATATGCTAGCCCTAACCTGGTTAGAGTTGTCATTTGCCCTGAAATAGCACTGGCCGACCACAGTGCTGGTTCGTGGGTATACTGGCCAAAGGACGCGACATATCGTCTGATTCGAGCCAACTTGCAGCAGGACACGACTATATACAGCCCTCGCGACCGAGGATAGTTGCCCTCCAGTGGCCAACTATATAGAGCGCTCACAGCCAAGGATAGTTGGCCGCCACCCGGCCGAAACGCCAACCCAACCCCAATAGCGCTTGCGTTAGCGAACCGACAGAGATGGCGAAAAAGCCATATGACGCCAAAATCCCATATGCTGGCCGTTTCGGGCGATCGGCGACAAAAAAGGCTGCGACCACGGCCAAAACACCCGAAGTGGGCCGAAAACGCAACTATTTAGGGCCAAACCGTCCCTATATAGTAGCATATGGGCCCATATGCTGGGATTAGATACTTAGGCGCTCTACGCCCCGCCTCTGCGCCTTCTCCACGGCCGTGAGTGCTTGCGCCTCGTCCGCGTGCTCGCCCCCCTCCGTGGCCGCTTCCGTCATTGTGGCCGCCTCCGTCGTGGTGGCGTTCATGAACGCTTCGAGGTCAGCGGCGCGGTCCGGTTGACTCTGACTCCGGATCTTCTTGACGAGGGCGAGCTGAGTCGTCAGACTCGTATCGACGCCCGACGTAAGACCGGGGGGGCGAATGATCCTCGCCTGCTGGTGGACATCCTGAGTAAAGTCAGTCTTTTAGGATTCCCGTCCATTCATAGGTGCACCCACCGCAAGACCCTCGATCAGAGGAGTTGCGCTCGCCAACACCGTCAACAGGCAAAGATCGCCGAAAGCCCACATGGCTTGGTGCGCGGAGGACCCCTTGCGGAACTCGTGGGCCTCGTCAGCGATGCAGACCGCGAATGACTTGTTGAACACCGTCGGCCCCGTAGCCCCCATAGACGGTGCGGGGAATTCTGGCGGGGAGCCCGTGATTCCAGCCTCCTTCGCCATCCGAACCAGGGTCTGTAATAATATCATTAGCACACAGTAAATGTCACTCCCCTCTTGCCCACCGTGAGGCCGATCACGAAAATTGTGTTGACCGGCGCTACATTGGGAGAAACCTCCATGTCTTTTTCCCAGTGTTTTTTGGCCGGGCGAATGACTTTGATTGCGACCGCGTTCGACCTGTACACGCGTTTGAGCTGATCGCCCCACTGGCTGAGGAGGGAACCAGGGACGACGATGATATGCGCAGCATTCGGAATCTCGTCGCACGGGCCGAACTTGAACTTCTCGGTGCCGAGGATGCGAGGCATAGGCCGCCCTTCCCCCCCCCCTGTCGAGAAGGTGTAGAGGTTCATGTAAGCCGCAATGAGGCCGGCGCCCGTCCAGGTCTTCCCCAAACCGACCGTGTCGGCGAGCCAATGACCGGGAAGGGAGCCCCAATGCTCACGCAGCGCGAGAGGGGACGCGTCCGTCACGTTGGGCTGCTTGGGGGGCCAGCGGGACAGGGCCCCGGGGGGTGGGTTGACCGCACGCTGGAGGATCGCGACAATGGCGACGAGCTGGTGGTGCCGAAGCGTGAAGACCGTTGTTTTGCCGAGGATCTCGACGTCTTTCTCATCCTCGTAATCTTTCCACTCCTTGGCGACGTGCTTCCGGAAGGTTGGGAATCGCCCGTCCGTCGAGCCCAGCATTTCTTCAAGCTGCTCCAAAGTGAGCTTGCGAATAGACTCAACCCCGAGGTCCTCCCCGCCGTCCAACCAGTCGCTCAACCCGCGTTCCGGATCGCCGCCGGTCAACAGCCGCATCACGTTCTCGTCGATGGCGCTATGGTCGCGCCCCTGCCAATCGTCTACGAACGCTTGGATCTCATCGTGAAAAAGCTCCATGTCCGCGGCCTCAAGGCGCTCCACCTGCTCTCGGTGGCGGTCCGACCACGAGTCCGCCAACGCCTGCCCGCGCTGATCTGTAGGAAGGTCAGAGGCCGTCGGAATCATTCCGATTATGGGGACTTACACCCTTCACGCTGATAAGCCTGAATCTCCCCCTCGATATCCGCTGGGAGCCGCGACTTCGAACCGCATGAAGCCAGCATCCGGGTCATCCATCCCAACACCCGCGCGACGTACTCGTGTTTCTTGGCCGCCTCCGTCAGCAGGCCGTCGAACCCCGCGATGGATTCCGCAGTCACGGGCGTGAGTTGGGTGGACAGCTGCTTTATCTCGTCCTTAGTCAAAATCTCCCATTCCAGCGTCTCTGAGCATTGGCGGAGGAGCTTGATCGCCTGCGTTAATTCCCGGGGGGTGAATTTCTTGGCGGCGTCGTCCGAGCCCATCAAAAAGTTCTCCCCGAGAAGCCCCGTGATCTTTTTGCACAGGGTGTCGTATCTCGTGCGCTGGCGCCCTGCAGTCGCCTTCTCGCGCTCCACGTACTTCGACATGACGTAACCCCACCAGATCGTTAGAGGGTAGGGTAGCACTTGGCGCACGACGTCGGCCCCGAACAAGAACCGTAGGACTTCAAGTTTATCCCCGCTCCACGCGTCGACGTGGGGGTACTTCCCTGCCACGCGACTCGTCTCAAACCCAGTATCAGCGTAGTAGACCCTAAACGTATGGCCCGAGGATTCCAGTTGCGAAGTGATCTGTAGTGAGGCTAAGGTTTGGTAAAGTGCATCAAGTACGGCCACGTACCAGAGTGTCGAGGATTGTAAGCCACCCGTGCTTCACTGCCTCGGTGGCAAAAAAAGTTTCGGCATCGCTCTTGCCGAACTTGGCCTTCAAAGCGTCGTTAGAGTATTCGACGTCACGCGGGAATTTTTTCCGCAGCTCCTCCCAATGGTCCTTCCATGCTTCGCAATCCTCGGGGCAGTCCGGCAGCCACAGCGGCGGGAAGGACTTGTCTGCGAAGGCGCGAAGGACCGGGGGGAGGGGGAGCGCAGCATCGTCGTCGTCCTCCGCGTCCTCGTCCTCCTCCTCGTCCTCCTCGTCCTCCGTCTGCTGGGCCAGGAAGCGCTCCCCGGCCCAGATCAGGGTGTACAAGACGTAGCCAAGTCCTTCAGGGTGCTTGGTCTTGGAGGTGGACTTCTTGGAGGTGGACGTCTTCGAGGCCGATGCCTTAGCGGTCGATGCCTTTGATGTCGAGGCCATTAGGTGGCTAAACAGCGGAATGGTTCCGACAGCGAGGGCCGCGTCAGGGACATATGGGACACTTGATGCAACTCACGAGGTTTTGAGAATTTTCCAGAAAGGACGGAATGATTCCGATACGGAGGACTGCGTTCGAGGAAGTCTGAGTGATAGAGCGACTGACGAGTGACTGAGGTAGGTCTATCTGTAAGCAGTGAGTAGACCGCGGAATGATTCCGACGGGCGGTCTGAGCGGACGCGACCGTTAGGCACTCACCAGGAGAAAGTCTTGGACCGCTAGAAATTGAGGGAGTCCACCGCACGTACCAGGAGAGTCGTCTTCCAAATAAGGAAGGTAGTGGTAAGAGGTCAAGGAGCGAATGTCACGATGTCACATTCGTTTGTTTGGTTTATACAGGTGATAGCCGAAGATGTTACGTGATCGAAAAATTACGTTGGCACCGGAAGTGCTGCAATCACGTACCGTCGGAATCGTTCCGTCATCCTGCTCCGTGAGCACTCGTTCGAGCCACGCGGGAGTAGCGCTGCCAAGCAGTCGTAGAGCGTCCAGAACGATCCCGACGCACGCTCTACGACTGCTCGGAATGACTCCGACGGACGCTCTATGACTGCGTAGCAGCCGTCGGAATCATTCCGACCTCGCTGCCCCTCTGAGCGCTTGACTCCTCGAGAGCTTCCACGGCTCCACACGGCTCCAATCTTGATGAGTCAGGCGCCTAAGAGGGGCAGCGAGCTCGGAATTGATCCCGACGGACGCTCTACGACTGCTTGGCAGCACCGCTCCCGCTCCGGCCGAGCGCATGCTGCCACGATTCATGCAAAAGACTGATATTTACCTTCCATCCCAGTTGAATCCCAGGACGAATATTCAACTTGATCATCATTCATGCACATTTCTGACCTGTCCCGCAGAAGACCGGAACTTGTAAATTGACAGGGTGTACACAGAAATCCCAATGCAATCAGTACCATTAAACCCTAAATTAGGGTTAACTAACCCCTAAATTAGGTCTAGGGCCGACCCTACGACCGTCTTTTCCTCTTAATAACCTAAGCCATGAAAAAAAAAGAAGAAAAGAGGCAAAAATTGAGCGAGAGATGCATAAATTCATAGGAGCATATAACATATAGCATAGCATATAGCATAAGACACTAACGACCCAAACTAACTTCACACCGCTCGAACTAACTTTACACGCCAAGACCATTCAAAGTCCCATTGTTTCCCTCGCGCGTTCATACTGTTCCCAATTCGCCTGATTAACAAAAAATGGAGTCACATACTGGGGCATGCGTATCCAGGTGTCTGGATTGTTCGGATCTATGGTAAACGTGTGATCATCAGCGGTAGTGGGATGGCGCTTGGCAACGAAGGGCGTAGCATAGAAGTCGGTGCTCATCCGCCAGCGCTTTTTGTCGTCGGGATCTGTGTCCATTTCATCGTGCGACTTCTTGATGTAAAACCGCAGTCGGTAAGGGCCGGTCCACGGTAGCGCCGTAGGCACCGTTTCACCCTCGCCGGGCCACGGTAGGACTTCAGCTTCATCCGACTCTTCACGCGGCCGCTTGCTGCCTCGAGCATTATCTTCACCGAGGTCCTCCGACTGCTGCTGGACAGCCTCTGCACCCAGCCCATGCAACTCCGAAGTATTCCGTCGTTTATTGGAAGGTCCGGCTGCCTCGTCATCGTCAGCTCGTACGCGGTTCGCGGGCTTCTTTGGCACGAGTTGCGTGAGGTCCATGCGGGGGTGTGCATCCGCAGCGTAAGGGCGGCGGTCGTCGCGTTCCTCGCGTGGGCGGCGGTCGTCGCGTTCCTCGCGTGGGCGGCGGTCGTCGTACTCTTTGAGAGAAAAGCGGTCGTCGTGGGGGCGGCGGCCGTCGAGGGTAGGGCGCTCACGGTCGACGTAGGAGCGCCCCCGATCTGCGACGCGGGCATCGGCGTAGCGGTGCCCCGCATTCACAGCGGGTGCGTGCTCGCGGTCGTCACGCAGGCCGGGGCCGAGGTGGTAGCGGTGGAGGTCGGGGGGGGCGGGGCCGGGGCGGAGTCAAGCTGGCGTCGGTTGCCGGGGGGGTAGGGGCGGTCACGGGGGTCGGCGAAGTATGGGCGGTCGCGGGGGTCAGCGAAGTATGGGCTGTCGCGGGGGTCCAGCTCATATGGTCAGGATAACAAGTTAAATGCTGGGTCCTTCCCACAGGCTCAGTGTGTTATCTCTGGGGAGTTGCCCCACAGCCACAATACATATATATACCCTCTGAGGGGCTCCCGGCACTGTTGATGGCAGCTCTGGAGGCCGTCGGAGTTTGAAATAAAGGTCATTAAACCATAAATCAATTAAAATGGTTGAAATTGATGGCTGTCCGCATTGGGTTGGGACTGATGGCTCCGGCCATTGCCTTAAAATTGATGGCTGTTCGTATTGGGATGCTATAGCGCGCCGTATTGGGTTGCAATTGATGCCTGGTTGCTTTAAAAGCCAATATTGGTAGAAAAAGTGCCGGCTCTTGGAAAATATTTTGCATTTTGCGGGCCAACAGGGGCATTAGGCAAAAAATGATTTTAACAACTCTTGTAGCCCTCAATGAGCTCTACAAGATGGGTATAGGGATCAGGTGTTTGGCCGATGACTTTTCTTTTTGGGACACTACCACTTCTCGTCCCAAAAATGAAATTTTCGCTCCCTAGCCCGTATTGAACCGTTTCGGATGATGGAACTGTGTATTGATGTTCTTAGAGGTGCCCTACAGCCCACTGGAGCATAGTGAGCCTGTTACAGTGCAATAATATGGTGAAAATGGCGAAAATTGATCAATTAAATTCTGGCCAGAATACCTTGGGAATATATCGATTAAAATAACTCCTGGATGCTTCCACTTGTTCCTGTAGGCTACAAAGTCACCCTCCACGCAATGTATCACCTCCTGATCATGCAAACATTGCAATTTTGGCCATATAATAAAATTGCACTTTACCCTACTATTCAACCCTCATTAATGGAAACTCTCACAAAACAAATCCTTTTGGCTTGTATCATGTAGTTATAGCAGAGAACTGCACAATTAACACTCAGAACACCCCATACCTCATGCTTTAATGTGGTTTTTTTATTATCCTCTTGTGTGCCATATTCAGCTGTCCACAGGGTCATAGATGCAGCTCTGATAGCTCCTACTTGTTTTCATGAGCTATTTGAACAGTTTTGAGCCTAATGGCTGGCCAATATATGATGATAAAAGTCGAAAATGCAAATCACACATTTTTGCTTATTTTATGAATAGGGCACTAGGGAGACCATATTGTGTGATATAAACAATGGGAATGAACTGAGACAGTTCAGTTGCTACAGATTACGCTTTATTTCGACTATTTTGGTGAATCTTTGGCTGAATGCTGCTTGCGAGGATATGAGTTCAAGTACAACTTTTGGTGAATATCTTAGCCATAGTTCAAAACACCATTTGGCCAAAACTGGGCCAAGACACTTGAAATAAAGCATAATCTTGAGTGATTATACTGTATGAGCTCATTCCCATTGTTTATTCCCCTGAATATGGTCTCCTTGGTGCCCTATATATGAAATAAGCAAAATATGTTATTTTTCATTTTCGACTTTTACATCATGTGTTGGCCAGCCTTTTGGCTTGAAACTGTTCATATAGCCCAGGAGAGTTATTAGGAGTCTTCAGAACATGATCCATGGCCCTGTGGCATGGTGAATATGGTGAACAAGAATCTAAAACAAAGTCACCTCAAACCATGAGGTATAGGCTTCCCTAGGTGATAATTTCTCACCTTTCCAATACAAATACATCAAACAGTCCCTAAAGGTATGCTTTGGGATATATTACATCATGGAGGAGTGCATAATAGAAACAAAGTTCAATTTCCTTGCATGGCCAAATTGTGTTGTTTTTCATCACCAGGATGTGATATATGACCTGGAGGGTGGCCTTTCAGCCTAGGGGAACAAGTGGACACATTTAAAAACCATTTTCATTCATATATCCCTAAGATATTGTGCCCAGAATATAATTTATCAATGTTCGCTATTTTCACCCTATTATTGCACTATGATAGGCTCTACTGTGCTCCAGTGGGCTGCAAAGAACCTATAATAGCATGCTTATAGGGTTAGAACATGCAAAACGGTTCAATTACGGGCTAGGAGCGAAAATTTCCTTTTTGGGACGAGAAGTGGTAGTGTCCCAAAAAGGAAAGTCATCGGCCAAACACCTGATCCCTATACCCATCTTGTAGAGCTCATTGAGGGCTACAAGAGTTGTTAAAACCATTTTTCTCCTAGTGCCCCTGCTGGCCCGCAAAATGCAAAATATTTTCCGAGAGCCGGCACTTTTTCAACCAATATTGGCTTTTAAAGCAACCAGGCATCAATTGCAACCCAATACGGCCCGTTATAGCACCCCAATACGAACAGCCATCAATTTCAAGGCAATGGCTGGAGCCATCAGTCCCAACCCAATACGGACAGCCATCAAATTCATGGCAATGGCCGGCAATTTACACATTATTTTAAAGACAAATTATTGCATAATCCTTCCCCGGCAAGCCCAAACAAATGCCGAAGCAAGCCATGCAAAGCCGGGATGATGTTTCCCGGCAAAGGGGAGGCACCTGTTGTATCCGTGGGGTCCCGGGATCACCCGCACTTCGCATATAGTATCCCCAAGAATAACGCATTGAGCCCGTGGCGAGGACCCAGCATTTAACGCATTAAACTGGCCTTATAAGGTGGCGATCGCCTGCGGCAAGGGCGGGGCAAAGGCCGATGAAGGTGACCTTCGCCATGCTGGGGTGAGGATCGGCGGCGCGGAACCGCTCGGTGTGGTCGCGGATGGGGATGACAGGTCGGTGCTTCTCATCGGTGAGCTCGGTTTTAAGAATCACCCTCTTGAGTCTCCTGCCCGTCTTCTTCACCTGTAAAAGCTCACGCGACGACACGACGAAGCTGTCCCTGCCGCCAGAGGCATTGGTGGGCGCGGTGCTGCGGCCGCTGCTGGGCGCGCTTGCTGCGGGACAGCAAGATCGCGAGCCGCCTCATCGTCGTAGTGCCGAGCAATGGCGCGCAGCTCATCGCCTTCGTCTGGGTCGTCTGCGACTCGACGGAAAGACGACGCAGGGACCACGTCGTGAATGGGCTCGTCGTCGAGGAACTCTATACATACGTGAGTAGATGTAATACCACAGAGTAGAAAAACTTGTACCTTTGTTGGACAATGTTTCCTCGTCCTCGTTTGGATTGTCAGAGTCTTCGTCCGCGCCGGACAGCTCAGCGTCGAGGTCCAAAAATGCGGAAGCCCTGGGGTGGGACTTTTTGACCCTTTCTGAGGGGGAGGGCCCGAGCTTGTCGACCGCTCATCGTCTTCGCGCTCAGTGTCGGGGTCAGTGTCGGGCTCAGAGGTGGGGTCAGAGGCGGGTGAATGTGGGTGTTTGCTGTTTTCGTAATCAGATCGGGCGGGAACGGCGCGGTCGTGGAAGAGCGGCGTCTGGAGGCGGAGTTGCGGAATGGCGGGTGTTGGTGCCTGAGAGTCACCACGTTGACTGAAGGGCGTCGGACCGCGGGAGTCGGGGTCGGGGAAAAAGAGTGGTGTGCATTGGCGCATCTAGTCCATGGAAGGCGTAATGAAGGGCATCAGACGGCGGGAGTTGGGGTCGGGGGAAAAGACTGGTGTGCGTTGGCGCATCTGGTCCATGGAAGGCGTAAATGAATGTGGGCGGGGGTCAGTTTCATGGAACGGGACACAGTCGGGAGTCGGCGCGCGCGAGCCCGGCATTTGAACTGGCGGGAATAGAGGAATCGTCGGGGAGGGCGCGCGCGAGGGCATGTCCTCGAGCTGGTCTTCGTGCCGCGCCGGGGTAGCGGCTCCAGAGGGAAGCAGGAGCGTCGGGATGCGGTATGGACCCTCCTCCCGCAAACACGCTTCGTGGGTTGCCAGTATTTCGGGCATCTTGAAGAGTTCGCGGTCTTCCCTGCGGACACGCGCTTCTTCGGAGTCGGATCTGCCGTCGCTGGCGCTGTCGTTCACTATGACCAATGTGAGTACTATGTCTACTACCGTCGGGAACGCGCTCACTCTCTGCGTCGGGGACCTCTTCGGCGCGGTCGTCGATGAACGGGCTATGGGGCGGCATCAGCACTGTTTTTTTAACTCCATTTTATTTTCTATTTTATTTCTATTTTATTTTGAGTCCCGGGGACGTCTTCATGGGCAGCGAGGACGGGGAGGTACCACAGCAAAAAAGAAATTGCATGGGAGCTCCCATGATTAAGCAGTCGTGGGAGTACCACGGGCCTAAAAAAATAAAATATATGGTGGGAGGTACCACGGCATGCTAAATAAATCTGTGGGAGGTACCACAAAGGAAAAAAATGGTGGGAGGTACCACGGCATGTAAAATAAATCTGTGGGAGGTACCACAAAAGGAAAAAAATGGTGGGAGGTACCACGGCATGTAAAATAAATCTGTGGGAGGTACCACGGGAAATAAATAGATTGGTGGGAGGTACCACGGGAAATAAATAGATCGGTGGGAGGTACCACAGTGCAGTGGGAGGTACCACGGGAAATAAATAGATTGGTGGGAGGTACCACGGCGCAGTGGGAGGTACCATGGGATATAAATAGATTGGTGGGAGGTACCATGGCGCAGTGGGAGGTACCACGGTGCAATGGGAGGTACCACAGCACAATGGGAGGTACCATGGATGTGATTATATCAAGGGTGGTGGGAGGTACCACGTATTGGGAAATTGAAACATACCGAGTATGAAGCAGGCATCCAATAGGCTGCATCATTGGGGGAAAGTAAAATTGATAACCTTGGTCACCCTGCGTAGCTAGAAGGTGAAAGTGCTCAGATCACCTTGATATTGTACCCACCGATAGCCCTAGGTCGGGCCATTCTAACAGGGCCAGTACCAAGGCAAACACCCACCGCACCACTAACAAGCCAGTGCCAAGGCAAACACCCACCGCACCAGAACCGATTTACGGGCTGCCAGTGCGCTGTCGGGAAATATCAAAGTGCTCAGACCGCCCTGATATTGTACTCACCGACAGCCCTAGGGCAGGGCTTTCTAACAAGCCCAGTACCAGCCCAATCGCCCACCGAACGCCCGCACCGGAGCCAATTTACGGGCTGCCCAGTACGCTGTCGGCAAATATCAAAGTGCTCAGATCACCCTGATATTGTACCCACCGACAGCCCTAGGGCAGGGCTTTCTAACAAGCCCAGTACCAGCCCAATCGCCCACCGAACACCCGCACCGGAGCCAATTTACGGGCTGCCCAGTACGCTGTCGGCAAATATCAAAGTGCTCAGATCACCCTGATATTGTACCCACCGACAGCCCTAGGGCAGGGCTTTCTAACAAGCCCAGTACCGGCCCAATCACCCACCGAATGCCCGCACCAGAGCCAATTTACAGGCTGCCCGGTATGCTGACAGCACAAATTTGATGTGCTCCGATGTGGACCCTACTTCACAAGCAGAAAGACCTGGGTCAAGGCTTTGCAACAAGCCTTTCGGCAGCCCAAACGGTGCCCAGATGCCTGAGATAAACCCCTTTTGATCTTTTGATCCAGAGGGGTTGCTGGGGTGGCCGTGGGTGGTACCACAGCCAAATTTTCTCCCCGCCTGTGGCGGGCCCATGGGAGGTACCATGGCCAGCACTTTTGCCCTGGGCCGTGGTACCTCCCATATTCCATGGTACACCCACACCCAAAGCCCCCCCTTAGGGTCTTTTATTCCATGTAATCTAATTGACCCTTATGGGTGTACTTCAGGGTAGCCTGAAGTGAGTTGGAGTCGGAAAGGAACGATCGGTCGTCGACGAGCACGGCGACATTGTCCTCGTCATCCGAATCGATAGACGAGCCAAGGACGATGAACTCCTCAGCTGCGGTCGCATCGAGCTTGGACGACGCGAGATACTTGGCTTTGACATCATCGGGCATGTCGGCGACGCAGCGACGAGCGACGTGACCAGCGCGGCCGCATCGATGACAAACCCCATCCTTCTCCTTCAAATTGCCCCAATCAAATTCACCCTTCACCCCCTTTCGTCCTTCACGAGCAGCCATCGCCGCGTTTCGATCAGTCATCGGCTGGTCTCCGTCGTCCTCCTCCTCCTTCTTGATTGACTGGGCGACGCTGTCCGAGAGTTTCTCCTGCATTTCGTGAGCTTTGATGGCAGAAATGAGGGCGGCAAGTGTGGGAAATGGAGTAGTATTGGACAGTGCAGAGCGAATGGAGGAGAATGATGGATGGAGACGAAGGAGGATGAGGTTGGCGAGATCCGCATCCGACGGCGCGTGTCCGATCGCTTTAAGTTGGCGGGCGACGGAGCGAATTGCACCGATATAGACGCTGACGGGATGCTTGGGGTCATGGCGGATGGAATAGAGCTCGTTGCGGAGCGCGAGCCGGAGGGCGGAGGAGTCCTTCTGATACTCGTCGTTCAGAAGTTCCCAGGCCTCGACGCCCGTGGACACATCTGCAATGACACTGCGATAGTCAGCGCCAATGAGGAAAGCATCGAGTACGCGCGCTCATTGTTCCGGACCCATTTCGCCGCTTCGTCGGCATCCGATGGCTTCTTCTTCTTTCCGCTCACTATATCCCAAGTTCCTTCAAGCTGGAAAAACACCTGCACATCCTTGTTGAAAGAAGGCCAGTTGGTGCCGTCAAAGACCGTGATGCGTGCAAGAAAAGGGTTATTGGAGGTGGTGGTGGTCATGGGTAATTGTTGGATAGAGGTGAGAATGAAAGGAAAGTAGAGGAAAGTGAGTGGCAATGAGTCGGTATATTTGGGGAGCCAAACTGCGCTCAAGCTTCAAGGAAGGAGCAGCTAGCGTCTACACCCAGTGGAAGTGAGTTGAAGGGTATAAGTGTGAGCCAAACTGCGCTCAGGCTTCGCAGAATGAGCAGCTAGCGTCTCAAACCCGGTGGATAACCCCAGGTGAGCCAACCTGCGCTCGGTCGCGAAGGAGCTGCTAGCGTCTCGAACGATGTTCTGGAGTATCACCAAAACGACACAATAAAGCGCAAATGTGGAGGCCGGGGCCCTATAACCTGTGAAGCGGAGAGGACGAAGACGCGCACAAGATGGGAAGACAACAAAGGAATCAATTAGGTAATAGGACAAATAGTGCTATACAATGCCGAATCTCAACAGCAGCATCACCCACACAGCAACCGGAAAAGAAATGAGAAACCAGTGCAACACGGCAATCGGTGACGGTGTCCAGAGTCTCAGTGAATTCCATGGCGTACAAGCAGCGCAACATAAAGGTCGATGTCACTGCACTCAAATATATTGACTGTGGGGTCAGGAGACAAAAGAAAATCACTAAGAAGGCGGTGTCCATCCTCGTGCGACAAATTTGTACGAGGCAATCGGCGGACAGGTTGGAACGTAGACAAATGTTCAAGGACAGAGGGTATAACAGGATTTTCCCAGCCGCTCCCGACCGGAGTCGAGAGGCGACTGGGAGACGAACACACACGAGTGTGGTCGCCGACAGGGGTACAGTTTTCAACACACAATAAATCAGGTGCATGGTGATGGCAGAAAAGCCATCCAGAACCGGGACTGCAACAGCAGGTAATTAGATGCCACAAGAAGCACGGAAGAGCGGAGACTCGCCTGCGCCAATATAATTGGTGAACACGTCAAACCCAGGCAAAACATGTCGCCCAGTAGGTAGAAGAAGCTCGCGGATAAAGGCCTTCCAGTCCAACCCGAGCAGGGCCACAAGGGGTTTTTTTGCATTGTAAGACAAAAGTCAAAGGTCCATCGGAGATCGTGTTGAGAGTAACAGAGAAGAGACCGCCGCGGGCTTGATCACCAGAGATAAGAGCATAGAACTCGGATGAAAGAACCATATAAGGCAGCGAAGGACGAACGAAGGAGGGACAAGCTACGCCGTTGACGCAAAAGGACATGGTGGGCGAGAGGTATAGTCAGAGAGATGGTGGGGGAAAGAGAGCAAGAAGTGACGAGAGCGCAACCGTAGATCGCAACCATCATCACAGGACCGAGGATCTACATGCGCCGGAGGTAACACAACCGAAAAGAGCAACATTACTATCGGTCCGGGTTTGGATTCTCCCAATGGGTTCGTATTCGCATTTTTTCTCCCTCACCTTTGCACCTTTCCCCCCGGAGTTTTTTGGGATTACATCGCATAGTACTCCTCTGTATGTGTGTAAATTTGCTAAGGAATCGAAGAAGAGGAAGATTTGAGAACTTGTTGCCGGCCCATCAAACCCAGCGTGTTTTCGGACGAAGGAGTGTTCTGTCCTGCTCGCTTCCCGTGTTGGCCCGCAAAAATTTGAGGGTGCTCTTACAGCCATTTAAACACATCCTGCCTTCTCAGATTTTTTTTACCGGGCGCGACTGTTGCCGGGCTAGCAGTTTGATCACTTTGATTGCTAGTCGGCCGAAGAGAATTGGGCGGACAGAAAAGGCAAAAGGGGCGGACAATGATGTTTAGGAAGACGAGGATGTGGGGGAACTTTCTGGCACAGACGATAATGATGTAGAGATTTCCTCTGACAATTATTCCGATTAATTATTTTATTTTACTTGCTCGGGTGGCTTCCAGGATAAAAAGTGACATGGACGGTGCATGGAATCCCGCTGGAGGCAGGTTGGATGCCCAGCCGAATAGGCCAGCTGGACACCAGCCCGCTCCCAGCTGTGCTCAGAACTCGCGACAGCTATGACCCATGTGACCGCGCCAGACAACGTGTGGGTACTGTGGCGGTGTAGCAACCGTCAATCCTCGCTACCACAATATTGGGTACCACGATGTGGGATGCAATCAAATTGAGTACCACACTGTCGGAAGATTGAGAAATTTTGGCAGGGGAAAGAGCTGAAATCATGGTTTTAAATCGATCTGTTCGTCAAAATTGTTCGATTGACAAGTCATTGACAGAATGACTGAGGATTGGGGCTCTTCGAGGCAGGTGCTGAACCTTTAGGCTCAAATTCTCTTTCCATGACCCCCTGCAGTCGGATTGTAGCTTTCTAATACAATGTCACCCTAGGATTACGGGGCTAATTAATCTACATTCCCCAACGCTCGCTCGGTTGACGCGCAAGCGTCGATCAGCTCACATTGGGCAAGCATTGGGTAAATTCCCCATTTTTTCGCACTTGGAATGAGTCAGTTGAGTTTTTTGATTGAGGGCTGTCACCTATCGACCATAAGTTGAAAGGGTTCCTCATTTCATGCACCTCGACTAACCAAGACTACTTTGTGCGATTGTCCTGCCCAACCAATGTTGGCCCAAAAGGGGGCGCAAGCCCAGACCCAAGGGGAGCACCATAACTGCTGGTTATGGCCTCGTCGCACAATCTAATGCACCGCAAAAAAAAAAAAAAAAAAAAAGTGCTGATGATCTCGGCATGTCGGCACAGGTTCGGAACACTCGGTCCGCTTCGTTCGAGGTGTTCATGACAGAAGCCTCAGTGGATTGTGCAGCCTGTTTTAGGGTCACAAGCTCACAGGGCAATATCTTTAGATGAAATCTGCCCCATTCCAAGCCAGACTGAAGATCACCGGCTGTGCCGAGTTGCAGTTCCCGGCTCGATACTGGTGTGGGTGGACGAAAATAAAAAAATAAAGAAACGAGAAACTCCCGGATCTATTCCGAGAGTCCCGAGCTCAGCAAACATCCATCATCGGTTAGCGAACTTAGTTTTGTGCTCACTATACAAGCCATTTTTTTCCATGAAAATATTTCAGCACCATCCCCAGACACGAAAGGCCAGCAGGCCTTTTTTAAAACGGTATCTGGCGGGAAAAGAGTTTACTATTGGCTTTTTTGGGATTCTAGCGAGATACCTAACTCTTGGTTTTAGCTGATCCGATGGGCGGCAACCTACATTTGGAAGGTTTGACAGCTCGTTCTGTTTTCACTCGGTTCAATACAATTCGCGCCATTTAAAGCCCCGGATGATCTGAGGTGACATTCAAAAGTGCACTTCAGATGACAACTGGTCCAATTTCAGCCGAATTGATGTCTTGCAAACGGGGGCACAATTTGAATCCATTCAAGTTAAAACTTGAAAGCGATCAAAAGTGTTCATTCCTTCCTCCAAGTTCAGGACTGGGAAGATCCGGAAAGGCAACACCAATAATTCTGTGTAAATGTTGCTTCAAATGGTCCAGATGATCAGATTATTCCCGCACTCGACCGACAGTGGTTGATTTCTATGCAAAGTGGCCGATTATTGTAGAAAACCTCTGAGCTCAGTGAAGATTAGACTGAGAAGCCAATATCCCATAAACCTTACTTCAAACTTTTGAAGGACCAACAGAGGGGAATCATGATGCAGGCGGGGGGCACATACTTTTTGGTTTTGAAAGGCTATGTTTGAAACTCAAGGGTCAAATCAGATATTCAAAGCAGCTCGTGACAATATATACAGGGGGCCACAGAGTATTATTCACTACTCGATTTTTCACTGCTGCGCGGTTCAAATTTCAACACTGGTATGTCCACTCGTTGAATACTATTGTAGACCTGACTAAATGTGTGCTGTATCTGTAATCCCCAGCTTTTGCATAATGAAAACAGGTTTCATTGATGCCATTCCCTCCAAAAACTAGTTGTTCCTCCGTGCTGCCCGGGTTTATACATGACACACTCCTGCCGAAATTAACAAGGGTGAATTGAGGTAGAAAAACTCCCTGGTGTCATTTTTCTGATTGAAGGTCGGAAGAGGTCAATGAAATCAGGTTTTCCCAAGGGAATGATTCTCTATGATGGGGACATTGTTCAAGTTCAATTGGGATGTGCGGCAGGACTTGCGCAGGTAATTGTTAGCGCGGCTACACACGGCCCGCCGGGCCGGCTTTAAACTCCGCCGCTATCTGGTTACCGGTATCTGACACCGCCATCAGTATCGAGCCCAGTTCAGTTCCCGGAGACCGGGCCCATGACGCACAATATTTGGAGGGGCTCTTCTCAAGAAACTGGGGCTTCTTATCAACTTCTCGCAACACTGATCACCGCAAAAGCATTTCATTTCCATAGTTTGCCATCCTGCCGGCTTGACTCCTGATCCGCCAACACAGTTGTGCCATTTGTCATTTTTGCTGACAGACCCTGATGTGGTCACGGTTTTGATGGCACACGATTCCTTGCGCAAGTTGGGGTTTTTGGCTCAAAAGGTCCCTGGAATGTTTTTTTTTTGAGGTACAATAAACTGTTTGCACAAGTATCATAATATTCCAGCGCCGTGGGCTATTACTACACCAATGCCGAACTTGTGACTAATATTGTCTTACTCAACTTGTTTGTACATGTAGCAAAATAGCAAAAACCCAAGTGCCTTCTCCCGTAAGTAGCCGAACCTAAAGGTCCAGCAATCACTGATAGCGGCCTACAACACCCACTACACCGCCGTTTGGATGAAATGTTTGGTGTACATTTTGGCCAGAATATTTATAGGCCATCGATCAACCATCACTGAATATTGCCGAAACGTTGCCAGAACCCAAATTGTCAAATCCCTCAAGGCTTCTCAAGTCGACCATTTGACTAACATTCCAGGGAACATATTCTCAACATTTCCAAGATATTGGAGGAACCTTGACTCAAATTCAACAAAAGTTTTTGGGAAAAATATATATATTCCAATTGCGTGATACATACTGACAGGATACCGGTAGACTACGTATGTATGGTATGGACCGTGAGGAGATCGGGAAATACGAACAGAGGCATTCGATGAATGCACGGTAGGAGAGAGGAAGGAAGAGGAAAGCTTGACGTTGATGCTCCCGAGACTTGGAGACTTGGAGCGAAACTTTGAAGCGCTTGCCGAGCTTTGATTTGCATGGAGTAAAAAAACTTTGGCTTTGAGCGATTACTTGATTGATGTGGGATCCTCTTGCGCTGGCCGGTGTATGTATTGAACTTGTTTGGAGGAACGAAAACTTCCGGCGGGCATTGAGCAAGAACTTGCATGGTGTTGTGTCAGGTTCCCAGCGTCTTTGCTTGCAGTTGCGAGTTTGTCGCGCGCGGGCGGCGGCCACATGGATGATTTGAATACAGTGATTATTTGCAAGCGCGGGATGCTGCAGGGGGAAAGATCAGGTGCGGGAATGTGACGGCTCGCGGAGAGGCCAATGAGGCCAATGAGGGCGGTGTTCTCCTCGGCGGCCTAGCCTGCTAGGTGAGGCATGGAGGGGTGCTGCCACGCAGTCTGAGTGATCGGAGGCCGAGCCTCTGGCCCGATGGCTGCGTCGATGCGAGGGCGAACGGCGGTGAGTGCGAGGGAATGAGATCGAGGAAGGGAAAAGGGTGGGAGATTCACCAACATTGGCCTTGTTTGGGCTGATGCGCACGGACCGCTGATTCGATCTTTTTATAGAACAATAGCTCAGACTCTAACACTTTTCAGTCACAGCAATGTCCTTCCGAAAATCAGAATTGACCAGTAAAATTCAGCTTCGGGTTGGATCGAGAGAAGAAGAAATTCTTGGAGAATATCTTGCTTGAGGGCTTTATGATTAAGTATTCAACGGCGACTTGTCTCAAATGGATCGATATTCTATCATATGAATTGTCCAGTTGGACTGCACAAGCCACAAGCAAAAAAACACAACAATGCCTGTGGGCTGCGCCCATCGAATGTGTAGATGTTGGACCAATATTGGAAATGACGTACGTACGGCATCCTCTGAGCCTTGAGATTACGGCTTCTCAACCTTTCATTCCAAACATTTGTGGAAGGTTCACTGAGTATATCCTCAATGTTGGGACCCACATTGATGAAACATCTGTCTCACGATGTTTGGTCAACGCTGGACTCGATTGGCGGTGTACTAAAGATAGTGGGCATTTTCTTCTCCAAGTAGGTGCCGTGGAGGGGAATGCACTAGGACAGCAAGGCTAACTGGTTTCTGGAGTTCCAAGGATGCACATGAGTGTTTCGGTTTGGCCCAGCGGCCAAAAAATGTTCGAAGTCATTCAAAGTCCGATGATTGATGATAATCAAAATGCTGACAGATGGTTACGATCAACGGCGAATTGTCGCCGCTGGTTACTCTTCCTTCCTTCCCACCACCACGCACGACGATTTCCTCCCCCTCCCCTTCCAGGGCCTTCCTCCTTCCTCCAAGGCTCAAGGCCTCAAGCTTCAAGGCTTAAGTCATCGGCCACTCACTTATGACCACCCACTCTGCCGCACTCTGCATCGATTCCCATGGTCCCGATCCCTCCAGTCTCCAGCCTCCCTGAACTGCCCGCCTCATCCACCGCCACACCTGTCTCGGACCTTTTTCTCTCCGTCTCAAACCATTCCATCCAAGCATCCAACATTCGCAAGCACGCAACGTCCGCAAGCACGCAACGTTAGCAAGCCCGCACAATCGCAAGCAAGCACATATGTCTATATCCCTGCCAACCATGCCCACGTCTCCCCTTTCCTTCAAGTACCTCAAAACCCGAACTTGGTCCCTCAAATATTGCTCTGTCGTTGTCTGCTGTTGCCCTCATCTGTCCATCCTTTCCCGTCTCCACGTGCTAACCCCGCCAGATCCGTTACTTCCGAATCAATATCGCGCAAGAATATTGGATGGTGCGTCTGAATAGTATCACTCATTTACTGTCTCTTATACCCATCCTTCAGTTTAGCCCAGCTCCTTCGCTAACGTATATGGTGGTCCCCGCTGTAGAGACGAGATAGATCTCCGATGTTCTATGGTGTACACAGTCCCTATTATTATAGTAGCACAATATGGCCTGAATAAATTTGTCTTTTATCATTTCATGTGTGCTTTCGAGGTCTTGGAAGCAAGCTTTCAGAGTCTTTCAGCATCTTGAGGCACAACTTGAGAAAGCGCCTGCGTCTTGGTAAAGACCACAAAGACGTGTTAGATCTTTCAAGGAAAAATGAACCTTCTTGGTCAAAGACCTACATCTTTGACCAAAATAGGTCTTTCGCGTCTTTGACGTCTTTCCAAAGACCTCAAAGACGCCAAAGCCAATCGTGTAGTTTTACTGATGAGATGATCAGTATGACGTTACGAGCACCGAGACGCAGGAGACGAGGGGAAAGGAAGGTCGAAAGCCGAAATGAAGAGCGGCGCTGGTCCGGAGATTGACCCCTTGAGTGAAAATGAAAGCCGTAAGAACATAAAGGGAGCAAATGAAGTAAGAAACGCTCACCCGCACGAAACGCGAATCCAAGCTCAAACCCCAGCCACTCAGGTCTACCGCAATCGCGTCCTCCGACGTTCCCACTTTACCCCTCCACGCCTGTACCTCCACCGCCAGTTGCACTTTCTTCGCCCTAGTACGTTTGGGTGCGGGTTTTTCGTCCTCGTTGCGCCCGGTGGTGGCACGTCGGAGGGGGTCTTCACGTCCGAGGTGGACTTGAAGGTAAGGGTGGAGGTGGAGTTGGTAGATGCCGAGACGGGCGCAGGAGGTATGCCGCCGGTCATGCTGGAACGCAGGGAGATGCGTTCGCGCATCGTGGTGCCGTTCCGCCAAGAAATTGAGGTTAGCATGACGGATTCAGTGGGGCGGAGAGATTGAGAGAAAGAAAGGATGGGAAAGGGAGGAGAGGGGAAAGGGACGCCATAATGTGACAGGATCGAAAGAACGAAAATAATCAAGCGAAGTCGCAGGACAGCGTGGCGAGATTGGAAGAATAAGAACAAGGAAGCCCAGAGAGTTAAAAGGTCAGCCCATAGATACAACGCTGAATGCTAAATAAACACAGGCCGCGGGGACACGGAAAATGAAAATTGGCCGCGCAAAACCCGCCGCTCCCAATCCCGCCCCGAATCCGCCAGAAAGACAAAGAAAGAAAACCACTGAGCTCCACCGCTTGCTCAGCATGGACCCTCTGCGCGTGCTACCGTGGATTTTAGAAGTGCGAGGATTGTTTGGAGTAGTGGTAAAGAGGCGTTCGCCCCGGTGTTTTCTGGAATAAATTTGCGCTACTGGTTTCGGGAGGAGTCAAAACGGAGGAGGAAAGGGAAAAAGAAATGCGGAGAAGGGAAGGTGAACTTCAAGGGGGAAACCAAGGCTGCAGCGCGCCGAAAGGGATTATGGATACAATCAGTGAATAAAAAAAGACAAGGGCGGCAGCAGGCGGTAAGATTGTATCGCGCGCGGACGCGAATCGCGTGGGGACCGCATATACGCCAAGGAATGGAAATGGGAATGGATAAAGTGGATAGATTTGGCAAATGGATGAATGGGCACGCGAGTGGGATGCGAAGAAAATAAGGGGCAAAGCGACGGGTATGCAGGAAAGGAGGTGGATGGAAGTAAGTAGTCGGTGAAGGTGAAGGCGAAGCTCAGGAATTTGAAGAGTCGCAAGTGAATGTTTAGAATGTGGAGGTGAAGAATTTTTGGAAATATGAGGTTCCCAATGCACATTTATTCCGCCGCCACTTTTTTTTTTTCCAAAATCATCTTTCCGCCACTTTTTCTTGGTTTCCATGTCAATCCCGCCACTTTTCTCTCTGAAGTTGTTGTGAAAAAAAAGTGGCGGAAAACTCAACTGCCGCCACATTTTTTTGCAGTTTGCCGCCACATTTTTTTCAGTCACCCGCCACATTTTTTTTTGTTCCCGGATTTAGAAGCCCCCACCTTCGTATCATCTGTGCTATCATTGCGACGCCTGCAATTGTGCAGTCACGCCAGTTGAAGCAGATTCAACCGTCCAAATACGGCCATCACATCAGATGGCTTGATCATGTGATCGTGATTGATCGGTAGACTCTTCTCTTCCTCGTACTTCCAACTCGTGGTTATGGGTCTGTCAGCTCTCTATCTGGGTTTTTCCTGTGATCTTCTTTTCTGTGATCTCTAGCTTGGCTTGTCCTTGGATCTCTTTGTCTGAGTTTACTTATCCCGCCTCATAGTACTTGATCCAGGAATCCTAAGCAGCAATCTTCCTTGAACAAATTCACCTTGTCCTTCGTGGCATCGCTGGTTCCTATTTGTGCTATCTCTTGTCTTGGAAACCCCCTATCTAGGCCTCTCCTTAAGGGTAGCTTGGTGGTACTGGATCTGTTGCCAGTCTGTTGTGCACCTTCTGGCTTCAAAGATTACGTCGCACTCATGAACTCATTCGGACGCACGCGGGTGCTCGTTGAGCCCACAGTCATCAAGCCGGTCGACTTCACCCACGTCTTTCCTGATTTGGACTTTTGCTGCTATCTCACCGAATTCCTTCTCCAATCCTTAGGTCTTTGATCTGTGACCCTACCCTCGAAGGTTCCCCAACCATATATAAAATTTATGAGATCAACAAACTCTAATTGCGCCGGCACCGTGGTGCCTAGGTGAATTTTTAATGTTTCTTGAATTCCTCGTCACCTCACTGAATTTGTGCGCTAATCCGTAGGTCTTTGCGACGTACCTCTGCCCCAGGACGTTCCCCGACGTAGTATCAAGGCCTAAATGTCGGCAAACCCGAATTGTGCCGACACCCCGATGCCATCACCCGGGCGGCTGACATGCTGGCAAACAGAAACAGACACTGCGCCTCTCTCTCCTTTTCCCGCCATGGTCGATATCAACGCCCCGCTCTCCAATGCCCTCACGCCAAGGCCGACCATCGCTGCACCAGCTCGCGTGTCAACCAGGTGTGCCTAATGAAAGCTGCGAACCCGCGAAGCACTCGGCTGCCCTTGCCACCCACTACGGCCTGCCGTCTCGCCCCCGTGCTCCCTGTTTTCAATCTTGCACACAAAGCGCGCACCTATAGCTCCCGTGTCCCGCTCGCCGCCAAGAAGATTGCCCGAGTACAAAAACAAGTTAAGAAGACCGTGCTCTCGCGCTTGCTCTCGCCACCCCGTTGCCGCCGTCTCTTGCGTCGTTCGAGGACGCGGGCTCCTCGGGACGCTCTCTCCACTCCACTCCCCTCATTTCGCGACGTCAAACGCAGACCCCCCTACCTGCGGCCCTCCGCCCTCGTAGTTTGCAGTAATAATAGTGTCAGCTTATGTGAATATACTTGCGCATTTTTGTACGAACGGGGTTGAAAGAGATAAAATTCAGTAGCACCTTAGATTGCTTCCAGCTCAAAGGGTGACTGAATGTCGTACTGGGTTGTATTTCGTTGGGTAGTCACAGCCACCTACGGCTTCATCGGCCATCGAACGCTGCCGCGTATCAAATCTCCTTATTTGGGATCCCACGTTGTGGCGGAATTGAAGCAACCCAGTCTGTCACCGTAAGGGCTTGATGACTATGAAATCTGACCTCATTTGGAGATATTGAATGGGCTCAACGAGCGCCCGGGTGTGTCCGAATAAGGTCATGAGAAGTACGCAAGTCACCGATCAATCGCGATGACATGAGCCATCTGATGTGATGGCCGTATTTGGACGGTTGAATCTGCTTCAACTGGCGTGACTGCACAATTGCAGGCGTCGCAATGATAGCACAGATGATACGAAGGTGGGGGCTTCTAAATCCGGGAACAAAAAAAAATGTGGCGGGTGACTGAAAAAAATGTTGCGGCAAACTGCAAAAAAATGTGGCGGCAGTTGAGTTTTCCGCCATTTTTTTTTCACAACAACTTCAGAGAGAAAAGTGGCGGGATTGACATGGAAACCAAGAAAAAGTGGCGGAAAGATGATTTTGGAAAAAAAAAGTGGCGGCGGAATAAATGTGCATTGGGAACCTCATATGGAAACGACGTTGCGAACCCCGCGAAAGATTAGAAAGGGTTCCCAATAAACGAAATACGGCCAAAGAGATGCGCTGGAACCCAAGAAGAAACCACACCGAAGCGAAGAGCGAGACGACGCTACACACCTCACATGCCGCACCAAATGCCCGCCAACGAAAAACCATCCTGCACTCCTACCCCAGGCACTGGAACGTTTTTGCCGCGGCCGGTAGTGCTTGCCGTTGCCGCCCGACAGTGCGCTGCGTCCGTTGGCGTTACCGGGCGCGGAAAGAAAGGCCGAGGACGCTCCAGACTCCCGAGATTATGGGTGCATTGCCAGTAGGATCGAGTCGATGTCGGTGCCGTCGGTCCGTGTCTGCGTCCCGGCCCACGAGCGGCGGTCGTAGCAATGCAGTAGTTCCTCGGAGTCGTCCGCACTCGTCAAAGCGAAGCAATAGATGGGGAGACCCACTTGCACTGGTGAACCCGACTAGGCGGCACGGTGGCAAGAGGGCGGAGTCTGAATCCATTTGCTCATTGATCACTGATTAGTATTGATTGATTGATCCCGGTTGCCGCTTGGTTACCGCGTTTCTGTTTCCTCCCACTAAGTACCAACGTCGAACGAGGTGTCTCCGCAAGCAGAGGCCACTGAACAATATGTACGCCATCCTTCATGATGGAGTGTCCCCTCAAGGTGGCCCTTCAGTTCTCTCTTCAAGCTGTTCGCCGCCGACGACGACGTTTTGACCCTCAGAGCTCTTTGGCTCTCCTATGCGCCTACCAACCGAATGCAGAATCTACACTGGGCCATCTGCGACTTGTAATTATGTCTCTGCTTCCCCGAACCTATCTTCTCTAATTAAATTTCAATTTTGACTGGCGGGAGTAGCAAAACTGTCTACCCGACTGCGACTTGCCCAGAACTCCACTTCTAAAAAGAGCCTATGCCGTCCGCAAGCTCTGTCCCGGTGCCTCACTATGTCTTGCAATTGTAGATTTTTTGCTGCATGGCCATGGTCAATCTCGGATCTCTACGGCGCCACCGGCGAGGCTCGGCCTGATTCCAGACTGAGTTGACAGTGGGGAGTGACCGGGGCCTTGAAGAGGGAAGACACGTTGACGTTGACACTCAACCTCCCAGAGGAGGGATGGAGGGTGCTCGTGTGTCTGGGCCTCAACCCTGCCGAGCACCGCCATATGGTGCCTCGGGGAATTCGCGTTTCTTTTCTTTTCTCTAGGGCAGCTGCCCAAGTTTCGTGGCCTTGCTAATGTCAAGCAAAATGTTTTTCTATCTGACACTCGCGATCAAGCGCCGCGCTATCGTTCGAAAAGAATAGATTGAATCCCAACAGAAACTTGACAGAAACAACGAGTCCTTTGGACAACTGTCCAGTTCCGGAGACTTTCCAACCAAACTCTGGGTATATCTCCAACCCTTTCTCAAGCAGTCGGAGTCTTCTTGCAATATCCGTTGGAATTGATGATAAAGTCGACGCTACCATCGGCCTGCGTCTGTCCGCCGCAATTGTCCGCAGTCGACGCCGTGAGGCATTCGGTGAAGAGCGAGCAGGTGAGGAGCGGGCTCCCGTCCTGGATGCAATAAATATCAGCGGCAGAAAGCACGAAGATCGAGAAAAACCGTGTACCTTGCCGTTAACGTCGTGGTAGCCTAGTAGGGATTTGAAATGGAAGGGATTGAAAAAGAGGTAAGGTGCTCACTGTTGACGAAAGTGCATCCTGTAATGGAGTCGCACATCGCCTGGCAGTCTGAAATAGCAACATAAGAATTCACTAGACGCGTGGAAATAAAGGCAAGTACCTCCAACGGTGTCGACGAGCCCAAATGTCTGATAGCTGTTGTCCTGGGACGCGCATGTCAAGTTCTTGAACGTCTGCGTGTACTCTGGCTGCGGCTGGTGCGGGGGCGGCGCCGGGCAGTGGAACCCGAGGAGTAGTTCCAAAAGCAGACAGAAGACCTGCAAGATCAGTCGCACGCGGACACGGCTGTCATCATCAGAGCAGACGGACACTGTCGAGGACGACGCCGAGTCCCGCGGGCGGCGGGCCCACACCATAGTACCACCCGGGCTGGTTGCCGGACTCCCACGGGGGGATCGGCGCGCCGTAGTCGTTCGTCGCGGTGAAACCGAGGGCGTCGGAAGTTTGGTCTCTGGTGGTGGGGAAGTTTTGGGCAGGGACGCCGGCGATGAGGGCGGCGGCCGCGAGGAGGAAGCTGAATCGCATTTTGTAATTTTTGTGGTGGGACGACTGCGAGTAGTAGAGTCAAGTGGGTGGTGGACGGACGACTTGCACCAACTCTGGCGCGGGCTTTTAAATGTCGAGCCCCGCCACGTTTCTCCGCAGAAATCGCCCGGAAGTGCATCTATCCCGCATGAAGAAATGAGGAGAACTGTCAAAATGTCGAGGGCGAGGTACGTTCCAGGGGCAGTGTAGGTAACCTTTGATCAGAGGAGGGCGGGAGCGCTCGGCCGGCATCCTTGCCGAGGAATACAAATGAGTGCCGGACATGATGTGCCCAAGCTATCAAGGAACCGAGAAGACCTTCCTCGAAATCGGATCTACTGGCATGTCAAAAGCTAAACTGCCGATCTTTTTCTGACGTTGTTCATTGGTCGTTCATGGTTCCACCGACTTTTGCGACGTTTGACTGCAGCTCCTGAATGGAAGAGATTCCACAGAAATGTTCCTGGCAAGTAATTGTCTAGGCTTTCAGTATGACGAGGAGCTCTGGAGCCTGAGGCCTACGGTAGGCAGATTGGTCTTGGTTCGTTTTCGGGTGGAGCCTGTTGGATCTCCCCGAGCGGTGATTAGCCTCGTATTATTCAAGGTGTTTTTAAAGTTCATTGATGGCACAATCAGAGCTTATTCCATCTCATGTTTGTTGTCACCTTGCCGGCAGATGCCAACTGCAGCATGACACGTGCCAAAGGTAGGGGTTTTGTACGAGCCGTGATCATGAAGTTGGGCAGTTAAAGATCTTGGCTTTCTTTAAAGTTATGCGACCTGTCTGTTGACCACCGTTCCGTTTTCCCGTTCCCGCTACCTTTAGGTAATTTGCAGGGGAAAGTATCAGAGCCCGACCTTTGTGTCTACGATCCCGGCAGACATCCCCATTTCGGCCCATGTCCTCTTGACACGCTGCACAACGCGAAGAGGCATACTATTTAGGTTCAGCAATGTCGGCGGAGGGTTTTTCAAGGGTATAGGCTGATATATGACCCTCATCTTGAGATCTTTTGAATATTGGTTCCGAATAGGGTTTATGGGCTTTTACGTGGCATGGTGGTAAGAGCAGCGACGCGTAGCCTGTTACTTATAACGGCACGTGAGCATGACATTACCGCGGAGGATAGTGAATGGTGCGTGTTCTAGACTCTTTGTACGCCCGAAAATGCTCGGAAATTGTAGGTTACTCTCAGAGAATCCTTCTGACACCCAATGCATGATAAAACAGCCTGTTCCCCGCATTAAATCCAGAAACTAATGATGCCGCCACTTTTCATCATTATTATACTCCCCCAGGCTCGTTTATACTCCAGAAAAGTACATAATGCAACTCTGTGAATACCCTAGAGGGCACAGTAAATTATGTGGCACAATTGTACCACTCACTTCATTACAGTGGGGGTCGCAAGCAAAAATGACCCCGCCTTCTGGGCCGACCTTCCATTGGCCGTTTTCGTTGAGATAAAGTGCCCACACAACGCGGCGTGGCCGTAGAAATCGATTGGTTATGGTCCGGAGTGAAACGAAGGACAATTGCATGTACTAGAGGGGCAGCAATCAAGGCCATCGAAAATGTCCATTTTTAGAAAGAAAATGATCCGCGCCTTATGTTCCGCAAAGAGCTGTAAAGGCAGAGAAAGCAGAACGGGGTAAGCTCGAAGGAGATAGAACCAAGAAATTGGGCAGTAAATCATAATAGAGCGACTAGTAATTAGACGGGTCAAAGGGGGACCCGACCAGCCCGACAGTGGGATCCCGAGAGCAAAACAAGTTCACTGAAAGAAAAGGAAGCACTGGGAGATCATAAGCGCGAATCAATAATAATTAGTTGCAGAAGGTTGCGCACCTCCATTCTGGATTTACCTTCCAAGGACGGCAAGCCTCTACCCCCAAATTATCTGGTAAAATCCGATCAAACAGGGAGTGAGGAAGATCAACGGCTTTGCAGCATCACCACCTTCAGCAGATCGATACCGCTTCAAAATTACACCCTCTCCCAATCTATTTCGTTCGATCTGTTTCCGTGATTTCCTGCCAGCTGAATCAAAAGATCGGGAAGAAAACTCGTGTCCTCAACAATCCAAATCACCAACACCCAGCGAACACCTGTTTCTTCTCCCGCAAATGAACAAGAGGCAAATATAGTTTTCCCCAGACGACTGAGGAGTTTGACGGGTGTGGGACCTTTTCAAATCTGGCACCCTCCACGTCCTCGTAAAGTTGACTGGCTGCGAAATATACAAGTATGGAAAGCCAGAGCACCACGCTCGTTTGATGGCCGGTGATTGCCTTATCAGGCAGTCGGACCCATGTCACTGCCGCGTACCGGACATAGGGGGTACTATAGTCATCATGTAGTACCACTTGCATGTGTAACTAGAGGCTCGGTTGGATTTTATCTGCTATTAAATCAATACATTTGCAGGCAAAATCAGTTGACCATCAATAAATTTCTATTCGGTGTCGAATATGTGGAAGATATTATCCAAAGAGTACTACTTTGGCACTCCTCCTGGACTGGACTGACCTCGGGATTTAAGGGAATTTTTCATGAGGTCAGTAAATTTATCCACGGGGGCCCCCATGTTTTGTTCAATGAACCATCACCACCGAATTTTGACAGGCAACGCGGTCACATGACCCAGCAGCCACAGTCTTGGCGGTGTTTGCTAGGCTCGTGACCATCCGCGTTCGCCTCACGTGGCTGCGCTTTTCACGGTTGTTAGGAAGCTTTTTGATCCCTCTGCTCGTCTCGTGATCAAAAAAGCTGCTTACTAAATTCGACTGGTTGCGAGTCTAGGTGTTTGCGCGAGCGCAGAATCAAATTCACTACATGTGGAAGTATCCAAGTGATATATTGGTCTGAGTTCAAGTGTACTCAGTATGTTGGAGGCTCAACTAGGCTCACCTAAGTGCAGCCTTTGCAGCAATCATATCAGAGCTTAACAGCTTGGTGGCATAAAATATTCATAGTGGCATAAATTATAGGCATATGACATAGAGCTACACAACAAGCCCTCATCCTGCTGTTGCAAGCACTGATGGAAGCTGGAACCATGTGCAGAACTTGTTGCAAACATGTTGTGCTGGGAATGCATTGAATGCTGCAGGGACATTCCCTTCTCCCCATATTTCAACACCCTCTCCGATGGATCTTGAACCAAATTCAGGTAGGATCACAAAAAAAATAACTGAAACTCACGGCGCAGTCATGATCTGTGGATCAGTCAACAACTTCAAAGTCCCTGGACACAGAGTCAGTTTCCTCCCGTCAGTGTGCGGACAGAAAAGGCAAGCTCACCTTGGAGGTCAGAAAGATAGATCAGGGCCTTTGTCTTGTGATATTGGACATGCTGCATGAATGACAGAAATTCTGCCAAGGCCGAAACCGACTCGTTCATTGATGGCAATGGCACGGCACTACCGTTGTTGATGAATTTGTAAAAGCCATCCTTCTGTTCATCGATGAGCTCTTCGATGAGATATGTGCGACAGAGGGTTGAAGTGGAGGCGGTCACGGGACCGGTGATTTGCCGGTGGACAACGGCCACACCAGCGCGAACGAAGCGGACTTCGGGGATCTCGAAAGGGGGGCGGTTGTGCAGAGTTTTCAATGAAGTGATGAATAAATGAGTAAGTGAGGTCCATAATGGAATCAGCCCACAGCAAGATATTGGCCTCCATTAGCGTTTTGCGGTATTTGTCGGGAGCCGTCAGGCGGTGCCAAGCTGGTCACCAAATTCTACGCTCAAATCGGCAATCCACTGATTACTCGGACCAATGTTTGGGATATCTACATGGCGTTGCTAGCCCGCTTTGAGCACCTCGATAATCTACATCGTATCCCTGCACAACTGGATGAGCAGCCTTGGGGTTACTCTTTAACCATGGCACGCGACGATTATGAAGACGACCTTGCGCTGATTCCCAACTTGACGCCGTTGCATAATGGTTCGGAGGTTGTTGGGCCCAATGGATACTACTACATGGGTGGGGTCAATAATGGACTAGGATTAAGTGAGTGGTGGCTCAACATTTAAACTTCTCTTGCTGATTGCGCTGCAGATGATGAACAATCATTGCAGCTCGATGCAATGATGGACCGGGATGATCCCTTGCCCGAGGGTGAGATGGAGTTGGTAGAGGGAGACCAGTTGGTTGCTTGGTTTTCCGATGAGGAGGAGGAACTCGGTTGTCATGATTCGGGCAAAATCAGCACTGCTTTTCCTTTTTTGGAATAACCCGGACGCTTCCGGCTTATTCCCTACCGTGGATAGGATAACCCGGGATCAATGTATTGGATAACCCGGATCGACATGTAGGATAACCCAGATCAACATATAGGATAACCCGGGATCGACAGATAGGATGACCGGGATCGACAGATAGGATGACCGGGATCGACAGATAGGATTCCCTGGTTCATCACCACATCACAACCTCTTTTCGCCGCCAAGACTCTACCCCTGGCTTCAATTGCCAATGGGTTGAATTGACTCCTTTGTGTTGCCATGGATTATTTGTCACACTGGTTTCAATTGCCAATGGGTTATATTGACTCCTTTGCGTCGCCAAGGATCATGCTTCACCTTGGTTTCATTTGTTAATGTTTTATATTGACTTCTTTGTGTCGCTAGGGATCGTGCCCTAGCTCCACATGACACCTCGACATACCCCTTTATGTACATTGCCAATCGGTGTCAGGACTACAGTTGTTCCTGTGATCGGACCCCTTTATTATACAGTATATAAGTAGTGGTAGAATCTCCTTGTACAGTAGATTCTACCTCGTCTATACTCCGGCCTTACTTTGGCCTTGATTGGACTTGTGTGTGACTTAAGCTTGTCTTGCTTCTGTCTCTCTCGTTGCCTCTGGCTCTGCCTTCTATCCTGGTCTTTGTCGTTGACTCGTTGGCAACCCTTGGCTCCTATCTTTAACCCCTGACCTCTATGATTGGTTGCCACGGCCTAAGGGCTTAGTGGTTCGGTATCGGAACATGTCCTCACCACTCGCGTCCATACGGATTAGCGAGGCAGAACCTCGGGATGTTATCCGGCAGAGGGCTGCATGGGCAGAAGACATAGCGCCCATCATCGAACACGACACCACGACATCCTGGAACACTCGTATTTTCGGTCTGGAGTTACATGTGTCCGAGAACACTCAAATCGGACACTTCCTGCCTTCGGATCTCTCCTGTTGAACAAACCCTGGAATAACCCGGTCAGACGAGTACATGCGGTGACTATGGACCGGGTTCTTCCTGCGTGACATGCTGGTCACGCATCGTTCGGGTTCTTCCCACGGTTCAACTTGTACGGATCCTCGGCAGGCGGTCACCCGCTATCGAGACGGTGACGGATTCCCCTCAACACCCGCGCTGGGACGATGGCTGTGTTTGGCTCCGTGGCAGTCATGCTGACCTAAAGTGCCGTCGCTGACATCGGTGACGAGATTTTTGACTAGATATTCTTTATGCCTATGACTTATGCCCATGAGTATGTGTATGTCCCGATGCAACAAGAAATGAGCGCCATGTTGGCAGCACTGGGCACAAATTCTCCAGAATATTCCATACAACCGCTGACATGCATCGGATCCTGGAATAATTGGTCTCCTACCTGGATGTGTCAAGGTTTCTATTCTGATTCAATACCTTCAAACCCAAGTTTCCTTGCAATTCGGAGGCAATGCCGGTCCCCGACTCAACTCGGGGGCTGGGCTGCCTTTATGGTGGTTATCCGATGGGTGGCCATATGATTTGGTTTCCTTGCTATGCGCCGCCCTTGGAATGTGCGGCAGCATCGCGGCAACCTGCACACGTGCTCGAACGATCGTCTGTAATCTATATTTATTTGTGCTCCAGGGCCCCGAGCACCAAGGCAGGCAAGCGCAAGCCACAGACTATTTATATGGATTGAGTGAGTACATTATTTGTGACTATGAATCCACGGGTTGGTGTCTGTGCAATCGGAATGAATGATTTTTCGAACATGTCATATCGTGTCACGTCACGTTGCCAGTCTGGCTACATACCGCGGTTGAATGAAGAAATTGGGGGGAAAATCCATGGAAGACTTGAATGCTGGTGAATTGGGGTGGAGGTGCTTCAGTGGGTCACCCACAACCTATATCCGTGGCCTATATGCCAGAGGAGGCGAACATGTGGCACAATTATTTTCTTCTGTTTGTAACTGGACACCGTTTGGCTATCTAATCATGCACTCCGTGTTTTACCACTAGTCTCAAAAATGTTTGGAAAACGCCGACTTCGAGTGACTCCATCAGGAAAAACCAAAATTCTATGATAGAACATGGCCTTTTATGGAGGTCTTTGATGGTCTATTGGTGTCTATGGGGCAACCCCCAGGTTCTATGAGTGTCTATAGGGAGCTATGGCAGTCTTTCAATGTACCCGCACTGTTATGAGTGTCTATGGGGAGCCATGGAGGTCTTTCAATGTACCTGCACTATTTATGGCTTTCCTCGGCGGTTGATTGATGTGACACGGTTGTAAGTACATAGTCCAACAAGGGTGAAATCATGCCGGCCGGCGAGTCATGTTGGACCAAGCTTGGCACCAGAAAAACCAAAATGCTATGATAGATCACGGTGTTTTATGAAGGTCTCTGATGGTCTATAAATGTCTATGTGTCGACCACCCTTTTTGGAAAATCCTTGTTTTGAATTGTTCTGGCTTTCAAATTGTTGTGTCTGGGAAATTATTTATTCCACATTTTGTGCTTCACTTAAGCTGTTTGAGGAAATTTGTGCTAGACAACTCTTATAGCTCTTTTTGAGCTTTACAATTTTTTGTTTTGGGTCTATTTTTGGATTTGCAAATACATGCCTTTGTGGGAAATTTTCTGAGTTGCTTGCTAGGGAAGGATTCATGCTCAGACACTTTCAGCAGAGTGGTGACAGGCAAGAACTTGAAGAACTATTTACTTGGGAGAAGTAAATTGACCTGGAGATTGAAGAGTACACCTATCAGATTGGTGTCCATGTACTTTTGTGGTCTGCTAGCTCAGTGGGTAATGCGCCTACCTGCATATTTTGTCTCAACCCGCGAGGTCGCGAGTTCGATCCTGTTAGAAAGCACTTTATTTGTTTAATTTCGATATCGTTACTAAGTTTGTAGTCAAAGTGTATGGTCTCTTAGCTAAAAGTAATTAAGTTCAAATGGAAAAAACCCTTCAACAGTAAGTAAAGGTGTGAGTAAGGTCAGTCCTGGTGTCAAGACTTCTCTAGGTGAGCCCATAGAACTACGTGGAAACCTGAGATACAATATATGTTTTTACCGTCATCTTTGTGTGCTTTGTGTGTGTTTTAAGCCACTGTGAATAAATTTAAAGTCGACAACTCTCATAGAAATGTCCCTAATCTCATAGAAAGTAGGGGTTTATGGGTGTCTATGGGTGTCTATGGGGTCGACCCCCCCCCCCTCCCACCAGTCTATGATAGAAGTCCATTGTCTATGACGTCTATGACGTCTATGTGGGTCTCTCTGGGTCTATGGGGCAACTTTGGTTTTTCCTGATGTCGCCGGGCCAAAAGTCGAGTCGAATGGCCGTTGGAGTCGACTCGGGAAGTCGTGACTCGACTTTCCGAGTCGCGCAACATTACGGGTCTGATATACTTGGCTAAGCACCCCGAGCCTTACACCAAGACATCTTCCTATTTCTGATACACGAAGGGAACCTGATCCTGTGCTCGCGCAAACACCGCAGCTGCTGAGTCATGTGACCGCGTTGCCTGTCAAAATTCGGTGGTGATGGTTCATTGAACAAAACATGGGGGCTCCCGTGAGTAAATGTACTGACCTCATGATAAATTCCCCTAAATCTCGAGGTCAGTCCAGTCAAAGAGGAATGACAAAGTTGTACTCTTTGGATAATATCTTCCACATATTCGACACCGAATGGAGATTTGTTGATGGTCAACTGATTTTCCCTGCAAATGTATTGATATAATAGCAGACAAAATCCAACTGAGCCTCTAGTTACACATGCAAGTGGTACTACATGATGACTATGGTACACCCCTATGTCCGGTACGCGGCAGTGGCCTGGGTCCGACTGCCCGATGAGGCAATCACCGGCCATCAAACGAGCGTGGTGCTCTGGCTTTCCATATACAAGCTATTCTGGAACTTTAGCAGGGCAGATCTTTTGGCTCTGCTCGTCTCTCGATTGCCTTTGTCTGGTAGGATGACAACATGTTGATTGCAAGCGGTACCGTAGCCCTTTGATTGACACGAGTCAGTAGGTGGCAGATCGGAACGCTATTTATACCGTGAACTGCCTTCAGCGCCTTATAACCATTCAAACGTGAGGTTGGGGTTACTCCACGATTGTCCGTGTTCTTTTGTCCCTCTCTGAACAACCTGCCCAGAGATATCACTAGGAACATCACAACCTTCAGCACTGCTGGACAGCTGGCATTTCCCAAAAGCACAAGAATATCATGCCCTTCACCACCGAGAGATTCGATCTTTTATGGAAATTGACCACAAGGGTACTCATATCCACCGGGGCAAGTGACTTGATATCCAATGACCCTCCTGGCTGATGTATGACATCGAATAGATCTCGCTGCTCCTTTACGGTCTGTCTCGTCCGCATCGCGGGCGCCGGTATTGACTTGTCTCGCAGGCATTTACATTTGCCTCTTTCTACTCTCCATTCGCGTCCTTTCACGCCGCGCGGCCCCGGGAAGAAAAATTCTCATCGTCTCAAGTTGCGTTATGGCCGTTTTCGGAACCATCACAACGGCGATTTTGATTTCTGATGCCGTGATTTCTGTCCGCCGTGTCCAAGAACTTGTGCATGGGCAAAGCCTAAAGAAACTCGAAGACCTAAACCCGCTTGGAATCGCACTCAACGTGATATACATCATTAATGTGTAGGATCATCGCGCCTACGTGAATGAAGCAAGGACTGACCAGTCGGACTGGCAGCGCCATATCAGATACCTTTTTCGTTGAGTTCCCCTAGTCCATTGTGGTTACAGCCGATTTAATGCACTCCGCCAGCTGTATCGCTGCTATGTGATATGGGGATACCAAAAGAAGATAACCATACTTCCAGCAGCGCTTATACTATCGACCTTCAGTTAGTTCACTGCCGGTTTTCTACACTCGAGTGGACATTATATTCCTTTGCAGTAGTGGGGATCTTAGTCATGGCCAGGGAAGCACCTCTAGTTGTCACGTACTATGTACTAGCCGTTGCCACGAACATTGTTCTCACTACGCTCACCGGTACAGTTATTATACCTTGCTGCTCTTCAGAGGCTGACCAGGCCCCCCAGCTGGTCGAATATTGTGGGCCCAGTATCATGCATCGCGCTTTTCTGGTGATGCAAAACTGCGCAGCCGTTATGACACCGCCTTCAAGTTGATGTGGGTTTCACTTAAGATATCCATAAACAAGATATTCACACAAACTTGACAGACTGGAGTCCGGGGCAATTTATTGTATCTGGATGATGATCCTGCTCATTAGCTTCCTGCGTGACGGGGATGTTCACACGATAGCGGGGACCTTTGCGACAGAAGGAATGGTCAGTACCGAACATCTGGTGCTGTCGGTTCCATCTTAACGTTCTCCAGAATATAATTCCAACGTTCACCCTCGTATACGTCGGTCTAAAGTCAGACAATTCGGGCGATCCCACGCAAGAAAACACAAGCCACGGCCCTCCATCCGAGCCACCCGTCGCCCCTCGCATGCGCACAACACAAGGGCGGAACCTTTCACAGATACTCGATATCAAACCTTCGGGTGAGCGGACGGACAATGTATAACGTTGGTGGAAGAGAAGGAAGATTGGGAGGCACTGCCACTGATGCGATCCGCAAGCCCCGCAGTCGGACGTTTGACGTCCTTCGAACTCGCTAGGTTGACTTTTTTTGTGCGCGAGAGGTTTATGTTCGGAGAGATTTGGAGGGGTTCGCGGTAGTGTGTAATTTACTTTTATTTTATTTTTCTCGGCTGCGGTTTCAGTCATGTGTGCTACACCTGACATGCGTGCAGCACTAGAGTTGTGAATTTCGTGGCGCGAAATATACCATCGTCGTCCGTTCTCATCGCGGATGTCAGCCGTTGATATTCATCCACCCGGAAAACGAACAGCCTTGGCACGCCGCCTTGGTCCTGAACAATTGGAAAAATCGGTCATTCCAAGGGTTTTATTTCCCCGGAAATAGCCTCAGATTGCCAATGGCGGGGTTGTCGTTCGTTGGCGCGCCCAAACAGTCGGGAGATTCCGCATTTTCCAGAAGCTCGCAGGACCGATAATACTGGGCGTCGCGAAGAAGCCGGCTGTGGAATTGGTAGGTGCGAAGACGACGAGCTTCACTTATATTGGTGTGCTGCAGAAGGTGGCCGTATCGGAGCTCAGCGTGGATCTAAATAAGTGCAGCACAATCGAACGGAATTCTCGAAATAAACGGTACGGTGGTTTGCGTCGTTCAAACAGGCTGCAAACCGTTCGTGCTTGTGCAACAAGCAAGGAGCAAATATCGAATCAATAGGCTTTTCCCGGTAGATCATCTGGAGTGTAACACATAAAGGTTTGATAGTGGGCGGGAGCCGGGTGGAAAGGATTGCAGGGGGACTGGAGATTTCCGCCGCCAGATCCCGATATTGACCTTGGCAAGTTGCAGAGGCACCAGTCGGCAATAATGCATTTGCGACTGTCACAGAGGCGGGCCAGCTGTTTCTTTGGCACGGGGCGCGACGGAGCCGGTACTTAGTGGAACGGGCGTCAGGCGCAAGGTACGCATTGAATGTCAATGAAGGTTTGTTAGATGTTCCCAAGTCGCCGGCCCTGCTATCGGAGTCAGAGGAGGACTGACTTTCACGACCCTCCTCATCGTCTTCGTCGTCGAATTCGCGAAAGCGCTAAGACTGGTAATGGAGAGAAGAGCGTGATCAAATTTTCAAATTTTGATCTTGACAAACATCATGTACAAACATTGTACAAACACTCGTCTCTCTAACGATCACCACGACACGAGCACGCCCACCCAGACCCAGACCCAGCTACATCGTTAACCTACCCCGCCCAGCGCTGCCTGGCTCAGCACCCTACCCCGCCCCCGCCCGACCCCATCTCCTTCCCAATCCAGCCATCTCACTCGACGACCTAACCCGCACCTCACTCGCCCATCTGCCGTCCCCGCCCACGCTTCCCACGCCCCGCCGCACCCCGCTCCCACGCCCTGCGCCGTCGCCCGCCGACGTCAGGACGCGCGCGACAACAATCCCCGCTTGTCCCGCTCATTCCCGCCGCCGACAGTCTCCGGCCCGCCCGCTCCCCATCCCCGCGGTCCGCTCCCCCGCAGCTTCCACCTTGGGTCTTCGCAAAACAGCCACCGATTTGGGGCAGCGCCGGCAGCCTCCACCCAGACACCGCGCGTGAGCGCCCCCCTACGCCCCCCCTGCGCCGCCCCATTTCGCCCGCCGACGTCGCGTGCGCCGGACCCCCCTGCCGTCCTCTCACCCCGCCCACTCGCACCTCCACGCCCGCGCCCGCGCCCGCACCGCAGCGAATAGAAGTCGATGACAAATCGAACGGGTATGAATTCCCGGTGCGTAAATCTCATTCGTCCCGCCCCCTCTCCTTCCCCTCCCCCACGTTGCTTCCTCCCTATCCACCCCCACAACCCCTTGCGTAACCCGCCAGCGTCGACAACATTGAATTCCGCAAGGACTTCAATATTGTCGCCGCTTCCTTCCCCTTCCCGTCCCTCCCTCCGTGCGCTGCCGCTGCTGCTGCAGTCGGGCACGGTCTGTGCCGCGTCATTCGACGCGTTCACGGCCTGTTCGTCTCAATATGTGCGGCGCCGCGTTCTTGGGCGGGTTTTCCATTCTCCCTACACCCGGTACCCTTCCCCTCCTACCCCGGCTTCTTCTACCTCTGGGCTCCCGTGTCCGCGTCCCTGGGTGCCTGCAGATGTCGTTCTGCGCCCGCGACAATAGTCTGCATCGCGCGCGCGCGTGGCGCAGTCGCGCTCGTTCCATTACAGCGTGCGGAGCTTATACGTTCGTCAGTGTCAGGATGGAGATGTCGCAGCAGGGAGACGCCACGCCCTCTTCCCGGATCGTCACTGCCGGCCCCACCGCTGCTTTTTTAAACCCCTCCCATCTGCCGCCCCATCCTTGCTGCCTTCACGCTCCCTACACCTTGTCTCCGTCCCGCACTCGTGTACCGCTGCAGGCGTGCATTTCCTATCCGCCCCGCGGCCCTTCTCATGCACGGCGGTGCGGACACGCGGTTTCATCGAACGTGCATAGTCGCTAATTTCAATCTCCTTTCAAATTTTATACTGATCCTTCGCCAAAATCATTCTGGAGGATTAATTGCCCCAACGGCGCATTTCTAATCCAGCTCTCACAAATTCGACGATGAATTGCGTTCCATCGTTCCTCCCCTTCTTATCTTCCTCGCGCAAAATAATAAACCTAATAGATCCACCGGTAGTGACCCGCTCGAATGGATCCGCTGCCTTTAGGTCGGCGCTATCTTCCAGACTTGGATTAGACTCAGTTGCGCTGGTAACTTAAATCCTTCCAGGCAGTTGAACCTTTATAATATGCAGGATCGTGTTCAATTCTGGCCCAATTCTGGCCCCGAAACATACAACTAACCCTGCATCCGATACCTCACCAACAAACCTCCAACCTAAGTATCAAGTATCAAGTTCGACTTGTTCCTAGTATATTTTTGGCTATCATCGACTCCTGTAGACTCGGACAGTGCATCACATCGGCGGGCGGTGCGGGATGATGTTTGTCTTCAATGATACCGAACTCCTTGCCTACCGACCCCAGTGGACAGTACCATCTTGATCAAACCCCTCCAACGCTGCAGGCGTTCCCGCGGTTGGTGAGCGCTCCGTTGTTACTTGCGACGCGCGTATGGCAGTTAATATTAATTAATATTCCACTCGGTCAGGAACTTGCACCAATCTTTCATGTAGCCTAGAGCCCGGATTGCGATAGTGTATCTCGCAATTCAGTTGACTCAGAACGCGGCACAAATTCATCGACCGTTAAAGTACATCAACCCTATATTAACCTGCTGATCATGACTACAGTATAACCCGATGCGTATGCGTCTCGTTGCTTTACCATCGTAATTTCACTTCATGGTGTTAGTGGGCTATTCTTTCTGGATTCGAGAGCACGCAGGCATGCCGAGGGTACCATTACCTCAAATTTATTTCACGTTGTGTGCCGTTGGGCCGCATGGTGAGTCTGTTATCATTTTCCGCCACCATTCTAACTTCATTCGGTCTATTCAGTCTACGTTCTTGTGACATCATCTCAGCTGCGGGCTGTGAACAAGCACGATACTGATATCTGGACATATATAAGACGACAAGACTTTCAGTCCTCTTCGGGCTCCAGTCGCTCAGTTTCCATCTGGTTCGTCACCAACACCCAATGTGGTTTCACAACTGACCGTATTACTCTAGAGACACGCATTCATTGAACATGTTTTTTAAATTGTTACATCTCGTTGCGGCTCTGGCGTCCGTCGTGTCGGTCCGAGGCGCACCCACTAATAGTACCCGGTCGACACCCACTGTCAGTACCCCGGGACCCGTCCCAACCGTTACCAATGCGCCTGCCATCGCTGCAGGGATCAAGGGAGAACCAAGCGTCATCGACGGCCTGAACAAGCTGTTGAAGGATAGCAGCGGAAATCTTCTCACCGGAGAGGCGCTTCGCCAACTCACGGTGTTCGACTTCAATAATCAGGCACCAGCCGCTGGCGCCCAAGGCGGTTCCATCCTGCTCGCCACTGTCGACAACTTCCCTATCCTCGAGGACTTCCACGTCGCCGCTGCGGTTTCCATCTTCGAGCCGTGCGGCCTGAACATTCCCCACTCCCATCCGCGGGCGAGCGAGTTCCTCACCGTCGTCGAGGGTATCCTCAATACCGGGTTTGTGCAGGAGAACGGATTCAACACGGAGATCGAGACCCAGCTTGGGAAGTTCCAGTGTAGGCGGTCAGAATGGTTGGATGCCGTCTTAGATAGCCTGGATCCTGCGGTGTCGCTGCGCAAAGGATCTATAGTTGTGGTCGCGGACAAGCTACGTGGTGATCAAAGCTAATGCTACAGCCAAACACTCGCACACACTGAGTGCTCCTGCACTCGGCCCGATCCTACCACTACATCTGCCCACCCAACAATAAGCGACGTCCCCGTCGCGTCCTCACACACCCCCTCCTCCCCCTCGTCTCCATCCCATCGAACGTAGAACTTGGGTCAAGTCGGAAAGTCGGGGATCGTGATCCCAGTCGAGTGCGCGAGGTGAATTAGCGGAACGGGGAGTAGGCCAGGTGGATGCAGGGTGTCGACGGAAGCGTGTGGGCTGCCAGGTGGCGGAGGGCGGTGCTCGAGTCGTCTTATGTTTGCGGTGCACGCGGCGCTGCAGGGTGCTGAACGGTGCGGGGGCAGCATCGGAGCGTAGGGCAGAGAAGTTGCGGGAAGGGAGCGGGAGGCCGGGTGACCGAAGAACAGGGTGGGCTTCGTCTGCCCAGCGGAAGGACAGACCTGGAGAAATCAGGGAAATGGAGTCATTTTCCCACCCGAGCAGCGGTGTGATTTTGGGGGAGGATGGTTCGTCGGCGATCGGAGGGTCAGCTTGTGTCAACGCGGCGGCAGCGACGACGTCTGGGGGCGTCGGGGATGTGGCTGGCACAAAGGTGGGTGAATCCGTACCGACGTCGACGAGGACGCGGTCAGGAGCGGGGGTTTTACTCAGCTTCGCCGCTTGCTTCTCGCCGAATTCTCTCCCCGCGACGAAGCCCAGTCGTTTCCCCTCGCTCAGCCCTTCCGTCTTCCCCTTTTCGAACCCGATGACCTCGCCCTCTTTCAAGCCCTGTGATTTCCCCGTTTTCCTTCCGTCCTGCTTCCCATCGCGCAACCCGCCCGTGCGTCCCTCTTTCAGGCCCGACTCGCGGCCCAGAGTGTAGTCTTGGGAAGCCTCGCGCGCGCGTACGCTCCCGGTCGTGCCCCCGCTACCGGCCCTAAACCCGATTTTGAGAGCCTGCTGCCACAGAAACGCGACACGCGTGTCCCCGAGCGCGGCGGTGAATATGACCGCGCGCTGGAAAGCGGCCACGAAGTCGTCCTCGGCGTCGGTCTCCGCTCGAAAAAATTCGTTGAGGCCCTCCGGAAAGGGAAGGAGGAGCGCAGGCAGTTGTTTGGCGGGCCAGTCGTTGGCAGGAGTCGTCCCCTGGTGTTTGCCCATTCTAGATCGTGGTTGTGCAGAGAACGGAGTATTTTCAGGCGGTGGTAATCGGATAAATGATTCAGCGGGTTTCGGTTTCGGAAGGCGGTGAAAAAAGTCGGCGGATGACGTGAATGTCGAAAAGGCGGAAAATCAGGTTCGGAGTGGCTGCGGTTCGAATCACACTCCAATCACCAGATGTAGGCGGTCAGAATGGTTGGATGCCGTCTTAGATAGCCTGGATCCTGCGGTGTCGCTGCGCAAAGGATCTATAGTTGTGGTCGCGGACAAGCTACGTGGTGATCAAAGCTAATGCTACAGCCAAACACTCGCACACACTGAGTGCTCCTGCACTCGGCCCGATCCTACCACTACACCAGGGGACGGTGTTCCCGCAGGGCAGCATCCACTACCAACAGAACCCCACCTGCTCACCTGCCATCTTCGTTGCTGCCTTTAACAGCGAGGACCCAGGCCGGAGCGACATTGCTACCAACTTCTGGATGCTCGACTCGGATGTTGTCAACGCCTCTTTGGGGTTCCCGGAGACGATCGGCGGGCAGAACATTGACGCTTGGAGGGCGCACCTCCCCGTCAACTTGGCTGCGGGGGTGGATAGCTGCTTACGGGCGTGTGGCCTCACCAAGGAAGAATAATTGTTCGTTGCCAACCTCTCATACAACCATACCTCACAATCATTATCTTTTTTTATTTACCGCCGTGTTGTAACTTACTCGCCTACATACCTATTTCTCGCTCATATGCATCTTAATAATAACCTACGATATAAATCCGTCTGTGCGTGGTGACAGAGCAGATCTGTGGGAAAGTCACCGATCTGCGAGTCGGTTGATTGGCTTTCTGCTTTCAAGACAGCATCGTCATTGCATGCGAATTTAGGGGAGATTGAAGCTCGAACACTCAAGTCCGGGTTTATGTGATTAAACTCTGGCAAGAGCACAACGACGGGGACCCAAATGAATATTGAGATAAACGGAAACGAGTTCGACACCAATCTTGGGCTCCTATTTTTTGCTGATTCTCGCTCAATCCCATACCAATCTTGGGCAAGCGACAAAGCAGTCTTCAAATGACCTGATCCCGCGTCGAACGGAGTCTGCGGGAAGTGTTCTAACTTGCAGTGCGTACCAAAGGCCTGAGAGTCAAGGCCAGTGTTGGAATGACTGCAAACGATGAAAGGAACAAACTACACACCTCAAATCAGAATTGGCAATTTGACGATAGTCTCCACGAAAGATAGCACAGCCAGGCGGTACTGAAGCAGACGGGGAGAGCAAAGGGACCACAGGGAATGAATGTCAAAGCCTGAATGAGGTTAGATAAGAGAACTCGGAAAGAAGATCACAAGAATGACTACGCTGATCTATATGCAGCTACATGCACCTTTATTGACTCAGCGTAGGCCCTCCTTGAATGCAGTGAAGATCTAATAATCGCACCGGGGATTGGAACTGATCAGCATTCAGAATAAAAAGCGACTGGAAGAAAATCGGTGCATTTCGGTACAAAAAGACCGTACAAGATCTCTTAAAGTAGCACAAGATGTATCTCGTAGCTCAACGTTGCTTATTTTAATGGGTGTTCGGGTATCTCACTCTTGTGCTTGCTTTTGCCGTTGGTCCGCTTCGGTATCTTTCTATTCCTGAGTTGAAGTTAGCTTGGGCCAAATGTGGGGGGGAAAAAGAGACACGCACTCCTCGTCCGTATCCTCGCTTTCGCTTGGTCGAAGTTAGCTCGGGCTAATGATGAAAGAACAGGGCACGCACTCCTCGTACGCCTCCTCGTTTTCGCTGGGTCGAAGTGAGGTTGGGCCAGTTGTAGGACAAAAGAAGACACTCACTCCTGTTCAGCGTCCTCCTTTGTCTTGTTGCTTTTTCTATGGCTCCGCTTAGGTTTCTTCCTGGTCAGAGTTAGCGTGGGGTATTTCTGAGGCAGTAGAAAAACGTACTCCACCTGGGTCCGGTATTTGCCATATCCCCACCTATCAAGAGGTCAATGCACTGTCACGGTAGACGAATGCTTCGGACGCACGGAAACAGCTCTTTCTCTTTGAAGGCCAGAATGCTAGCCTCCCAACGCTCGCCCTCGGGGACGTTTTCACGCAGCGCTTTACTCGTGTTCGCACGACTACTCATCATTAAGATCGATCCAAGATAAACTTTATTCTGCAGATACGCACGCTTCGTCCTGTAACGCTTGAGATGGCTTCCCTTGAATGTATTGGATCTCGTCGTTGAGCTCGGCGGCGGTCGGGTTGAGATCGGGATCCTCCTTCGCGAACCGTATCGCATACCAAAGTGCCTCGGCCGCGATCCTCAGGTCCCTCTCTTCGACCTGATACACTTTGCACGCCCACGTCAGTTGTATTGGCGCAAACGTGAGATCTTCAAGCGGACGGTCCGTGATGCAGTTTGGGCAGTACTGGATGGCGCCGCGGAGGGCGCGCCACCCACATTTCGTCACAACGAGGTGGAACAGCGAGCGCAGCTGTTGGGAGCGAACACTAGCCATGGGAGGAGGAGGAGAAGGACGCGTCGATTGGCGCGTTGATTGCCGGCGGCTGTCCATCACAAGCCCACGTCCGTAGTTGGCAATTCCGCCCAATGGAGGAGGGTAGACCAGATAGAAATGAAGCTGGGGAGCGTGACACAGACCCGGTTTGCAAACAGAGAATTAGAGGGATACGACGAGTGCTGCGAAACAGCATTACTGCTGGGGAGCTCCCGATTGCCGAGAGCGCCCAGAAGTTAACTAAGCGGTTTCGAGGATAAGTGAGGGAGACGGGAGGAATGCTCGACGCGACGCGGCTGAGGGAGTTGACGTCGAGGAAGAGGTAAATAAATACGCGGCGCATCTGGATTCACAAGTAGTAGAATCTTTCCGCGAGGGAGAAATGGGAACGGGCGCTTTAGAGAGGACTAAAGGAACGCCGATGGAGACGGAGACGCACCGAATAAAATCGCACTTGAAACTCCGCAGAGAACAAATGCACGGTCGGAGGGCGATAACCGCAGTAATTGAGGCGTGGCCGATTGCACAGGAGGTACAGAGGGTCGAAACATTTCGAGCCAAAAATGATCAGTTGCAATCAAATGTTCCTCGAAAACTCTGACCTGCGCCGCGTCCGAGATGGCGTTTAAAATCTTGAAAGGGGTCTCAGAAAGCTGGGTGGGGCCCGATGCAGTGCTTCCCTCAAGCCCTGCAAGATAAGCTTCCCCTTTCGCGATTTTTGCAGCCTCCGCGACGCCTTGGAGATGGCTTGGATTGGTTCAATACCTACGCGCGGAATCGAGTTCATACAGGTGGCGGACCGGCGACTTCGTCTTGGACCTCACAGTCGCTGCGGTTGCTGGATTGATCGAGGATCCATCTGCCGCGGCGGTATCAGGATTCAGTACCTGCAAGACTCCAGCGAGAAGAAGAAAAACTTACTCTCCGGAGTCGCGGTGGCCACGCACCAACAGACTGCTCCGTTCAGATTTTCTCGCTCGCTTCCTCGTCGTAAGATGCTGCTGGTTGGACATGGTGGCAACGAACACGCCGGAGACGCATGCTTGAAAATTGCAAGGACCCGAAGCCCACCTGACGGTCGTGACTTGATATTCTTGGACCCCGCGTAACCGCCGAATACAATCCGGTTCCTACGCAAATGGATGCGTGGTCATGCGTGCTTAGGCAAGGCGAATGGTCAATGATAAACGGTTTGCGCGGGGATTCAATGCAAGCGGGCGAGAGGGGGCAAGTGGGTACTCACGAGCTCGTTCTCTTCGAAGGCGCATTTAGAGGGAGGCCAGCGATTCTCTGGGCGCTGGCAGCGCGACATGACCCCAAAGTGGAGCGCGGTTGGAGGCAAAGACAGTTTTCTGGACTTAAATACGACCGGGACAGAAGAGCGCAGGGCGAGAGAGTTTGCAATACGAGGCTTGAAGGTTTCGAAAGGGAGAACTCTGAACTAGTCCACGTTGGGTCTCTAAATCTCATCCTCTTGAAGTGAGGTGTCTTTTTCTTTCTCCACGCAGTCCTGGCAAGGTGGCAATCGTAACAGCATTGAACCTGCCGCCGATCCACAGTATTGAGTGTCGACAGCGAAGCGGGCCAAGATCAAAGAATCGATTCGTCGAATTCCTCGGAATACTTGGTTTCAAACGTTCAGACGTTCAAGCTTGACGAGATCGAGCGCGCCGTTACTGAAAAGAACTGAAAGGATTTGCACTAAAAGATTCGCCGCGCTGCGGCCCGCAGCGGAACTTGAGATCGAAGGGTGTGGTTGTCTAGACCGCGCATTTGTGCTGGCATTGGTCTTCGAGGACTTGGTGAAGGACGGGAACCAATGCCTTCAACACTGAGGAGGTGGTGGATGCACATTGCAGTGGGAGAAGAGTGATTCGCATCGGTGGCGATGCACCCACGCATCAACGGGCCGACTCCTTCTTCTGAATCTTCACTCCCACCAACACTGTCAACCTTGCAAATCGAGTCCTTAACCAAGGCACCCTGCTGTTACTTCAAGGACTCGTCGAATCTGTGCTCCATCTTTTCGCGTGCCCCGTCATTCGCGCCCACCCCGCAAACGTCGGTCCAACGGTCTCGAAAGGTCTTCGGCGCCGCGGCGCCTTGAGAATCATCTGCCGCACGACGTCGCATGGTTGCCCAGAAGGATGGGTTTCCTTATCGTCTGCTTTGTCTAGCAGCCTTTGGGATGCCTTATTCCTTCAACTCTGGTCATAACTTCACCCATCTCTCGCGTTCAAAATTCCTCGGGGGAACTGAATTACTCTCCAGTCAATTGCTCGCTGGCCCAAGGTAGATGGGATCGATTTGTCGAGTCAGGTGTGTGTTTCTGCTCCTTGCGTCTCCCACCCCTGATGATTTACTTCCTTCTCTACCTCCCTTTCCTTGAATCCTCATTTGCTATCCCCCCACTCAGCGCTCAGCCTCCCGGCCTCGACAACATGGGGTTTCGATCCATTCGTTCCCTATTCCCCGACAGTATTGACTCGCACTCGCTCACCTCAGACCCCACGAACTTCTCTACGGCGCTATCTGGCCTCTGGCCTCCTATCGATTCTATCTCCCGCCTCGTCCTCCCCATCCCCGAATCCGCCTCCCCGAACGCCTGATTACGCCGCTCTCCGATTCTGCGCGCGCGATTCCCTCCGACTGTGACGACGAATAACGTCCTGGATGCATCGCAGACTGCGCGGTGCGCTTATGTCTACCCGCCCTTACCTCCTGATAACCTTTTACCCAGTGACTTTCTTAGCTCTTACCCCGCCGCCGTTGAAAGTAATACCACTCGGCGTAGTCCTCGCTCTCTCCGGGTCAAGCGCTGCAATGGATATTGATGATGCCCAACGGTGCGTACTCCCCTCCCGTTCCCAGTTTCCTCCGCTGACGTTGAGATTTATTATCTCCTCTCGCAAGTCGTGATCGCCTCTCGAATATTAACTTTTAGCTCTCCCTCTCTTCGCCCCAGATGATGCGAAAACCGTTCGACGATCTGCGCAGCGAAAATGTACCTGGCGCCAATTGTCGCGCGACTCCCGTCCGCACGCGGCATGAGGTGAGCGAATGCTGGGGCATCATTCAATTTTTTAAACGGTTCTGGCCACGCGTGCAGCGATATGCTCCCGAATGTATGCGGGATACCTCTTTGTCGGAAGGCAATACAACCTCGTCCCCCGTGATATGTGCGCATTTCGCGGTCTCCTTTGAACGGCTGACGTTTTGCATCTACGTAGTCCCCGCTCGAATTTCATCGCCCGATTTCGAGCAAGCACCATGTCGCCGCGCCACGCTTACCCTTCCGGGTTCCGCATTTGCACATATTCCGGCCTCGTCCTTCCCGCCCTCGATTTCGCTTTCGGCATCGCCGAGCGCCTCTGCAAGCCGTGGGACAATCTTGCGCGCGCAATGCCCTCGCAAGTAAGTGCGATGTCCTCCTTCAACCTTGGATATCCGTGGGCGCACGTCTGCCCAGCGTTCCGGATGCTGAAGTTATCTAGCTGGTGTTTCCTTGACCTGCGCCTCGGCTGCAAGTACTCCGGCGCCGTGGCCGTGACGCGGCCTTCATAGGCGGCGGTACGTACATCCTGAATGTTATGCCCTTAGCAAGTACTTACCCCACCAGGAATAGAGGCGCGAATCTCCTCTTCCTGGTTATTTAGGCTTTGAACTCGCGTCGTACTTGTTTTCCCCTCAATAGATGACATCCTTCCCTCAGAAATTTGTCCCCTTTCGTCCCGTTCATTCGACAGTATGTGGACGGGAACTTTCAAGAGCTTACTCAGACGGCTGCGCTCATCGCCACCCGCTCTGCCGTTCGAATCGCAGCACTCCGGTCTTCCAATAGCCTACTCGTCGCGATACTAACCTCAAATCCATTCGACGCTCCATGAACAGACTGCGACTACCATAACTTTGTTTCTCCTCGTTCCAGAATCGATCCAATCTGTTGATAATCAACAAGCATCCGTGTCAAACCTCGCACAACGAGTGCCGGCAATAAAGCCTCTCTTTTGGGGATCGCATGTTTTCCAACTTAGAATTTGTACGTCAGAAAACAGCGGGTCCAAGCATTTACGAACGAGCCATGTAATTGTAATGAACAAAATATTGTAAGCACAAAATATTCTCAAGAAAGTTATGCAGGTCGATCTACGTCTGAAACGTTAAAGCCTGAAGTACCCTACGTAGTAGTTAAAGCTCAAGGTGTAAAAGGCGTAGCCGACTTAGCCAGCATAGCAGTATAGCCCCGTTGGCAACTCCCCTCCCAGGCTGGCGATCCGCTGCTTCATAAATCGTATCTCCTCCTCGCACTCCTCTATTGTCGGCTGGTGGAATGGGGGTGCCTCGGCGATGGCTTTCGCCGATAGATCTACGCGGTACTCGCGCTCAAGCTGGGCGCGGATCTTCTCCGGCGAAGTTTTCTTCCCGATGTCCTCAAGACGGCGTGCTTCTGGGAGCAGAATCTCGAGCATGATGATGATGGCTGGAAGGGAGCCGGACGCCATGGCGCGGCGGCGCGCCACGAGGAACAGAAGCTGGTCTAAAGAACAGAGAGAACACGTTAAAACGCGGAGAAAGTTCTAGGACGGCCTACCTGTGTAACCTGAAAGATTTACAGATGTAGAGTGCTTCGGCGTGGTTTCGAGCTGCAGCCGTGTACGTGAGTAAAAAAGGGAATGTGAGGAACTGAGCTGTGGCTGACGTGGTACACCTGGGTCTGCGAATCACGTTTGCTGAGATACCAAATCTGACGCCACAGCGCTGGGCTGCGGACGAACCCGGGCGCTTCAGCAGGACATCCGATGAACTCGTCTGGACTTTCCGCGTCTGGCGAGAGCAACGTGGGGTCGAAGCTTTCGTTGCCGCAGATCTTCTTGTGCGATGGCCAATCCGTCTTCTGACACTCCCTGTCGTGGGGAGGATTCAGCAGATGAACATCGAGCAGGACGTGGCATACCTCGAGCAGTACCAGACATTCTGGCACCGCGCGCATTTCCTCAATACTGAACGGTCGGCGACCACCGTATGACATCCGGCGCAAGCAGGCGGGACTTCCTTCCTGGGAGGGTTGTTGTTGAACTGGGAAGGATGAAAGGCGCCATGGCGGTCAAGTTCATTTGTCACACAATCTGTATTGTTCTTCCCATAACCATCCGGACCCATCCGCGCGGTCGGATGGATTGTGGGCGGCTCATTACGCTTGCAAAATCGGGATTAGGGGCTGTACGAGCCGTGCAATGGACGACATACGTGTGCTTCCAGGATTCCGACGAGCGTTTTGACGATAAGCCAGTTACGGGCCAAGATCAAACACTGGATAAACGTCTTGAGGTGATCGGACGCTTTCTCAGTGAAGCTCATCTCGTGGTCCACCTGAGGATGCGAGAATAGATACATGGTCTTCACGCGTAGATTCCCGGTGGGGTCGTGCGCAATTATACGGTCGAGCTGTTAAACGAACGGTATAAATAGAATCCATCGAACAGAGCTGTGCTTACCATCTTAATCAGACCGTATTTTCCATCGCCACTGAGCCCTTTCACTGTCAGCTCGGGGCAGGTCATTCGTGTGAGGTCGCGATCTGCGACGCAGACTGCCCGATAAACCCCTTCAATCACGAGTTCTTTCTTCTTGGCAGCATCCAGTCCCTTCCACTCGGCCGCGAAATTCCCGTCATGAAGGTTTTCGATTGCCACGGCGATCAGGATGCCCTGCTCGCGCATGAGCATCTTGCCGTTGTAATCATTGCGCTGCTTGATGTCCGCGATCGTCCCACAGGCCTTCCAATACTTCTCTTTGTCAGGCGAATCCTCAAACCTCGGATAATTGGCAGAAATGCGGGCATATTTCGCGGCTACCTCCCTCTCGTAGTGGGCATTCCAGCCCTCGCGGTCAATATGTTTGTCTGGGGGTGGAGTGGATCGCTTGGCCTGCGCACCGCTCTCAAGCCGATGTGTCGGACGCGAAGTCGGTTTGGGCGGCATCATGATGGGCCGGAGATCTGTAGGGCAGACGAGTTACAGGATGAAAACGGGAGGAGTTTATGCCGAGCTGGAGCAAAAATGGACGCAAGTACACAAGCTCAAGCGTTAGACGTGAAGGCAGCAAAGAAGGACAAATTTTGGCCGTGTTGGCTTCGAGAACTTCGCCCACAAGTACAAAGCATCAAACACCGCCCCAACATGTAAAATTTCGCCCTGGCTGACGAAAAAGGTAACCCCGCGGTGCCAAGGGCAAGGGCAATCGGTAATACGGTATTCCCAACACGACCGATTACCCCCGAAAAAAAGTAGGCCTCGGCGTGGCGAGCCCTGGACCGGGAAAAGGGGTTTCCGGGGATTTCCGAGCCCTTGGAATGACCGATTTTTCCCTGGTTGAACTTCCGTTCTTCAAGTATCTCGTGACCTCATTGCGAACATTTCTTTTTCCGTGAGGGGTTCAGGTCAGAAGTCAATACCGAGGTTTAACTCACTCTCATTGCGACCCGAGGCGTCAACAAGACATTTAAATGTAATATCCGGCCTCGAAGCCTACGTGTCCCCTAGACGACCTTCAACGAGAATTCATCCAACAATAATTGTAGTCTGACCTTTGAAAATTGCTACATGGCTCAGCGGTCGAAGGAGGGGGTGGAGGCCTAGGTTAGTGTTTAACATAAGTGCCAGAACACGTACTGTACCTTAATGGCTGCAGTTTAACGAGATCTCGCTCGCGGCCGAGCAATAGAGAACCTTACTTATTCGATGCCTACGAGCGAAGGTGCGTTGGATGGAGGGAGCCGCTTGACCGCCAAATGAAAGTATCTACTTGTGTACTGAAGTGCGGATGTTGGGACTTGCGAATGGGAGGGGAATGTGATTTTAACTTACCTCAATCCGGGTGTTCGCAAGACAAATAGAACAGATGAGCAGCACCCTCACCACCGTAAAGTCGTGTTGATCCTTCTTGTCAATGTTTGGCGCAATGGTTTGGTAGATTTCACTTTCATAGTGCGCAGGCTCTAAGAAGAAACACTGAGGCCTTCGAAAATAATCAATTGTGAGTGCTCGGACATCGAAGATATTTAAATCTTATTTGAATATGGCATACACAGAAACGACTTCGCTTCGGTGAGCGTAGTCCGAGATCGCAGGGAGCATCAGAAAATTAGGGTGGACATCGATCGAATGCCACGTATATTCCCATCTTTGAGGCTAGAATCGAGCGAGCAATTGATCCACTGCAGCTCACAGTTGGCTCACACCGCATCGGAACAGACCTGAGATTCTGACGGCTCAGATTGTTCAATGCAGGATGTGCCAACGGAAGGAGACGTGTCGAAAGACAATATATTCAGTTTCTTTCTACACCCAGTGAACCATGTACCGCTCATGAGTGGTAGGAAAGCAAAAAACGCAGTTGAAAAAGGACTCACAAAATTACGCCTCATCCATGGTGACATTGATCACCGGTCGCATTGAGACCTATGCCCGTGGTGCCTTCCGTGACGCCCCTGGCGCCCTTGCCTCGCCGCCTCGTTCGCGTTCAGGATCCTATGCCCGCTGTCCACGAACGCCGTGGTTCGGTTGCAGAACTTGTCCTAGTTGGCGCGTGGGACGTCCGGCGGCGGGAGGAGAGCCGCGTGCGGCTGAGCTACATGGTTCTGGTAAGATGGAAGGACGTACGGTGAAGAAATACGGGACATTCATGTTTTTGTAGCTTCGATAGTCGCGACGGCACGTCGATGGATACGATGATGGTGGGTATATCCGGCTGGGGAGCCAGTGTCTCGACAAAAATGAAACGAGGAACATACCTTGGCACCGATTTATTGCTGCTGAGGAAGATCTTGTGCAGTTTGTGGCACTACTCGCGCACCTTCAGCCCTTCGGAATCTAAGTCGTGAGTTGCTGCCGGTGAGTGTATCATCGGTGTCTTCTCCCTGATCACGATAATGGCAAGGGAGACGTACCCGGCGACTCATCGACAACCTTTACCTTTTCCTGGCCCGCTTCTCCGACTCCTGCCCCGCGGCCACCCCGCCTCATCATCCTCCTCACTCTCCACCATAACTTCACTCCTCTTCTCCCTTACTTGCAGCGTTGACCTTTGCCTTCATCTTCACCGGCTTCGATGTGAATACATGCGCTACGAGCGCCACGGAATATCCCTGCGATGAGAAGTAACAGAGCTGCGAGGTACTGGAACGTTTGGGGTATGCGAACAGTGAGGATCCGCCTCCAAGAACGCACGCCATGGATATCGGGACGAGCAGGCGGTGAACGCGTCAAATGACGCGCCACAGACAATACTCGACTGCGGCAGCAGCGCGCGGAGGGGGGGGATGGGAACGGGGACGATATAAGTCCTCCCGGAATTCAATATCGTCGCCGCGGCCGGGTGACGCAGCGCGTCGTCGAGTGGATATGGACGGAGGGGAGGAGAAGGGGGAGGGGGGAGGTGAAGTGAAGAGGAAGGAAGGTGAGTAGCGAACACGACAGAGGTAAACGCACCACATATTTCATGCCCTTCAATTTATGCGAGTCCACCCTTTCCATCGAGTCGTCGACGCGGCGCTGTGGAGGCGGAAGGGGAATGGGTAATGGAACGGGAGAGGCGTCCTGTGTGCGCGAAGGTGTCGGCGCAACGCGAGCAACGAGCAGGAGAGAGATCGGAAATTGCCGAGAGCGAGGGAATAGGCAGCCCGGGGATTGCGGCGCTGTGATGTCGGCGGGATGTCGGCGTGAGTCGCGTGACGACGGTAGGGAGCGTGACGGAGGGCAGTATGGGATGGGGGGTGGGTGCGTCAGAGGGGTTAGCCGAGTACCAGTAGCTTGGAAGGTGGCCGGCTGGAGACGAACTTGCGGTGGTCGTGGTGTCAGAGCGGGAATGGCGGCCCGGACTCCGACAGGACGACCTAGCCAAACACACGCACACCACGCATCTTGTTTTCATCCAAGTCGCCGCCTCACTGCGACATCGGTGAGTGGTTAACCCTCTTTTCATCTGTCAGCGTTTGTGATTGACTCAGGGGGAAGGAGTTTCAATCTGTTGAAATTGGGTGGAACTTTGGCGCCGTCTTCAAAGGCTTTTCGCGCTCGAGCCTACTATGCACCGTTGCCTGGCCGTCCCCGAGCTTGTGGGTCTTGTGTGCTCCCACCTACAGGGACCGCGCCACTTGACAATCGATTTTGAAATCGGCCGTCCGAAGCGCGGGGACCTCGCTGTCCTAGCAAGGACCTCCACTGTTTTCTCCAGCCACGCAATCAGGTTGATCTGGAACTCGGTGACTTTATGGAATCTTCTCAGCTGTCTCCCTTCGGGCTCTTTCGAGCTGAAAAGGACAGGAGAAGGCTACTTAACAAAATACACAATGGTAGCTGGCAAAATTTACCGCACGTTCATCACCCACTGATTATTATGTAGCGACTACTTCGCCCTTTGCGCAGCTCCGATTTCGACCGTGTCCTCGTTCATGCTCCACTCGTCAAACATCTTTTCTCTGATCCTCAGTTGGCCGATCTTTCGTCGGTTTTCCCTAGCGTTAGCCACTGGCTCTCCGAGAACATGCTCCCAAACCTCCAGAGTCTTGATTGGATGTACCGCGAGGAAGATTTCCAGTACATCGACTGCGTCCTCACCCCTCGGCTCACCACGATTCACATTCCTCACACATCCCTCGCCGCCCTGACACTGGTGTCGAGCCTTGCTCTTCGGTGTCCGCAGTTGACAGACATCCTCTTTTTCCCTCGGGGCGCACCGGATTTACAAGCGCTCGCCGTCTCCGCCGTCTCGGCGTGCGTGCGTGGCTTGCACGGTATCGAGAGGCTGAGCGCAGACACACTCGATCGCCCGGCGCTTAATCATCTGTCTCGCCTTCCAAGCCTCCGGTATTTAAGGCTGAGTGAAATCCCTCCCATTTTGTCCACCCACGACGACGAAGGGACATTCTCATCGCTTCAGACGCTGTACTTCAGCTCCGAAATTGAATCCCCGTCCCGTTTTTTTGAATGGGGCAATAAAATTCCGCTGGTGAACTTTACCGCTGAGTGCCCAGCATTTTCAACCGCGGACGAAGTGCAGCGTCTGTTTTCTGCCGCTGCAGGCGCAATCTCCCATTCTTCCTTGACGGAATTCACATTCGCGGACGAGTTCGGCTCGCGCAACGACGCTTCCGACACCGCCAATCGTCTCATCCGATCCTCGTCGCTCTGCCGCCTTTTCTGTTTTGCCAATCTGACAGACGTCTCTGTCTTATCGGCGGTGGGGATCGACCTGGATGATGCCGTCGTCACCGACATGGCCCGTTCTTGGCGTTGCATTGAACGCCTCGAGCTTCAAACCTACTACGGTACCCCCGCCCCACGCGCTACGCTTCAGTGCCTCGAGGCTTTCCCCAAATACTGCCCGCACTTGGTCAAGCTCTCTATCGCGTTCGATGCGACCGTAATTCCAACAACGCACGGTGGTCTCGTCCTCGAGAGCTTGAAAAGCTTGGATGTCGAGTCCTCCCCCATCACTACAGCACTCCCCGTCGCCCGCTTTATCGCAAGTATCTTTCCGCGCCTGAAGGATATCACTACTCTCATTGATTCCTTGGATGGGGATGCTGAGTGGGAAGCGGACCTGGGACCGGAAACTCTCGAGTACGAAGGTTACTGGAAGGAAGTGGCGTTAATGTACGCTAGTCTGGCATAGAGCACATAGAGTACGAGCTGTGACCCCGTATGACATGGAGATTTTTCGACCGATTGCTAAGCCTAAATCTTTTGCTAGTTCAAACTCGCTGAACGCCCAGGTTTGAGGAAAATTCAGGCGTTGAGCAGGAAGGCGTTAACGTTGGATTGTCTGTAGAACTGGCTTTCCAGTAAATTTACTTTCAACGACCACAAGAGAGGTCAGCCTAGAATTCAGATCTGATGCGCCGGAGCAGGGTTGGAGTTCCTTTCGTTCTTTCGCTTGGCTTCGACATCTGAATTCGAAACAGTGGGTACTACCCCTTGGGCGATCGTGAGTCTGCTGGATATGGGTCAAGCGATTTTTCACTTCCCTTGGTATTCAATCTCCCATCTGAAAGTATCTACGCAGCTCATACCTATGTCCTCATCAGTTTGAGGGCTGGTCGTGCGCATGCGCCCGTTGTACCTACCGCAGCGCCGCTGTATACGCCAGTCCCGCGCTTCCTCACTTGCATTGATGTTGTCTCTTTTGCACCAACAATGGAATTTCATTTAAGAATGTCAAGTCTTACAAGCTGCCGTAGGAAGCGAATTGTCTTGCATGGTTGAACCAAAACTGTGGGAATTTCGGGGTTGGCCGATCTTGCGGCGTACGGCCGGGATACACGAAACCTGCACATCCAAGCAAACACGGCACATTCCCGCTCTCAAACACGGCACATTCCTCGTTCCTCAAGCCCGTATATAATTATATGCAATCCCGCAGGAGCGGCTATCTACCATCTAGCGCCACTCTTATGCTCATTCACTCATAGCTTGACATTGAGACTGCAATCGGGCTTAGTGGGATGGAAGAAGCCGGTGGGCGAAGATCTCAGAAACCGAAGTAATATTCGGCCTTGGACCACGTTCCAACGCGTTGTTTGAGTCACATCCTGCCTTGCGCCTGCGACCCAGACAAGGAGCGCCGAGCGGGCGCATTGCGAAGCTAGGTCTCCCACCTGGTTCTCGCATATGCACATTCCTCCCACTCTGTTGCTGCTGTCTAGCGCGCGAAGACGCCCGAGGGCGCATCGCGCACGATAAGTCCGCGTCGTCGTACCTCCGAGTCCACGCACACAGGAACTGTCCACACAAAAGCAAGGCGGGCACCGCGCTCCTCGGGCTCTCCCGCACCGCAGGGTGCATTCGCAGCGATGCTGGATGAATTGCCGCGTCAGGATGCGCTAAAATACGCTCGGAAGATGCGACGTAGCCCACGTACCTAGCTCTCGAAGTCTATCAATCAACTGGCAGGCTCGCGATATAGTCTTGGTTAGCATAGGGTACTCGTATGATCCTGCAGCGCTGGAAGCTATGCTGAGGCGCGTTGCGACGTTCTGGGGAGCGCTTTGGTGGGGGTGGTGGTGGTCTGGGTAGAAAGGGCAGATTGATGCTGTGCATCAAACGTTAGAAACGACAGGAATCAATGTGCAGGGCTTGCTGGAATGCGCCGTGTTTGCACGAATATGCAGTTTGGGAATGTTCTCGCACTACGCGTTTTGTATATCCTCGCGTACGGCCCGCGACCGCTTGCTTCTCTCCACGACCACGCACGTCTCCACCAGATGCACCGCCGAACACTCTCTTCAGCGAGATGATCGCGGGGCACGCACTATGAAACACTCGGGGTAAGACGAGGAGCCCACCTAATTTTTTCTAAGCAGAAGCTACAACAAAAAAGAAATCCACGATAGATAAGGACCCTAGTTGAGTGAAGAACAACACCTCATTCACGCAGGCAGCCGCTTGGGCTGAGCAACAGGAACACTTGCAAGAACAGAAAACGCCGTGATGTCGGCGTGACGACGGCGGGGAGCGTGGGAGCGGAGGGGACGAGACGGGGGCAGTGTTGGAGGGAAAGGAGCCGGGGAAGGGGCGTAAAAGGGCGCGTTGGGGACGCCGCCGCGGCAAAGAAGGTGGGTGGCCGAATTTGGAAGGTGCGGGGTGGCGGGCCGCGGGAGTGGCAAGCGGTGGGGAGCGGGGCAGGGGCCCATGAGGTGGCCGGAGGGGCAGGGGTGGGCGGGTTAATCGGGCGCTGCCCGCGTTGGCGGCGTTGCTGCCAGGCTGCGGGCGGCACGTGGTGGAAATTGCGGGCCAGTGGCCGCGGGGTTAACGGCGCGGGGGGCAGAATGCGCGCAAGGGGCAGAAGCGAAGGGACAGGGGGCGGGATCGCGGGGGCGAAGGGGGCGGAGAGGTGGCAGGTGGGGAGAAAGAGGAGAAATAAGGGTGACGTAACGATTAACCGAGATCAGTCACTGGCAGGGGTGCGGCGGGCAGCCGACTCGAGAAGTCAATTCCCACGCGAAGTGTTAAGGCACCTGCCGGGAAAAAAAATGTGAAGCTTACTTGAAAAGCAGAATCATGTGAGTCCTGTATTAAGCGGGGAAGAAGGGACTTCTAGCCGTATATACAAGAATAATCTTGCTACAAGTTATGGGAGGGATCAAAAAGGCCGGGAGATGCATGGTAGAGCTCCTACTGAAGCAGAAACCTCAAGTTCTACTTGCTACTCACCTCAGGAGGGGTTGAAATCATAATTCCTGCCAAGTTCAACGAAAAGTGATCATGGGCGGTTCCGGGTAAGACTCACAAATTTTTTTAGGACTACTTGAAACTGTTGTAGCCTTTACATGACTTAAAGGAGGATGGTACATACCTCAAACATCAAAATCAACTGGTACTGGTTGTCCAGGTTTAGTAGGTGGCAGGAAGTCCGGGGAGAGCGGCCCGGCGCTAGGGGTGGGAAGCACCTACCCTATATCGAAGGAGGGGGAGGATGGGTACGGCCAAGGTTGAATTTTTTTGTCGACCCTGCATTCGACTTTCGAATCCCGATTCCCCCTTGGCCAGGGTGACACTTGCCACCTCGCGAAAACATGTTTTTATACGTTGTGGTGTGTCCGGATGGCATAGTCACGGGCACGGGTTACTTTTACTAGACGTGCATACCCAGAAAGTTTTATGTTGAAGTTTTCCTTTGGTTTTCCTTGGGGTCCATCGGAAGAATAGCCCCCGGATTTCGTGGCAACATAATGGTAGCGACAATGGGTCCACAATCTTTTCAGCCACGGCATTCGCATTCGAAATCTTCCGACTCCGAGGCACAGATTTTCAGTATCTAATTTCTTTCCTTCAACGCCGAATTACCTTCTCTCGGATTTCGTCTTAGACCGTCGGAACTTGGGATTTTGGCTCTGAAACAAGTCCCTCACTTGTCACTGCAAGCGAAGCGACCAAGTCTACCACTCTTTTGTTTCATATTGTCGGATGTGCACCCAGCGTGCCAATTTTCAGTTGCGATGAGAATCATGCTGTCTGTCTGCCGATGTTCTCTCATTGATGCACCATCGTCCTAAGCGTATGAACCATGCTGCCTCTAGCGTACGTTGATCAATACCTGTCATATTGCCTTCTTTGCCTAATTTCCTCCATTAGAGGTCTCGGCCTTATGCTGCAGATTCAGATTCTAACTATCTGCAAAATTAGTCCAATACCGACTGAACCTGCACGACTGGATCCCTGGAATAATAGAGCTCATTCTATGGATCGTATTGGTATTGCCGCGATCAAGACCTGGCAGAGGTAGTAGTGATGGGAAAGTTCGGTTCGGTTCAGGTTCGGGTACTTTTGCCCGAACCCTGAACCCTGAATCTGAACCAGGTTCAGAGATTTGGTGAGCTTCGAACCGAACCTCAGGTTCAGGTTCGAACCTGTTCGAACCCATTTTTTTTCCTTGCCACAAAATGACCTGAATTCATCTGTAACATCAGCCGCAAATCCCTCAGGCGCTCTTTACACGTTCCCACCACTCCACCCATCGCCCCTCGAGGTACTCGAAACTGTAATCAATGCCCCTCCAACTCTTTCCCCTGATACATTGGTCCAAAAGGTGCTCATAACGTGCCATCAATCCCGGAGACGGATTGCCAGTCTAAATTGGGCGGATGGTTGGTGTCATCATCTTACAAGCATCGAGTAAAAAAAAAAAAAAAAAAGTCACCTTGAGCCATTGGACAACATTGTGGAGATCTTCTGGCTCTCCACGGCAATGAAATTCGTCCGTCTGGCCATTCTCGACTTCTGCTAGACCCTGTAGAAGATCGAGCGATGCAGGGCAGGATCTCAAGAAGAATCCCCATCCGCGGACTACCCACCTAAACTCCCGAGGTTAGGTTAAAGAAATCCACACCACGAGAAACTCACTCAAGACGCCGACACTGCGCCTCATTGATAATCTCTCCGATGATACGCACTGCACCGTGTGCGAGTTCCGACAATACGGCACTGCCGTTGAGTCCTTCCGAAAAGGCTTTATCAAAATCACAAGTTCGCAACTCTTGTAAACCTTCCAAGTCGTCCCCGAAAATCCCTCGCAGAGGACAGATAACTTTCCTCAGGTCATCCCATGAGAGTCCTAACAAGAAACGGATTCTCGCTAGGCAACGCTGCTCGCAGATGTCGGGTAAGGCTTTGGACGCATAGAGTATTTGTAATAGCTGCGGAGATAACTGCAGGAAGGTGTCGTCGCAGGGGGTGTTCCATTCCTGGTCGTCCTCTTGAGGAGTGGGATCCCAAGTCTCGTCACACAGTGACATGAAGGAGTAGTCCTTCCAGAGGCTTACCAGGCCCTCGTCCACCGGGTTAAATGTCTAGAATTGGGTTAGGCTCACACGGATGACGGTGCTTGTAAAAACGTACTTCCAGCCAACCCATGAGACCGATGACCGTCTCGCTTGGGTCATTAAAACCGAAGAGGAAATCCGGATTCAGCGAAAGCACGCCGAGCAGAATGTCGGGAGATGGCTCTGTGCACATAATGTATTGGAAGGGAGTCCCTCCAATGTCCCTGCGCACGAGATCAATTAAGTTCTCACCCAAGATTTAAATTGAGGACTTTACCATGCAAGCTGTTCTTGCCGGTTGAATGACGGGTCACCATCATTACGTGAGAATGCCTTAAGGAGGTGAAGACTCAAATTTGTGCGGCACTGAGAACTGCCAACATGAAATGAGCCAGACCGCGACGGATCCTCCAGGAAGTCCAGGAAGGAGGCATGATACACAGTAACCTGGGAACTGTGCTCGTCTTCCACCCAGATGACTGAATGCAGCGTTCGGAGAATTAATGCAACCTCGCCCTCGTTGAGTTCCAGGAGATGCTCGAGGTCCGAAACGGTTAACGCAAACTGTGCGTGGACTGCCACGAGGATTTCGAGGAGGGAAGAACGGAACCGTATGTGAACATCACAGAGGATTTGAAGGTAAAGCTGATCGAGAGGCGCAAATGGCAATTCGGAATAACGGTCCTCCATGCCCAATATGATGTCAAGGCGTTCCTTCGGGCGAAATTGTTTATCGTCTATGAACTTGATGATAGTAGCCGCATAGATGAAGTATCCCGATGATTTTTCGACAAGGTGATTAACGATTTGGACTGAAGGCCAGGGATAAGGGACTGCGGCCATGGTCCGATGCTCTCGATGGATCCGGTCAAGTTCGGCTTGTAAATATATGCGCACGTCGTCAAAGGACTCCTCGATGTTCAAGGGCCAATGTGTTGTGTCAAGCGGTGGGCCGGCGAGGGTCTCGCTGATGTGCGATTCCGGTCGGCTGGCGATGAGGAAGAGGATGGGAAGACTCTCTCGTGATACTGCATTTCCAATTACCCACAAAATTTCCTGCTGAACATCATTCCCAGCGCATTCATCCAGCCCGTCAATGACGATCACGACCGGTTGCGACAGACGACTCTGGCGACATGGCACGACAATCAGCTCGTGAAGCTGGTTGGAAAAGGACCCATCAACAACGGAGGGGTCGTTCTCGACAATCTGGGAGATGTTGTCCCTGAACTGGCCAAATTGCGGAAGGCGGGCGAGTTGATAAGCAATGGTAGGGAATAATTTGTTTGCATTGCCGCGAGATGCGTGACCGCGCTTAAAGAAGAAGCCGCCGCCAAGACGTCCTTTACTCCGGAGGTTCTGGCAAAACGACTGTGCGACCGCCGATTTTCCCGAGCCTGCGGGGCCGTGCAGCCAAAGGATTGCGCTGCTGGCGCCATGATCATCTTCGTGTTCCTCGTCAGACGTCCACTTTCGCGGTGGCTGGACCCCACAGCTCCAGTTCCACAAAATGTCGAGTAACTTTGTGCGTGTCTCCTTGTGGCAGCGCGGCTGGGGGAATCTCTCTGTGGAGTCGTGAAGTGCGTCCCCCGCTATGGCGCGATGAAGAATATGAAGGCCTGCCTGGAATTGAGGTTCATCCTGTAACGACAACAACAGCAGAACTCACCCGTCTCGCCGTGTCGTCGAATATTATTCACATTTTGACTGATGAATGTCCCGCCATTAATGCTTGCCGGGGGCGCATCCGAAGGACCATTCCACGGGAACACCGGATCGTTGTGGATCATTGGATAGGATTCTGAGTGCCGTCGGACATTGTAGGAGTGGTACGAGTGTTGATTTAAACTCGAAGCGGGATGGAGTTCATGGGGAGGATATGTAGTTTCGAAGGGAGTCCGTGAGTGGGGGGGATAGCGGGCCATATGCGGAGGAGAATCCTGCACAAAAGAGTGCAAGGCCGGAGCCAACGAGGGGCGGGAATCAGATGAATGTGTGCGTCTCCTCGACGTCGGCCGAGAATCAGGAATGTCGACGGCTGACCGATGGTGATATTTGAGCTGTAAGTTATCTGCGAATTCTCTAAGTTCACTATACCGCGAGCAAACTATAGATGCACCATGAGCAGGCCGGCCTACGCTTCCGCCTCCTTCCGCTGCGTCCGGTTCAATCATCTGACGATCTGAGTCCGGGCCCCAGCCGACTGGCATCGCACCGACGTGGTTGGGATGCGGAATGAAATCGCCCTCGACATTGTAGAAATTTCCACCGTGAATCTGAAACCCTGAGGCATTGTTGAACATTGAAGAGGAATGGAAAGATGGAAACAGAGCAACCTCCTCGACGGCCTTTGTAGGCGTTTATGGGTGTACGTAGGTGTACGTGGTGCCCTTGTTGTGTTATTGTACTCGGCAGTCGTGCTGTACGGCAACTAGCCTGATGTGGCCGCCGCGGGCTCTCAAAATACACTCCGGCAGTCGCCCCCAGAACATCCCATGGGAAGGATCATGTCAAAGTTTGGCGAGCGGTATCAGTTCCTATTCAGTGAGTCGGCAGGTAACAGCAGCACCGGGTATGATGGTCCGCGCGGCGGAGGTATTTTTGAGCGAGAGGGATCCGATCGGTGAGACGTAAAGCCAGATAGGTATCCAGGCGAGAGAGATCTGAGATGCAACGCCAGATGTACATCGGCAGGGAACAAGGGCAAATGCTGGCGCTGCAGAGACGAGCTGGAGGTAGTTTGTTTGATTCGAGGAAAACCGGGATATAGCACTTCTCCAGCGCACGAAATTCAGAGAAGCGAGTGCACACGAATTGAAGCCGTAGGTATTGCTGCGTTCTTGGCGTGGTTGCTCCGTCTTCCATTGTCTTAAATGAGTAACATTACGTCCCACGGGCAAGGTGACCCTAGTCGGAAGGCCCACGACAAATACATTCCCAGGAATAGCAGCGATCAGAAGCCTGCTAGACGTCCAAGTATTTGCTAAATAAGGAGCATAGAGTCGGAACATTGCCGATGACAACGTCATGGAAGATTCCAGGCCGACTAGCAGCAGGCAGAGATGAAAAACGGGATATCCGTCCGCCCAGCGAGAAAAAAAATCTGAAATGGACTCTGGAGGAATAAGAACATTTTGCGTCCTGGTTTGCACATTTTCATAACCAGTATCGCTGCCAAGTGGGCCGAATATCACCCAAAAATTGAAGCGGCAAGTTGATCTCAATTTGTCTCTTATCTATAACCCACTGGTACACGTGCAAAACTCAACGCGAGTCTAGTATCACTTACCTGACGACTTTCCCATCTGCGGTCTTCCTTCATCCAATGGTTTGGCCGTTTCTGTGTCGAAGAGAGGCATTCCGTTTATCCTACTGGATTTGGCACGCTTCGCGCAAGCTATCCAGCTATTGATATTCAATCTATGTTCTCAGCCAGTGAAGTCAAAGTACTTATTTCCCTGTTCATTTTCCGAAGTCTGTTTTAGATAATTCATAGGAGCGGGTTGCCTCTTCTCTCGGTTCGTCTCTTCCAAAGGTATTCTCCTGAATTATTGCACTCGTTGGGACGAGAATCTCAATTCAGTCACACCGATTCTTGATTCCGGCTAGATCACTCATTTTCGGGAATGTATGACCCCTCCTCTCCAGACCATATTTAGATGTATCCACCTCTTCAACCATTTAATGAGTATTGAGAAGGTAATGATGTGAATAAGTGTAACGCGCCGAACGGGCACGTACGAAGCTTCAAGCATACACCCATTGGGAGCCCACTAATTACGAGGACTAAAATTTATTTTTAGCTCGTTTTTATAATCGTTCTCCAACCCAGAAATTGCGTGACATTGGGCATCAATTAAAGTAACAACCATTAGCTTTTTTGTTACATGCCATCATCAAAAATGTAATGTAACTCCGGTCGATATTGACTTTGACAAGTTTTGGTTACTTTGCCGGGGCGGCATCACGTCAGGGTCACATCTGTCACGATGGGAATGTGCTTCCAATTCAGTTTCGACGGGCTCCGTGGCCGCACGGACTCCGCAGTCGGGGCTGTGATATGCCGAAACTTGCGAGTCATTCTGCCGCACGGCAGCCTCGGCACCGGCTCCATCTTTACTCTTGCTCTCAACTACCACAATGCGCACCCAACCAATTTTGTTACTCCTTAGTCTGGTATATCCAGGCAACCCACCTCTCAAGAGTTTTTTGAAGTGGGATTCCCGCCTTCGAGACAATATTCGGAGCGGAAGAGCGTGTGAACAAGGGCAGAATTGCCCTCTTCCCGCTGTGACGGTCAAACCAGTTCCCTGTACTCGGTCCCTAGCCAAATCTGAGGCATTCAACTGGAAACTCAGTATGTACCATACATCTCATCTTTTGTTCAATGAGCTGAATGATCCCCAGATCATGTTCCCGTTGTCTGTCCGGATACCCGCGGTCTGACTGGTGTCGACCCACTAGGTAATTTACTTTCTCTGATGGGAATACTAGGTTTTAACTGTTATGCAGGATTCAGCATGTCAGTGTTCTTTTGTCTACATCGCGACTATATTTTCGGCCCATCGGCTGTTCTTCGGAACTATGGTCATAGGGTGAATCACAGTACTGGACTTCAACCTTTCGTGCCGGATTTTGACTGCAATTCAATTTCTGACTGTGAAATTCACCGAGAGCCAAACACAACTCCGCGAAATCCGATCACTGTGATACACCCTATTAGGAATGCCCACATGGCTGCTTGTCGAAGCTACGTTAATGATATGAGGCACTTCTGCTTCGAAATGGATAATATTCCTTTCAATGTCGAAATTCAAACTCCTAGCGGGACAACCATCCACCACGATGCTATCTGGTGGATTGGATCTGATATTCCCCTTCCAGACGGAGTCTTGCTGCTCCCTGGATTGTTACCAATTTATCGAACTTGTCGCAGCTGGTATCAACAGATATTCCAGTACATTGAGCCCTTTCATGGCGGCTTTTTACATTTCCTTTGTGGAGCCCTCCAGGTGTGGGAAGTGATTGCTTTTAACGCCGGCTTTGAGGCAGTGCGGAACATACATTTTAAATATGTCCGTCTTTCTCTTGAGACTCGCCGGCAGACACTTCGGGCTCATGACTTTTCTGCCCTGCTCTTTCGCACTCAATTTAGCAACTGTACGCTCAGGTTTAAATCCCGAGATCAGATGCACTGTCTGTTGGCCGATTATGCCGTTGACACAATTGTTTGGTTGCTATATATTGACAGTATATTCTTTCAACCCCAGGCGGTCTTAACCATGGAGAATGACAATGCTGGTGTTGAGTTTGTTGGAGGTGGTCGTCCACCGTTGACTGTACCGGCTTCTCTTTTGACGGAGCACACCAGTTGGTCAGAGGAACCAGAAGACTTGAAGGTCAATCAATTCATTTATATCTCTCATCTCAGCATTGGAGAAGCCAAGGATTTAGTGAAAATTCATCCAGAATATGTCTGGCGGACTATTCCCATCCGAGAACTCGCGGCTTTTGTTCCAAGGCACGCGTTATTCGAAATTGCTCGCATTCATGGTGTCTGTACTTCTCGAAATCCAGGAATCTCAGAATTACGATCGTGTTTTGACCTTCACCGATGTGGCAGATGTGAGACATATGCATCAGTGTTCTCCCCGAATCTTAAACAACAAGAGGACACATCCAATGGATTGACCTCAGTTGATAAGAAGAAATTAGCCCGAATGGCCAAGCAGGCTGAGAGGAAGCACAAACGAAGAGCAGTCGTTGAACCCAGTACTGCTAGACAACGAAAGAAGGCAAAACTTGTCGCTCTGGAGAAGGCTGTTCAACGTGATCTGATGAGAGGCAGTGAGTCGGCGCCAGTTTTCCCACCGAAGCCTCCTTCGGAGAAATTATTGTGCACAATCGCACGCAATTTTTGTCGGGACATGAACCCAACTGCGTTCGAAGAGGCTGGGTGTGCTGTTTGTGGCCAATTAACAATACTAGAAGAGCTCACACCGCTCAGAGACCTCACCTTCCCTTTGGATATCCTCGAAAGAGATGGTGTGACGCAAATGGAACGTGGCTTTAATGATCATGAGGAAGCACAAGAAATCGAGGGTCCTGTACTTGATTTGGCATGTGATTCTGTTTGTGTTGAGTGTGAAGAACATCTCTCCAAAGGGGTTGTCCCACCACTTGCGCTCGCTAACGGGTTTTGGATTGGGCCAATTCCTGAAGTCCTCCAGGGTTTATCCTTTGCTGAGAAGTTGCTTGTTGCTCGCATCCGCCACAACAGATGCCTTGTTAGGGTGTCTTCCGGTCGTGCAAAAATGACAGGGAATGTCATCATGTTCTCAAACCCTATACTCAAGGTATATAAAGAGCTGCCTCCAAGTCGAGCTGAACTCGAAGATGTTCTTGCATTTATTTTCACCGGGCCAGTTCAACCAACCCCAGATGATTTTGCACGGACACCAATGCTCGTCAGACGTAACAAGGTTGCAGATGCACTTGCATGGTTGAAAATCAATCACAGAGACTATCGTGACTTGGTCATCTCAGAAGAGAACTTGCAAAGTTATGATCTTGCTGGTGTTCCTGTTGTCGTTGATTACAAACAAACAGAACTCGATGATGGTAATAAGCTCCCATCTGAGTTGAGTGTTCATGACTCAGAGAATGATGAGGGTACTGAAATAGGTCCATGTCCCTTCACTGTGCATGGTCTGGCAGGTGCTGAATACGAACAAATGGACATGCAAGCCGTGAAGGCCAGAGCTTTGGATCACCTAATGACAGAGGGGAAAACCCTTGGAATTGGTCACTCAGCACAACCAGAGTCAATGTACGACAATCCCCAAGCATATCCACAAATGTTTCCTTGGCTCTTTCCGTATGGTATGGGTGGATTTGAAAATGAGAACATAGTTGGGCGAATTTCAGAAGAAAGTCACAAGCGGAAACTTCTGTTGTATCACGACAAGCGGTTTCAAACTGATGTTTACTTTCCAATTGTTGCATTCAACCATGCCCAGATGAAATCATCGAGCACCTCAAGTTTTCTTGTTGCAAAGCGTGCAAAGTTTCCAGATATTGCTGACCGATTGCTGGGCCTTAATTTGCCTGTACTCAGCAGCATTTCAGAGAGAATGATTGAGGGTGAGATTGTCAAACCAGTTACCCAGGATGAAAAGGACTGTTTCGATGTCCTCACCGATGTTGATAGTGTTGCAGGCAAAGTACAGGGATCTCTGACCTCAAAGAAATTTATGCGCAATGAAATTTGGGCACTGACTTCATTCATGGGTGCACCGACGTGGTTTATAACACTCTCCCCGGCAGATATTGCCCACCCGCTGTGCCTCTATTACGCGGGGTCAGATATGAAATTCTCCCCTGATGTACTCAGTCATGATGCTCGTTATCTCAGAATTTCTTCAAATCCTGTTGCAGCTGCCCGCTTTTTTGATTACATCGTGAAGGCATTTATCAAACATGTTCTCGGTGTTGATTCCGGTCACCCTGGAATTTATGGTGAGACTGGAGCTTATTATGGCACAGTTGAGCAACAGGGACGACTCACATTACATTTGCATTTATTGTTGTATATCAAGGGTGCCCTACCTCCACAGGAAATTCGGAATAGATTAATGACCCAAGGATCGGAGTTCGAAAAATCATTAATTACATATCTTGAAGCAGTCCATGTCGGAGAATTTCACAACGGTGATTTAGCCACAATGCAGGCCAAATATCCTGCACCACCCAAGGAGAGTCGTCCCGAGATCACAATTCTTGGAGAGTTGAAACCTAAGCTTCTGATTCCTCAGGTTCCAATGGACACTGATGCGACTTATCAGAACCCAACACTAACCATGCCTGTGCCACCGCCAAACCGGTGCAAAGACAAGAAGTGTTCAAACTGTAACCATTGTGTACAGCGGGCCAATTGGTGGTCCAACTTTTGGGAAACGACAGATGATCTTATGGTCAAGTCAAATATTCATACTCACCATCAGGCGCATGAATCAACGGCTAAGGATCGAAGAGCTGTTGTCACTAAAGGCTTGAAGACCAAGTACAAGGGTGCAAAAGGGTGCCAAAACAAAGATGGTATCTGCATGGCAAGATTTCCCCGAGAGATATTCCCAGAGTCTGTTGTAGACTATTCCGATGGCTCCCTAAATGTGAAAAAATTGGAATCAAATATCAATAATGTTACACCAATGCTAACATACTGCCTTCGCTGCAACACAGATGTCACAAGCCTGTTGTCAGGCACAGCAATAAAGGCTATTGTTGCATATATATCAGACTATGTATCAAAAGCCAGTCTGAAGAGCTATCAAGTGTTTTCTTCAACGTATGATGTCTTGCACCAAAACGAAGACCCACTCAGTGCTGATTTCAAGAGGAAGGACAAATGCCGCCGACTGCTGATGAAGATTGTTAACGCTCTGTCTACAAAGATGGAAATTGGCAGTCCCATGGCAGCAATGTACCTCTTGGACAATCCTGATCATTATACAAGTCATAATTTCACCGTGTTCTGGTGGCGCAATTATGTTTCTGAGGTTAGACGGGCATGGTACAAAGCAGATTCTGGTGCTCAAGATGACGTGCCTAGTGATTCTGATGACTCTGATGATGAGAGTGACAGTGATGCTGAGGAGATTGATGAAGAGACCTTTCTAGACAAAGTAGTACTCACAAAGTCGAACCAGAAAATCATTGGAGCATCCGCTGTTGATGATTATAAATATAGGCCTGAAGATCTTTCAAGCATGTCTTTGTATGAGTGGATTCAGTGTGCTAAACGTGTTAAGCGAACACCGGCACAAGCCAAGAAATTTCAAGCCGAAGTTGATGCGGCGGCGGAGTTGTCGATCATTATATCTGAGGATGTTGAAATGGAAGATTCCATGAAGGACAAGGATGGAGACAATATTTTTTCGAGACCATTTACTCTAGATCACCCACTGTATTTGACCCACTATGTCCGAATCTATAAACTAAATGTGAACACCAAAGTCCCCAATTTTGTCAGTGGGTCTCTCCCCCGAAGAGACGCTGGAGATCGCGGGTATTACTGCTGCACAATGCTGACCCTGTTTAAGCCCTGGAGATCTGGCATAGAACTCAAGGAGAGTACCATGGACTGGGAAACTGCATACAACCTTCATAACTTTTCTCCCCGAGAATCTGACCTCTTGAATAATTTTAACATTCGGTATGAATGCAATGATGCTCGAGATGATCACTATGCAACACTCAAGAGGAAAATCAGAGAGGCACGGAGAACTCAGCATGATGCATACCTTGGAGATGAAGATGACGATCTCAACGACTTTGACGGTGTCAATGAGGACATTACAGCAGATGATAATGGAGAAGGTCCAAATTACAGTCTACCCGGTCCAGTAAATCGAGCTCAAGCAAAGAAAATGACCACTATGAGGAATATGATGACAGATGCAGAGTGGCTCAGCACAATACCTGGGCTTCAAGAAAAACCTGCAGCTCAATTCCAGCCAGATCAGTCCCTGAACCCCCCGAGATGGCGAGCCTTGATCTCAGAATTGCGTGAGAGTGTTGCAAACATACGGCTAAAGAATTTACCTGCCATAAAATCTGGAAAACTAGCCAAGCCCACTCTAGATACAGTTGAGGTTCTTGAGAGCGAATATTTCTCCCGGAAATTCCGTGCCACGGAAGTGGAAGCTCATGTATTAATTGATTCAACTGTCACAGCATTCACTTTAAACAGAGATCAGGAGAGGGCATTCCGCATTGTTGCCAACCATGCTGTGTCCTCTGGACCAGATTCTCTTGTTCAACCCCCACAGCTCAGAATGTACATGGGAGGCATGGGTGGTACAGGCAAAACTCAGGTCATCAAGGCCTTGATCCATTTCTTCAATGCTCGTAATGAGGCACATCGGTTTGTTGTTGTTGCTCCCACCGGCACAGCTGCTGCACTCTTGAATGGTTCAACCTACCACTCACTTTTGGGAATCCGAATTGACTCCAAAGACCAGGATGATGGTTATGTTTCAGAACGTACCTCAGTTGCTCGTGCTCGGGAGCGTCTCACGGGTGTTGAATATGTATTTGTTGATGAGGTTTCAATGATTGCATGTCACGAGCTTCACCACATAAGTGCTCGGTTAGCTAACACTCTCAATGTGCATGACACCCCCTTTGGAGGAATGAACATGATTTTTGCTGGGGACTTTGCCCAGCTCCCACCAACTGGCGGTGTTCCATTATATTCAGACAAGGTTATGGACACTTGCACTGCCCGCATGAAGCCGAGAGACCAAGAAAATGCTCTGGGAAAAATTCTGTGGCAGCAAATCACCACAGTAGTTGTGTTGAAGGAGAACATGAGGCAAACCACAGAGACTGCAGATGACCACAGACTTCGAACTACCCTGATCAATATGCGCTATGCATCTTGTACCGATGCAGACATTGCCTTCCTCTCTGGAAGTGTGGCTCGAAGTGGGCGTCAGCCAGGATCTCCAAGACTTACAGAGCCACAATTCCGTAATGTATCCGTTATCACAGCTTTGAATGCCCACAAGGATGTTCTGAACGAAGAGGGCAGTAAACGTTTTGCGAGAGACTCAGGTCAAGTGCTCACTGATTTTTATTCCATCGATAAACTCAGTTTATACACCCAAGCCAAGAAAAGCCGAAAGCGGAGACGTAAAGCCAAGAATTTTGCTCCATCCTCGAAGGGAATAAGTCAGTCAATGCAAGAAGACCTCTGGGCATGTCATGCCTCCTCCACAAGCAAACACATACCAGGGAAACTGTCAATTTGTCTCGGGATGCCCATTATGATCCGTAACAACGATGCCACCGAACTTTGTATAACGAAAGGACAAGAGGCAACCGTTGTGGGGTGGGATTCATCTACTGGACCGTTTGGTCAGTCAGTGCTTGACACATTATATCTGAAGTTGGTCGACCCACCAAAGGATATTAATGTACCCGGACTTCCGACCAATGTTATTCCGATGACCAGATCTGTGGTCAACCTTGCATGCACTCTAACAAATGATATGGTGGTCAACATATCACGCGAGCAGATCCAAGTTCTTCCCAATTTTGGAATGACTGACTACGCTGCACAAGGCAAAACTCGTTTGTGGAATGTTGTTGACTTGACACGATGCAGGACTGCAATGTCTTACTACACGGCCTTATCGCGAGGATCAACAGCGATGGGGACAGTTATAATTAAGGCTCCGACTGATTGGTCCATCATCACTAAGGGGTTGAATGGTCATTTGCGGCAGGAATTCCGAGAGATCGATTTGCTGGATGAAATAACTGAGCTCCGATATGAAGGGCAGCTTCCCATAGATGTTGAGGGTACCACTCGAAACACCTTGATCCGGAGCTTTCAGGCAAGCAGAGGTGCAACCTATCAACCCAGAAGTTGGCACAAGGCCTTGCACTGGACTGGAAGTGAGCAACAGATCCAACCGCTGAGACCTGAAATTCCTTGGCAATCAGATATAGTTTCAGTTTCGTCCAGCAAGGAAAAATCATTGAAGCGCTCACAGTATGAGATTCCCGATGGGCTAGAACAGCCCCCTAATAAGAAGGCTCGTTCCGATGTTGCTCTCCCCAACTCAGTTGGAGCAATGCCCAGAGGACTGATCTGGGATCCTGTTAATTACAGTTGTGGATATGATTCATTGTTCACAATCCTATTTGATATTTGGAGAGGAAATCCGAACAAATGGCACGGAATATTCAGCTCACGAACTGAAACTTTCAAAAATTTGTCAGACGGATTTTTGCGAGTCACAAATCAATTAACCTCGTTGGAGACTCTGAGAAATGAGATTCGGGTCCCCCTGAATCAAGCTGCCCCCTGGAATTTCCCATATGGTCACAATGGAATCTCAACTGATAACTTGGTGATAGCTCTCATCGGGCAGAATGCATTCTGTGCAACAGCAACCAAACAATGTCCTCAATGTATGCACATGGATCCTGTTGAGACACAGTGTTTCAATGAGTTTCACTCTCTCAGGTATAACTCAGAAAATGTTGATGGTACACCCTTAAAGGAGCGCCTACTAGGAGATCTATCCATTCGAACTCATACTTTGTGTCCCCAATGTTTAACCGAGATGTACTGGGGCCCGCAACTGCAACGAGTACCTGAGCTCCTTATCGTTGGAATTCAGAGCCCTGGTTCATATTTACCAATACATCACAAACTTCGGTTTGATGTGAATGGCCGGGCAAGTGTGCTCCTCCTTCGAGGGATCATTTACTTTGGGAGTGCTCATTTTACATCACGAATTATTGGGGTCGATGGCCGGGTTTGGTTTAATGATGGAATTACAACGGGTCGATTCTGCGTAGACGAACAATATTTGGACAGCCACCCCCCGGGCTTCCTTGACTCTTGCAGAGGGAAAGTTGCAGCCACCCTTGTGTATACTCAGGGATGAAGACTGGGAGTAGTTTTTATAGGTGAGCAGAGGCGGCGAGGTGGTGAGGGTGGTCCCAGCCTGGCCACCTTCACCCCTTCGCATTGCAGTGGTTTGTGAGGGGAGGGGAGGGGAGGATCTCTGTACTAGGCTGTCAATGTATTTTCTCTTCCTTCTGTCATATATTCATATAGCTCCTGATACTCAATTCAAATCATCCACTCTCTGCCTGAGTTTACCACAGTTTTCTGATTGGATAGACTTTGCAAAGGAAAGTCCTCGTATCTGCCATGCGGAGCAATGGCCCCACAAAACAAGTTTGTGCCGGTGCGCTTTGGAGAATATTGCTTACTGACCTGGACTCTTGCAACCAAGATCTTGATAGATGGTAATAGCACACCTCAATGTATTGTCAATGCAACTGGCGCCGCAGGCGGCAGGCAAGGGAAAAAAAACCATCGTCTCTGGATTGCTGCTTCGGGCGCAGCCGCTGTCAGCGACATTTTGGAGAGCGATTAAAGCCCAGGGATAATAGCAACAAACCGTCATTTCCACCTCTCATTTCAAGCAGCGCCGCAGGCCCGAAAAAAACATGCCGCTGTGACTCTAGGGGAATTATAACACGGCCTGAAAAGTTGGCGGAAAAAAACCACCTAATTGAGCCAGGTGTTACATACATGCAACCACACCCCTGGACCATGGTCGTCGTCACCCAAGACCACTCCGGTCCACTCCAGTGTTTCCGGAGTCAACCAGAAACCCGGAGCCAACCAGAAACCTGGTATTAGTATTGGAATGACTTCTTGCGGTCAGTCGTGGCTGGTATCAAGTGGTAACGACCTCTCCACATGTTCCCTCTTACCTTCCATCGCCTCATGGCAGATTCCATCACCTCATGTTTCATTTCCCAAGATCAATACTGATACAGGTCGAACTTCTCTTACCGCTTATGGACTTCCTATTCTTTCAACCATATGCTCGTCCACATGTTTCTCCTTTATCTCCTTTACACTAAATTAGGATCCTACACTATTTAATCTGCTAGCATACTCCCTGTTCTTCAGTAGTTTAATAAATGTCGCTTCCCCCCCCTCCAGAGTGGTATAGGTCGCTCCTCTCTTCCCCCAGACCCGTCCTGTTCCTGTAGACAATACCTGGCAGTACACGCTCACCCTGCGCCTCAGTGGTGTTGTGTCAAGCAGCTCCGCCGATCCCCTCTGTCGACTCCGGTTACTCCGGCCCACTTTCCGGCACCCCGGTTGTCCCGGAGTACCTTGTACGACTTCGGCTGACTGTTCCTCTATCTCTTTCCCCCGTGACGCGGTACATAACAGTATTAAACTACTCACCTGCTCAGGTCTCGTAGTTCTGCATCAGCATGTCTTCAAGTTACCTCTTGCGCTCTTGGCCATCCCCTCGTTCTGCTAGTCGGGGAACTCTTGCCTCTTACATCGCTATGTTGCATGATTCTTCTGCTCCACCGACACCTCAGCACGAGGCTGCAACTAAAACATCTCTTTCCGGAGAAGCTTTGGTAACACATCGTGGAATGTTTCCCATGATGGCAGCATCAATTCCCATGGAGACTTTCCATGTGGGACCGCCACAGGACAACATCGCGGTGTATCCCGGCACACCTTCTCCACCGGTATCCGTGACGCCTCCCAGTTTGGGGTCGTCTCCGGATTATTTGTTCATGGACGCTGTTGAAGAAGCTGTCGAGATTGACGATCAACATCTCCAGCAATCCCTTCAGCAGTTGGAGGAACTCGATCAAGACCTTACTCTCGAGTATCCGCCTTCTCCGGTCGTAGCGCCGGCTCCCGCCGCGCTCCTGGAGGAGTATGTCCCTGACATTGACGAGTCGCACATGCCTCCTCACGATCTTCCTTATCCTTCCAACTATCCCACATCCGGTCAAAATTCTCCCGCCAACCATCCATCTCCCGCTCCGATTCCGGACTCCAAAAACTCGGAGCTCCAATATCCGATGTTGTTTGATGGCAAGAAAGAGGACGTCATGCTCTTTCTTTCCCAGCGCTACGCACATCTGGCTGCTCACCCCCGCGAGCACCGGACGGATGACAATAAGATCAGTTTCATACTGACTCGTTTCCGGGGAATTGCCGCAACTATCTATGGGCGTCCAGTTTCTGCCAGCCTCACTTGGCATGGGAACTTTTCTGCCTTCATCTCAGAGTTCCTGGAGATCTTTGATGAACCGGACTCGTACGGCAACGCGGAAGACCAACTCTGCTTGCTCCGGATGAGTCCCACGGAGGAGATTGGGCCGTTCCTTCGCGAGTTCGAAGACTTGCTCAACCATCTGGGTTGGGGCGAGTCCACGAAGTGCCATGCTCTTCACCACGTGCTTTTGCTGTGTTTGAGTATGGAGCTGGATGAATGTGTTTGCTACCCTAGCACCTATCCTGGGCTCCAGGCAATGATAACACGCCTGGATACCAAGTATTGGGCTGCACAGCCTGCATCGGCTCTCGCCGAAGCTTGGAGGAATGCGCACGAATTCTGGGGCGACCATGGCCCTGGTCGCGCATCTCCGGGTTCCGAGGATAATCACGGAACGCCTTCCGGAAATAATCTTCTTGATTGGGGTGGCTCCGGTCCTTGTGCAGCGTCTCCCGCTCTCTCGGACATTTCTCCGAGTATGCCTTCCCTAACCTCCATCCCTGTTTACAACATTTCCTCGCACTCCGGAACACCTGTTCGTCTTACGACGGGTGCATCGGGGTCTGGAGATGCCGGACCTTCCTCTGGCTATGCCAGGAAGGCGGTCGACCCCTCACGCAAGCGCTCTGCCGAGGCTGCCGGTTTGCTGAACAACAAAGGCAAACTCCGGAAGGAGGAAGCGGAACGCTGGAGACGTTTAGGCTTGTGCATGTATTGCGGCAGTGGTGGACATCACATTGGAACGTGCGAGCACATCACGCACATTGTTCATGACAAGCGCCAGCGCACCGGAGAATCACGCTCCACGGGTAATGATAGCTCATCAACATGCAGAGCTCGAAAACTCTACCCGGAACGTCTGCATTGTTCCCGGAGAGTTATACCACAACCTATCACGTTTACATTCGCTCAAAATTCACGACCGCTCGCTCTCTGGAGTCGAGTTTTATGATTTCAACAATCATATCTCTCCGAGATTGCCTCGGGATTCAACTCCCGCATACAAACATTTCCTCGACATCCTATATCGCTGTAACTATATAAATATTGGAATTCACACGGTTTTGGCTTTGCATGCGAGAACTCCGGCAAAATCCCACCGGACAACTTTCCTTTGGCAACTCTCTCCATTAATCGACAGTCCATCTGTCTCCTTCTTTGGTGTTGTTCGTACTCCGAAATCGCGTCAATGTTCTTGATTTCCTTCTTTGTTCTGGATAACGGAACCGGAAAACCTCTCAACCGCATTCCGTTGAATGCAAGATGATGGTTTCCACCAATCCGAATCCTTAATCCTTGGGGTTATTAGTGTGCACACGACCGGCAATTATGCCGGATATTGTTTTGGTTGTTCCCATGAGGGACTGATGTTTACCGCTGATAAGCCGTGAAAATGACTACGTGTGAAAAGAGGCAAATCTTTTCATTTTAAACGTGAACTATTTCGCTGACAAGCTATCATATAGAGCGGTTTGTGACCTCGCACAAGTCCGACTAAATGGTCCAGATGGCTAGGCAGACCCTGTTATGTGCAAACTGTTCTATGGGCAGGGAGTACCACTAATAGTTGAGTCGCTGAACATCAAGTACACGAACTAGACGGATATGTAATAAGATTCGGAAAGGCCAAAGTGTCAGTCAGACCACCTACTACGAGGGGGAGTAAAATGAACTATACCAGTAACAAAGACTCCGAGTTCTGAACCAAACGCGCTCAACTATTTGCTTGCGACTGTTTCGACTTGGGACGCGACGCGAACTACCACGTGACACGGTGCAGTGCCGAGGCTTAAAGTGTTCCTCCGACTCGGAAAGCCAACCGAGGCATGATGTTAACATTTTGGCGCATGTGATTAAACTCGGAAAGCCAACCGAACCAAGGAGCGGCTTGGCCTCCACCTCGGAAAACCAACCGAGGCGCAATGATGACATTTGGGCGCATGTGATTAAACTCGGAAAGCCAACCGAACCAAGGAGCGGCTTGGCCTCCATCTCGGATAGCCAACCGAACTATTTGGGGAAGTCCAACCCTTCGATCAGTATGATCAAACGAGATGCCGAGTGATCCGGGAAGTTGAACCAAAGACCAAAGTACGACTATTGTCATGAATCGTGGTTTTCACAACCCGTTCATGACCTTTCCTACTACCCCCATTTTCCATACGACAACCGAACTCCAAAGGAACATCCCGGAATACTCCTGGATCCACCCGGCGACGGACCCGGAATAATCCCTGAAACTACGGTAACTCACATCGACAGTGCTGACAACCGACCGGGATATTTCAAGGATCGACGATCGGACACCCGACATGTGTCAAACCCTAAAAGCCAATACACCGTGGAGATATATTCGATCGCACTCCTGTGTGCCATACGTTGTCTCATCAACGCCGATTGGTATTTCAGATGAAACCTTGGATACCTAATTAGCAGAGTAGTATATATACTAGGTAGAATCTTCTTGTACTCTAGATTCTACCTCGTCTAATACCAGCTATACTTTGGCCTGGCAACAACGAAGCGTCTTCTCACCACTGGGCAACGACTCTCAGTATACTATCGTTCATCCTCTCATCGGTAACCCTATGTGCAGGTTATCTGGGCGCGTACTATACCGCCTTCGGGTCTTTTCGGGCTCCACCTCGAGCGGACACACGCCGGACGTCGCCCCTTATTGTGGCTATCCGACTATATCCCCTCCTCGGCGTTCACCCCGGGTTCTAGCCGGGTTATTCGTACAAAGGTCCCGGCCGGGTTATTTCCATATCGACATCCCGTCAGGCCGACCTAAGGCTGTCGCTGACAGAAGGTAGAATCTAGTCTACCTGCCCCAACCTACACGACAACCAGAGAACCAAACCCGAGATATGCAGATGAACATATTCATACAAGACGTCGAACGACGGGGAGCGGCAGGCCAGCTATTCTATAACACGCTGTGGGCCCTGACTCTCCTAGCCCTTGCGGGATACCTTGCGGTGTGGTTCACGCAGGAACCCCACCATCTCGCACGACGACAACACGGACGTAACCCACGCTACTACGCAGAGCACTGGGTGCTCCGGATTATACGCGACAACATTCGCGCTTTCGGGTTCTGGCTCGCGCATATAGCCAGGCCCCGGGGACAACCCGAACATCGACGGTCGACCCGAGTCCGCCGTTCCGCAAGGAGGAACTTCCTCCGGCAGAGACGAGCGGAGGGCGAAGCGGTTCAACCGCAAGAAGACGAATATGTGGACATGCCTCCATTGGAGGATATCCCGGTGCGATCCTTCGTGGACGACTTGTTCATAATCGACCCGCTTACCCGCATGACGCATCTGGTACCGGATTATCTGGACAGACTCCGGGCCAGGATCCATGCGGAAGCCACGAGCGGGGAGGGTGAAGGAGAACAGTAATCCAGATTGTAAAGTAAGTTCGAAGGGGATACCCGCGGCGGGCCTGCACTGATACCCGACAAATGATGTGCTTCTATCTTCCTTACAATCAAATCTTATCTATTGGCAGTTTCCATCCCACGGTTCAACTTTTTCGGAATCTCCCGACGAACACAGCACCTTCTCACGAAACTCGGGCGTTCACACTTAATAAAAACGAAAAACGCGTGGATTAAAGCAAAAAACGACGAAACGACTACTTTTGGATATACAATGTTGGGCTACAGAGAGTCCCAACGAAACGCAGCGCACAGTGGCGCGGATACTCGATATGCAAATTACGAAATAAAAACCCCTCTCCCTCACGCCTCGCGGGCCTTTCCCTTCCCTTTCCCATCCGTCGGTTCCTCCCTATCCAAACCCAAATTCACCAACGCACCCTGCGCCGTCGACAGCATTCGACGAAGGAAGGGAGCTCGGAGCTCGACCGGGACGGATCGAAGGAAGTCGGTGAGGAGGGCGGTATCCCCGGCGAGCGACTCGTCGTCGTATTCCTCGGGCCGGCGAAGGCGCATTTCGATGGGAGGCAAGTCCTCGACGCTCTCCACGACCACCTCGGTGGGGAACGCGGAAGCCGGGTTCGAGGAACCCGGAACCGCGGATGACCCCGAGGCAGTCCCGGGCCCGTGGCTTGTTGACGCCTGCTGCGAGGGAGGGGGAACCAGCTCCAAATCTTCGTCATAGTTGCGGGGGTCGGCGGCAATCGGGAGCTCGCCTTCCTCCAAGGGATCGGAAGGCGCGCGTGTCGAACGACGATGTGAAGAAGGAGGGGGGATGCGGATTTTGGGCCCGCTAGACCCGACGGGGGGTGGGCCGCTCGCATCCTTCTTCTCCTGCTTGCGCTTGCGACGCCGGAAGGACCGATCGGTGTTCTGGAGGGGGAGGAACTCGTAGAGGAAGTTCCTGTAGGATGCGTGCCGAGCTACGCAAATAAAAACACTCAACGTCAGTAATCCGGAAACAGAAGGACACGACCAAGATACGTACAGAGCTCGTGGAGATCCTCCAGACGCGGATCGGGTTCCAAGAGTTGGTACAACCCGTTACCCAGATGCTCCCAGAACTCGAAGGAGAAGCCCCTCAAGACGCGCCGGTCTTGGTTGTGGTACGCGTCGGAAAACGCACGCCAGGCTGGACATCCCTCGTGCCGTTCCTTGCAGAAGTAACACGAAGTCCGGGGTTTATTGGACCTGGGCTCGTTGGGGTCCGTGTCCTCGGTGCAGAACCGAGCTATGCCACATAAACGACAGGGGGGACACAGCTGTCGCACGACAGCCCCAATGCGGCGAAACCCCTCGCGAGAAAATTTGACAGGCTCGCGATTGGGGACCGGCCGTAATCGAGGAGCGGCCGACGACGAATGGTCTCGGGGGCGGGGAGCAGTCTTGGCCTGCTTCCGGGGTGGTGAGCGCGAAGAACGACGCGAACGAGGCCCGCGCGGGACGGAAGGACTTGGCGACGAGTGGCGATGAACACTGGACGCCCGCGGGCGAGCAGAACGACGAAGCGGGGGAGAAGGAGCGCGCAGCGCGGGACCCTCCTCCTCGTCCGAGATGGCCACGATGGACGGAGCGCGCTTACGCCGCCGTGAAGGAATCTCCACAAAGACGGCGGGCGGACTGTACGGAGGGACCTCCACAAAATCCTCCTGCAGCCAGGCGTCGTCAACGGGAGCGGGAGTGGGGGAACGAGGAGGAACGGGAGTTGGAGACCGGGGGCGCCTCGCCCCGTGAAACTCCCGGGGATCCAGACCATTTTCATCAATGAAAGTGTTGAGGACCTCTCCCTCCAGGACGGTGCTGGTGGCTGTGCGATCCAGATCCTCCAAGAAGCCTCCGTTGTCACCAACTTCGGCGAGACCTGGAAGAAGAAGTAACCCGGCGTCAGGAATGAACAGAAGAAGAGAAAAAGGACCAACCATCCAAAACCTCCATCATACGCTCGGTGCCAAAAATGACACAATCCTCGTTAGAGGAACGACCGTCGGCCACGAAGCGAGGATCAGCCCAAGACCCCGGCAACACACGGATCTGGAGGGGGGCATATGGGTGGAGGTAGCGGCTTCGACGAGCCACCCGAGCACGGAGACGCTGTAGTTCGCGGGCGCGCACGTCGAGGGCCCACTCGGGTTGCATCCAGTGAATGCCGGAGTCGAGGAGAGTGAAGTACTCCGAGGAGTACGCGACAGAAGCACCATGTTGCGACAGGAAGAAGAGATAATGCTCGAGACGAAGCTGAGGGGACGCTCAGCGATCAAGATCACAAGAAAATAAAACGATACGCACAATCCGGTGCACGAGTTCCTCCGCATTGGTGGCGGGATCCCCCTCGAACAGCTCCATCGTGGCGGCCAAGATGTCCATTTCATGCTGCAGTCGGGCGGCGAGGTCGACAGGAGGGGCGGTGGCAGAATACCGGAAGACATTGTTGGACGACTCGCGCCGTCGCGCCCAAATAACCACCACCGCGTGACGATGTGGACCGAGGACTTGGACCGAATACCACATTTGCAACGCGTAGGACAAGAAAACCTCATGAGCCGCGTCGGCCAGCGAGAAGCTCGCCGGGATATGGGAGGGGGAGCTTCCCAAGGGGCGGCGAGGCGCAAAATATTGGTGGCGACGGGGCTCCAACCGAAGACCCCGAATACGACCCCGCTCCAGGTTGAGGAGCTAACAAAGAAAGGACGAGTCCACTGAAGCAGGAGGACCGGGGAGCGCAGGCCCCGCCACCGCGCGGACGGAAGACACCAAGAGCGAGACGGGCTCGCCCTGGTAATCGCGAATAGCATTGGGGTTACGTGGATCCCAGTGGTCTTCACGCAGAGGAGGATACTCGCGGGGGAAAACGCGAGGACGGTGGTCAGCAAAGAGAGAGAGCACGTCCAAGTTGAGGGGAATCCGGGGATGAAGAATGTCATGCAAAGACGGCGACGTGTCGAAGTCGAAAAGGGAGACGCAGAGAAAAAAGCGGCGACAATATTGTTGAGGAGGAGAGAGGGGGGCGGAGCCAGACATGGGGGGCGAAGTGAGGGGAAAATTGCGCAGACCCTGAGCCCGGGTTATTATAACATATCCCGGGCTCAGGGGCGCGAAGAACCCGCAGCACGATCGGATGGAAGCGCGGGGTTGAAACTGGAACGCGGCTTCCAAATCAGGTTGATGTCGGCAAAGTTAAGGTTTTGCGACTCTCACGTTACGACGCCGATCAAGTGATAAACGGATTTGCTTCCGCGGACACGGCAATCATCTGGACCTGGACGGATCAGGCCTACGATCAACAAGTAGAACGACAGGGGTAAGAAGGCAGCCAATTACGTCTAGGACGCCCGGGTTATTGCCCGGGTTCTTCGCGAAGGAGAATGAAGAATGAGGCTGGCTCATAAACTCGACTGCCAACTTGGGTCGTTGAGGACACCGACCTTGAAGGGGGGGGGTAATGTCATGAATCGTGGTTTTCACAACCCCTTCACGACCTTTCCTACTACCCCATTTTCCATACGACAACCGAACTCCAAAGGAACATCCCGGAATACTCCTGGATCCACCCGGCGACGGACCCGGAATAATCCCTGAAACTACGGTAACTCACATCGACAGTGCTGACAACCGACCGGGATATTTCAAGGATCGACGATCGGACACCACCAGTGGTTGTTACCATAATTAAATGTACCTGACCGTGGCAGGGGGGTACATTGCATTAAAGGTACCTCTTGGCCAGGCGGTGGGGATGTACCTTAATTAAATGTACCCTGCTCCCTTGAAATAATAAAGAGGCCATGACGGGGCTTGAACCAAAAGATAGTACACTACATATTACATAACCATCACATCGAACTGCACCATAACCAAAGGTACAATTAATTATGGCCAGTGGCTGGCCGGGTGACCAAGGTGTGCCTTTAATGCAATGTACCCCCCTGCCATGGTCAGGTACATTTAATTAAAGGTACAGCTACACCTCAGGCCGGGCATTTTGTAGATCGGATCCGTGTCGTCCTCAGGAAGCGGGGCGAAGGGCAAAAGATACGGGCGTTGGTACCGAAGGACGTTGAGGCCAAAATACGCGTCCGAGTACTGGTCGACCATCCGCTGCGGGTGCTCGTCAAATCCCGCACACCAGCTAGCGTCGGCGCTGTTCTGCGAGGCCTTGGTAGGGAATAGGGCGGGGTCGGCGTTGTCCGGACGGAGCCGGTCCTCGAGCGGCGGGTGCCTCTGCTCGAGGACGGCAAGGTCGATGCGAGGGAAAACGAACCAGCGGCCGACGGACGGCCTACGGAAACGAACCTCCGGCGGGAGCTCGTCGACAAGCCCCAGGGAATCCGGCAGCCGATACTCGGCAAGGTCAATGGCGCCTTCAGGAATTGGTGTCCCTTCTGCAGCCTCCCCGTGGTCAGAGGCTTCGCTCCGAACAGGGGGAGAGCTGCGGGCGGGCTTGGCCGACACCGACGACCTCGTTCCGAGTGGCGCGTCGTCACCCAACGAGTCAGAAAGGACCTCCACGGGCACGTTGAGCTTGATGCGTTTTGGCGCTGGGGCCGAGGCGCTAGCACTGAGGGAACGGCGGCGGCGCGGCGCCTGGGACGAGTTCGCGGGGATGCCTGGCGGTTTCTTGGAACGCTCAGTATGCTGCCGAACGATGACCAGAAAGACTTACTGCGTTTTTCTTGCCCTTGGGACGAGCCTTGGGCGCCGAAGCCTTCTTGCCAGAGATCGAGGACAGAGTATTGGGGTCGGGCATGTCGTCGTCCGGCGACGAATCCACAGCGGCGAAATCGCGTTTCTTGGGGGTTGGGGCCTCGGGCTCGTAGTTGTCGTTGTCGCGACTACTACGGACTTTTGGCGGGGCGACGTCGCTATCCGAAGAAAACAAGGCGGCGGCGGACGAGGAGGCGGCGGCACTGCGAAACGACGACGGTTAGCTACCGCACCAGAACCACCCAACTGGCGGCTGTTCGTGCCACTCACGGTTTACGTGGCTTGGGCCTGCTCTGGGTCTTCGACGTGGCTGCAGTCGAACTCTTGGATGAGGCCGCTTGCCGAGTGACACGTTTGTTATCAGACATAGGAAAGGAAGGGCGGTGAGGGAGGTCGACGAGAGGGAAAAACCAAAGCAAGAGGAAAGGCGACAAGAGAGGAGGAAGAGAGGGAGAGATGGAGGAGGGAGGAAGGACGAAGAAAAATGGAAGCCGAGAAACAAGCGCCCAAATCGCAGTTAAACTCACCAATTCGGCTATGTTTTGATGCCAACAAGCGGGACCCTGCACGCCTCGTGCCTGGGTTCTTCTCCCACGCTGCGGAATGCCCGGGGACGTCGAACGACGTGTCGACTTGGAGGAGAACGAAGGGGGGGGAAGAGAAACGCGAAAGTATTGCCGAAAAAGGGGTTCTAATCAGGACTGTCAGAAACTTGATCGCCAGGTCACGTGACCGGCTCGCCAAGGGAATCGCCCCGTTTGGACGTCCCACGACTACTCGGAAACCACCGAAAAAGGAAATGGTCCACTTGGGACCGCCTAAAAACAGCTTATCGGGGATAAAAGTAACGCATGGAAAAGAATCACACACGAGTTTCCAACCGCTCGGAAATTTTGGAAACCTCGACAACCCAGAACCGCCATCGAATATTGCAATCGAAGTCCGGCACCGGCTCCACGTTCATCGACACAAGTTTATCGACGAAGCCACCGACTACAGCGACTCACAGGCCTATATTGTTAAAAACACGGAAAATTGCGCACCAGAAAACCCGACTGGATATCGACGGACTGATCACCCGACGAAGAAGGTCTTCCATCTGGAGAATAATCCTGCTACGAAATCTCGAAAATCATACTAATTAGGAAACGACGGTCACGAGACGGCCAAACTTACGGAAACATTCTTTTTATGAAACGAGAAAGGAGGACGTGTGGAGACCTCCACGCGTCATGCCGGGGACGAAGAAAACTTACTCGCGAAATATCGAGACGAAACGCCTTCACACGACACGGGGGTGCCCAAGCACGAGTTTACGATACTACGACTACGTGGTGCTTTCTGAGTTCTCGGAAACGTCCATTTCCTCCCTCGATCTGTCCAACACCGAAATCCCTACATACTACGACTACGTGGTGCTTTCTGAGTTCTCGGAAACGTCCATTTCCTCCCTCGCTCTGTCCAACACCGAAATCCCTAGCGACGCCACGGCTCCCTGTCGCCGCAGAGCATTTTCCTTCTCTTCCAATGACGCGTACACCACGGCCGGCGTGCCTGGACGATTTGGTGGAGACAAATCCCAAAGGTCGATATAGCTCCTATCGTAGAGGGGGACCGGTCCCGTCTGGTACCGAGGGGGGCGATAACCAAACAGATGGAAAACTTCGGGCCTGCCGTCGGCGAGGCGCGCGCGCTGTTGGCCTTTGACAAATTCCGGGATCCCGTACCACCAAAGCACGTCGTCGGAAAATTCGAATCCCATTTCAGACTCGCTTATACGAGCGACTCTTCCACCGTGGGAACCTCAACTGTGGGAAACAATTCCCAAGTTGAGCGATGAGATCGTCGCGAGGTTTCCCGAAACCAAACAGAAGACTGGTGCCGCCGGAAAGACGGAACCTGACGTCCCCAGGCCCATGCCACAGTGGAGGCATCGAGTCTTCGGGGGTCCAGTGCGTAGCCAGGATGATGTCGAACAAAGCGGTGTTCTGAGCGGGGGTAAATTGTTCGAGATGAGGGAAAAGAGCGCCGAGAATGACCGAATACACCTGGGCGAATATAATACATAAAGCGCCAAATCCGCGGGAAATTGGCAACTAAACTTACCTGACTCTCTTGCTCGATATCAGTGCTTTGAGATACTGTAGAGTTTCGCTCAATTCGTACATGGGTGTGACCTGTGACCCTAAGGTACGAACTTCAGATTTCGTACATCGGCCGAGCGGAACGTGACCGCGGAAAAAAGTTCGTACATTACCAAAAATGTCGGGAATACACCGTAGACACCATCTGCACTTGTCTGAGAGCTTCAGAAACGGCGGGGACTCCTCAAAGCACTCACAGAGACTTCAGAACAAAAAAGTCGGCGGAGGATCCCAAAGCGGCAAAACTTTATTGCATCAGTGATGCTTTGATAGTTTTCACCCCGAGCCCGCCACTTCTTCGCGATGAGCGGTCTCCCCGACGTCCTCAAGATCCCCGATGGCCCTGAGAAGCAATCACTGCCGCCCAAAAACCTCCCTGTCTCGGAACTCATGAAGCTGAAGCTGCCGCCGCAGCGCAAATCCAGCGTCTTCAGCCACCCCACCGATTATCTCTCCGAGCTCACTCCCACCGTTACAACATTCGACATGAGCAAGATCACGGTTCCCCCATCGTCTGTGGTCAAGGCTCTCGGCCGCGCGATTCTTCTAGACCCCGAGCTCAAGTCGATCATGCTCCCGCACGCACCGGGCCAGGGCGGGAACAACGAGTGCTACCCGCTCTGGCTGGCTACAGGCTGGTCAGTAATGGAGCGGGTGCGAGAGGCGAGGGCCCTTTGGCGTACCGCCGTTGATCAGGTCACGCAAACGATGAAGAAATCGTCGGCCAGCGATTTGTTTACTCAGCGCGCGGAGCACGCGATACAAGCCCTCGAGGCACTTCCTTGGGATGGAAACACCAAGGGCTTCAAGGCCAGCGGCCCTGTGGATGAACTCGCGCTTTGGTTCACGACAGAATGGCTGAACTCGGACCACGAAGATCAGATGCTAGAACTTCTTGCGTCGGATCTCGGACTCACCGACGGCAGCACCGACTGCATTCAGATCTCGTTCTTCACGCAGTCACTGGCGCGAGCCTACTCTAGCCCGGACGAATATCGTACAGATCCTGGACTTGCGTGGCTTCGGAGAGTCGGGGCATCATTTGCGACAAAGGATCGCACCCGATTGGGCACGATCACAAACAAGGATGAGAACCACTGGGTGACCCTTGGGATCGACTGCGAGAAGGAACATGTTGGCTATGGGGACGGTTTCCGAGGCAAACCATCTCCTACTCTGCGCAAACACCTTGACTGGTGGCTTTTTGAGCACCTCGGTGCGAAGTTTAAATGGGTGGACATACCCGTTGCAAAGCAGAACGACCCCCACTCATGCGGCATCCTGGCTTATTTTGATCTGGCGCACTGGTTCGATAGCGAGCGCTTCCTACTTCCCAAATGTACCGTCGCATCCATGGCGGACGAGAGACTGAAAATGTTTCTACGAATTGTTGAGCGTCATAAAGAAAAGGTATGTTGTCGACTTATGTACATGTGCAGACCGTGACTCATATTTTCAGACTCAAACCTTTGTGGACGAGGCACGCGACTATGAGTTTACTTTTGCCGCGTCGCCGGGACTGTCCGCCAGTGAGAACGAGGAGGAGGGTGGGGACATCAACGCCGACACCGAGCACTCACCGCCAGGTTCAGAGTACTCGGACTCTGAGCGGGACGCTGAAGGCTCTCCCTCCGATACCGGATCAGCCCCTCCGTCGCCATTGCCGCGCAAGACACAACGAGTTCCTCGTGCTCCCGCTCCCCCACCGATCTCATCTTCTCCCACATCTGCGCACTCTGGCGCATCTGAGGAGGAGTTCCCGCTGTTAATCGATAACGGACGACCACGGACACCTACCGCCCCTAAACGCACTCATTCCGAGCGGGTATCAAACACACCGCATGCCAGCCCAGAGAAGAAAAGGGCAAAGGAGAAGACCACGAGCGCCACGAGCCGTGCAATGAATATGCTTGCAACAGGCTCGGCGTCCGAATTGCCCGCGCTTTTCCGGGTGCCTGGGTGGTCGAAGTTGAAGATCTTGACGCAGGAAGAGAAGGAGGATGTGTTCGGAGCTGTGGCTGATGAACGGCGCGATTTGGCGGAGGAGAGGGATAAGCAAGCACGGCTTCAGAAGAAGGCAGTGGATGCCCGGCGAAAGGAGGGGCAGAACGAGAGACAACGCCGTTCGCGCAACCTCAAACGAGCGGCGAGCGAGGCGGAGAATCCTGGAGGAAGGAAGCGACGCAAGGTGAGCCGTTACCGCGCTGTAGATAAACAATATTGCTAACCGGGTTTAGGTCGTGGTGGAGCTGAAACATCGGGAGACTGCATCGCGAAGCACAGTCGCAGAAGGCTCGCGTCCAGCTCGCGAGATCATGCGCAAAGTCAAAACTGCGACACGGGATCCATCGGGCCGCCGAAAGAAGAATCCCGTACGCTCTGCGAAATATGTTAACTGGATGACACCCTTCTCGTGGTCCACCATTCTAGCAGCACGTGCACGAGTTGGATGGAGCCTCACCAAGATCATCGCAGAGCTCCACAAAGTCAATTACGACTTCTTTCAGCATCTAAAGAAGTCAACGCTCCAGGGGTGGATTGAGGAGGTGGGCGGCTACAAGCAGTGGAAGCCGAGCGTCCTGGTGCGTGCTGAGAAAAACGGGAATACTCCCGGCCACAACAAGGGCGGGCGTCGTGGCATTCTGGTGAGAAATGCACGTCAGATTCAAGGATTTTGCTGACGACAATTTAGGCTGCGCACCCGGAGATTGTCAAGGAGATCATCGCACAGATCACAGACCTGCGCGCCGCTGGCGCACCATTGTCTCTTGCAACTGTACGCTGCATCATCATCGCAACCATCAGCGATGAAGCGCCGGAGCTGTTCGACCGCACTTTCAAGGACGGGTCAAAATTCCGCGTCTCAGACTCCTTCTGCAAGAAATTTCTTGACAAGACGTTAGCATGGTCAATGCGCAAGGGGACGAAGGCAGCACAAAAATTACCAGAGAATGCTGAAGAACAGTGCGAAAATGCGTTCCTCCGCCGCGCGTACACCATCAAGGAACATCGCATCCCTGCGGAGCTCGTGATAAACGCAGACCAGACGGGAGTTATATACTTACCTGGCTCCAGAATGACCTACGCTCCTCGCGGCTCAAAGCAGGTGGGCCTCATCGGGAACGAGGAGAAGCGCGCGTTCACAGCCTTGCTGGCTGTATCGGCGGCGGGCGAGCGCGTCCCACCGCAGTGCGTGTACGAGGGGAAGACGGAGAGAAGCACCCCGACCAAGAACGCGGCGAGTCGCGAGGAGTGCGACGCGGCGGGGTTTCGCTTCGTATTTTCGGGCAAGACCGGAAACCACTGGTCAAATCAGAAAACTATGCGCCAGTGGATAGAGGACGTACTCATACCCTTCCTGAACGCGCAGCGGAAGAAACTGCATCTCCGTCCATCACAGAAGGCACTCCTCATCATCGACGTCTGGTCTGTTCATCGATCAGCGGAGTTTAAGGACTGGATGCGGGAGAATCACCCCGAGATTCTCATCGACTTCGTTCCTGGTGGCTGCACCGGTGTGGGTCAACCGCTGGATGTCGGTCTCAACCGTCCATTCAAACACGCTGTCAAGGTTGCGTACCATGGGTGGCTTGTGGACACTCTCCTGCAGCAACGTCGTGACAGAGAACCCCTCGATCTCGATACAACCCTGCCGGTGCTGCGGGACGCGAGCGTAGGATGGATCTGGGAAGGGTACAAAGCCATTGAGAACAAGGAGCTGATTTTGAAGGTGCGTGAAACACGCACAATTTACCATCTCCTTCGACTTATGGAGAGCATACCAGTCGTGGTCAATGTGCCTCGTGCGCGGCGGTCTCAACCTGTCGTATGACTGCATGACATCCTTCGAAACAAACGAGCGTCTCGTTAACCTTCGCACCGAGAATCCGGAGCTTTGGAATGACTTACAGACCAAATCGACACACGGTTATTGCCCCACCGATGACGAGGAAGTCGCCGAGGACATGGAGAAGCACGAGGACGAGGAAATGGGCGACGATGACTCGGAAATTCCCACACGCGAAGTTGTCGAGCACGTCGTCACCAAAAAGGCCGGGAAGAACAGGACGGTGAAGGGGATGAAGGGGTACGCTTTCGTTGGTCTTCGCTCGTCTGGTGAGGCTGAAGACGCCGATGCTGACATTCCTGCTGCAAAGGATGAGGTGCTGACAGGCAAGCGGAAACGTGTTCCCAATACCCAGTTTGCAGAGTTCTGGCGCCACACCAACGACCAGGGTAAGAACATAGCAATACCGGGCATAGATTAGAATATATTTACGCACTAGCTTCCCCTCATTTTTGAATGCGCCGAGGACCAGTTGGAGCAAGAGAATCCGGCTCTCTGCAGTGGCGGGAAGAGGGACGCGACGTGAGAACAGCAAACGGAAGCAAAAGACCGATCACGTCAAATTTGGCGGTGTGTGAGAACGCCGAATGTGCGCGTGCCGAAAAAAATGGTTTTTTGGGCCCTTGCAGCCCAGATTCGTGACTTTTTTGCGATATTCGTACCTGGGCGCGGTGACCTGTGACCGTACCGAAAAAGTTCGTACATTTCGGGGCCTGTGACCCGTGACGTACGAATTGAACGAAACTCTACAGTAAGAGCCGCCGGTTGAAAATTGCGTCGAGGACCACATCAACCCACTCAGAGTCCGCGCTGAGGATCACGAGGGTTATATGACGATGTCCGAGTCAGATAGACGCACGTTATAGGCGCCAATCCATTTGCCCAAGCTTCACGGCGTTTCACCCTGTAAGCTTCGGCCCGGGCGTCCCATTCGTCTCTCTTGGATTTATTGAGTAGCCAGAAAGATCCAGACACATTTTCTTCTGCTTGCGGATAGAGACCCCGTCCTCTGATACAGACGATATTGAGACATCGCGCCCAGCATGAAGAGAAGACGCATGTCGTAGGCAATATTTTGGTCAGTAGCTCCATCTTCCCCTTTCCCATTGCCATCTTCAAAAGCGTGGCCAGCTGCTCCGGGGTTCCAGCTCTTAGCGTCGGAGACTTCGGGGGCTCCTCTGGGAACGCAGAGGAAGACATTGGAACGGGCAAGGTCTGCCGTGAGGGTAAGACGCAAAGAACGAAAAAAGGGAAGTCAAAAGCACACGTGGGCCGAACAACGAATCAAACCTTACGTCTCAAATACGTGTAACTTACATCAACGACAGTTGCCACGGCTCCGCAGCATCTAAACCATTGTAGCGGGATGAGCGCGGACTGAGCACGCTGAACGCATAGAAGGCGCCAATTGTAAGAATAAGTCCAGGCACGTTTCGAACGGACCTCACAAGCAGAATACATTGACCCGATCGTGAACATACAAGGATTTGCCGAGCTACTATCAATAGCTTACCTTTGCAAAAATGTCTAGCGTTGCAAAAGAAAGTTAAATTCATTTGCGACCCCATTTCCTCCTCAATTTATTGGAAATAAAGTGTTGGAAGGCTCTCCTGCTTCCCCTGTGTCGATTGAGATGGGTTGTAGTGCAAACAGACCCCGGGCGAGCTCAATGTAAATTCAGAACTTTTTTTGCAAAGCTATGTAATTTTGATGGCCACCTCGGCAGTCTCATCATTGCTCCAGTTTGCGGCCAAACATTCTGCTACTTTGCAGGCCACAAGTTTCAATTGTAAGGATGCTACTGGTAGATGCCGGACAAAATCCGACAAAATTTGAGGGCATATAGTTACCATCAAAAACCTTTTGCAAAGGTAGGCAAACGATAGTACCCACTTGGTCCGGGGTGAGATTTGCAAGAATCTTGAGACCCGCGACCGTCGATCTTGCGAAATATCCGCCCCTAGAGTTTGAAACCAGCGCAAATATCATTCGTGTTCCTCCCGGATGATTCTCCTGTAAACGGCATCACAAAGTGAAGCCGGGAGTCGAGTTGAAGAGTCTCACGGGGAGTTGGAGCCCTCAGACTATCGGTCTGAGTGTCTGGATGAGAGCGGAATGCGGCCAGAATGATGCTGGAGAGAAGTTGAAGGCGTATCCAATCATCGTTGGAAATAGTGTCCATTAACCAGCCCTCGAGGCGGTATGGTGAAGAGGATTGAGTGCGAAATGGAGGATATTACTCGAGTCCGGCTTGAAATAAAGCCATTTACAACTTGTGGGACTTGGATGATCTGCCGCCGCTTCGGCATAAAGACGGGCAAACGTGAAGACGTTTGTGTCGGCCCAAACGTAAGAGTGTAAGCCTGGGGATCGGTCCCACAGATAATGCCGCGTCAACGGTTGTCTTGAATTTCGCGCGCTCCAGAGTAAATTGACGTTCGCAGAACTGAGAGACTTGAAAGCCGATAAATACGGTGGACCACTAGACCGAGACACCCAGCGAGCGGTTGAATCGATAATCGTAAGTAGGCGGCAAGGAATGCCGAGGTGCGTTCGAAATACGTTGCAATTTTGAATGCCAGTAATATAATTTGCAGTTCGTGGATCAATGGAGATCAGTATTTTGCACAGGCCCCATGCAAGCGGTAGCTGATAACTATTTCGGATTCTATTCAGAGGGGGAAAGAGGTTCGAGGTGGACGGGGGGGGAGGGGGATTTTTTATACTCGCGTGGTCCAAATGTCTGAACAACGAGTTTACGGTATACATGTGGCACTGTATGGGTGGTTATCCTTACAGAAATCCACAAGATCCCAACCGAAAACAAACCGATTCCAGGGGGTCGTTCACACACCTCACCTACTGTGGACTGGCTAGCCATGTAAATGGCGGGACCTCTGGATAGAACCTCGTGGGACCTGACCACCGGTTCGAAAAATCGAACTGATGTACGGGAGGGGTCCTCCCCTCCCAGGTAAAAATTCCCAGAGTCCACCAGTCACACAGAAAGTTGGGGCATGACTGTCCCTTTGCACGGCAAATGCGATTTTACGTGCGAAATGCACGGGGTGAATTCATGCAAAGCATGGGAGCACCATCCGGAATCGCACGCAAGCATGCATATTCCAGACACGTCTTGAACCAGTTTATTTGAGGCAGGGCGTGATCCCACCGCCTGGATTTGATAATGTATTGTTCCGGCACACGTCGAGTGGAAGCTCGGAAGGGAAAGCAGTCGAGAGAACCGTTCTTCGTCGTTCTTGCACACAAGGCCGTCGAGCAGAAACTCGGAGAAAGCAGTCGAGAGAACCGTTCTTCGTCGTTCCTGCACACACAAGGCCGTCGAGCGGAAACTCGGAAGAGAAAGCCGCGGAGATCTTCATTGTTCTTTGCCGACCTGTTCTGAAAGCGCCCAAAGGGGTACGGGAGTAACCAGAGAGCAACGCGCGAGATCCGTGCACACCGCCAAGGCTTGAAGGGTCCGTGCGTGGGTGCGAGAAACCGCCAAGAATTTCGACACTGCCAGCAAAATCGGTGAATGCCCCCACAGCCTACTTACAGGCGGCACGACGGCCCATTGAGATGGCAATCATGGCACAGGCAGGGTAAAGAGTAGCTAGCCACCAGATATAGGCGCAAGGAGACGAACGTGAAGTGCCGAATCCCAGGGCAACATTCGGAAAAACGGACGTGCTGGTTGGAAGGAAGCCCCGGGGGCGGCAGATGTGAAAGAAATTGTCCGTGAGGCAACGAGAACCTGGGAAGGAGTTGGCGTTGAGTGGAGGGTGAATTCCTGACAAAGTACTAGTCGGAGATGAGCTAAAAATTCTCAAGATAGAGGTCGTAAACGAAGAGCAAAGTGGATTCAAGGTGGACGGAGAAGGAGGCAGGCTGATGGCCGAATATCCGGCTGAATCCCGATTGGCCTTCGCTTGTGCCAAACAAGTACAACATTAAAAGCGCCTTTTTTGTTGATCAGAACGACCATCATTAAATCTCAGAGAACACGCAAAAAAAAGCAAATATTCGACACAGTGGCGACTCAGTCGAATCTGCGGGATGAGGGAAATCAAGCTGTTCCTCTACGCACAAGCGAAACTCAGCCGGCATAGAAAAGAGCAGTATGTAGGGATGGTTACCGTCACCGTCTTTACGGGTGGGACGGGGCCCGTAAACGGGGTGCCGTCCCGTCAAGGGCGAGTCAGAATCCCATTTACGGGCGGGAACGGGCGGCCGTAAACGGCCGTCGACGGGTTGTCAGCGCATTTCTAGTTTTATCACAGCAAATCCTGGCTTAACTGAGATTAGACCAGTCTCCGACCTTCATCCAATGTTTAGGAACCTTGCCCGTCTCTCTAGTGTCCTGCATCGAGGTAAAAAAAATCGTTTCCGACCCGGAACTGCTCACGTGAGTCCATCATTTTATTTTCAACCATGGTTCAAACTGCTTCGGAAGCCAAGGTGAGTGCGTAGGAACACTTCTAGCGGACCTTACGTCTCTCACGATACGAGGCGCTCCTCGTAAAGCCTTCATTCAGGCCTCCCGGGGGCAAATTGATCCTGCCGTTGCCGCCTCGCAAATTTACGTTTGACGGCCGGCTTTCTGCGGTATCGTCCCGTACTATCCTTTCCCATCGCTCCGGACGAACCTAGAACCCGGACACACGACGATTTCTCAATCAATATTCAATCATTTCCGAGGGTCTTTGGATCCAGGCACTCTTTGGGTGATGGGCTACCATATATCAAGAGAAAGCCTGGCACTTTGACCCGTTTCATACCACGAGGGAATTAACAATTCTGTGTGAACTGAGAACACAGTGTTATGTGAGAACTGAGAACACAGTGTTTTTTGGGATATTCTTTGAGTTCATAACTATTGGAGGGTCAGGATTCCATAAAGTTGCATTCAAGAAGTCCTTCTGCATCGTAAATATGTTCATGCAAATTTCTAGGTCCTTGGGTGACTTGTAGCGGTCATAATGGACTGAAAATCAGTGCCATCACAGCCAAAGTGCCGAAATCAACTCCAAATCAACCAATAGTTTCATTCTGCCAAAACAACGTGTATGGAGGCCACCCTGGAATAGTGCTGTACCTTGAAGGGCCAGCCAATGCAGGAGAGACTGCCCATCGCATTTGGAGGCTATCTGAGCAAAAATGACTAGTAGGAGATCAAAGTACTCAGGATGTCGCACGTTACCTAGAACCCGGACACTTGAGCGCGAACAAAAAAAACCCCGCCGTTCGGCGATGGATGGGCCATTTTCCACAAACTAAAAGGGTGGAGCGGGGGAAAGGATAGATTGGAATCGAATGGTATACTCGGTTTTGGGCCAAGTTCGGCCGCATTTTTGACGGCCGGGCCCGTTTGCGGGACGGTGCTCATCCCTAAAGAGCAAACGGATAACAATACACACCTATGAATTGCCCCTCTGGCCATTCAAATCTACCACTCCAACTGTTCAGAGGACATTTCTACCACACCTAGTAGCTGCAGTTACGCATAGACAGAAAATTTGCGTCCCAGATATATTTCTTAAAATGGCAATTTGATCGCATCACTTTACGTAGGGGGACTGAGGTCTTTGAAAAAAAAAATGGAAGGTGTGTTCACATTTTCGGGAAAGCAAATCCCCTTGCCATATGGTGGCAAGTGGACGTTGGGGTTGGTGCACCTGTTACAAGTGGCGAGGGCATTGGTATTTACTTTCGGTGATGGCGAGTACTTTAACCTCGTCTCTCTAGCACGTCAAAATCCCATTGGTGTTCGAGAAGCAATTGTCTGGGACATGTTAAGGAAGATGTAGGGCACTTTTGGTAAAAGCTCACTGAGATTGAAGTCCAGAGTGTCGATAAAGCCTCCATCATTGGTGTTGCATTCCGCATCGATGAACACGTTACCGTTCGATTGCACAATGTCAAAGAAGGTACAGCTCTGGTCGGCCCCTCCTCTAGAAAGAAATAAAACCAACTAGGTGAGTAATAATTTTCTCAGGGAGAGAACTCGGTGTGCACAGACCCAACTTTGCAGCTCAAGTGACCGTTGTTGTTGTTGATACACGCGCCGAGGGAGATCTCAGAGCCCTGAATACCCACGCCGTTGGAATCTGTGCATACTGCGGCGACATTCGTGTTGTCAATAATCCTCCAGAGGTCGCAGCTGTTGCCTGCGCCGGTGAGAGGCACAGGCTCGAGGGAGTCTCCTTTGACTGCTCCCATAGCGGCGGGGGCAGCAGCCGTCGTCCCATTGACAGGTGCGGAAGCAGCAGCAGTAGTGGCCCCATGGGCGGGCGCAGCAATAGTAGTCGTCCCATTGACGGCGGCGGCTTGGACATGACTGAAAGTCACAGAGGCGACGATGAATGCGGAGAGGACGTTGAACTGCATATTCAACAGGGCAGGGCAGTTGTGAGCTGGCTTTTGAGACAACGGGGTCTGTCTTTTATACTCCGCGCAGAGACACCGGGCCGGGCCAGTGTGAATCCCCGCTACCGTAAGGCACAGGTCTCAGCACACCTGATTTTCGGATTTTGGCCGTGCATGACATTTTCGTCAGTACTTTTTGCGTAAGCAACTTTTCTTCCCGCCAGATTCCTTCCGTTTGGATCGTGCCGGTCGTTTATCTCACGTTTGCGTAATTACCTTTCACCGCGCACTCTCCCATACGCCGCAGGCGCGCAAACAGGGCACAGTTTTTAACTCACTCTCTGACTTTTCTCAGTTCAAGCACTTACAAAAAAGTTCAGTGACTGTCAGTTGCATTCACATTTTTAGATACGTTTCTTGTTGCCCCCCAGCATCTGCCTCCAAGAGGCCTAATCCCGCATCATCTCCTTCAACCTTTGTTTGATCAATTTCGGTAGCGGGCCGTGCCGATCGTTGGCCTTACCCGCTTTTTTGAGTAGAATGGAGCACATCAAACCATTCCGGACATTCAACAGTGGCGCATTTGATAGCGGCCTGCGGTGATCCGAGCCTTGTATTTCGCCCCGGTCCTGCTCTCTCCCAGCTAAATTTTCACTACCCAACTCATAGGGGCCTCCTGTATTATGGTGGAAGAGACTCGCTTTCCTTCCCAACGCGATGTCTCCGGTATCAGGAAAGACGCTAAAGAACTCAACGAGTGGCAAACACTCACGCAACCTTCATGGTCGGGGTTCATTGAATCGAACATCCGTTTGATGCCCGCGCGAACGCCGTCACGGTCGGCGGCGTTCGCGTTGCGCTAGTGATCTCGGTGGTTTATTGGAATCCAGACGCACATGCAAACTCGAATCTCATGCAAATGCGGGACAGAAAATACCTCCTAGATGTAGACGATAATACTGGGTGGTCAGAACGGTGGGTTGCACTAGGTCAAGCCCGGTGGTGGTATAAACTGCCACACAAAGCCAGCCGCCTGGCCAGGTGTCATGATAGAGTGGTACTCAACATCCGCGCGGAGCTGTCGATTCATGGGGCATTCCGATAGCGCATCCGGCATATCGGCTTCGTGTTGAGGAAGCGCAATGTGTTCATGATCATCGCAGCAGTAAAATACCATTTGGCATCGTTGGCATGGTTTAAGGGTCCCGGCGGGGGTCGTATCCGCATTCTGGCAGCCTCTTATGTTGAACCCTCTGTCACCTGCTCTGGTATTCTCGAGCGAGCCCCGTCTCAACCGGAAATCGGCTCGAGTCGGCGAATTGCTCGAGCCGGCTCGAGCTGCGCTATATTTCAAAAATGTACTACTACATTACAATTCAATGATATTTAATGGTACTATCGTCGCTCGAGCGACTCGATCCAAGCCCGTGCTCGAGCAACTCCCCGCTCGAGTAAAGTACCCGCTCGATCCAAATTCCCGCTCGAGCAAAGTACTCGCTCGAGTCCGAAACTCCGCTCGAGCAAAGTACCTGCTGAAGTCGAATCCAGCGCTGGAGTAAACTCCCAGCTCAAACCAAGTCCTGCGTTCGAACCACTCAATCAGTCAGTCAGCGAGTCGTTCTGATATGATTGCCGTAAATGCTAGTAAATTAAATTCCTGTCTAAGACGAAGTCCCAATGTCCACCGTTTTTGTACGCCCCATTGTCGACCGAATCAAACGAGCTCGCCCTGTCCCTGTCATTTCGTCAACACTCAATGACACTGAAGGATTAAAAACATTACCTGAAATCGCGCTGGCGGTGGCATATATGTTGGCGCCATGTGAGCACCAGTCGGACCGGTCGTGTAGATAATCATGTCAGTGCTGCTCAGCAACGCAGAACAAAAGGCCACTCACCTTCGAGGTGGCATTCCCGCCTCGCGCCAAACGTTTTCGACGCACGTTCAAGGTTTTAGTCAAGGCAGCGGGCGGCGAGGTAACGCAACGTCGACGAAAAGTCAGACGGCCGACGGTTCGTCAGGCGCGATTGGCGAGTGGCGGTGGTAGTGGTGGAGGAGAAAGAGCAGGCGTAACGCGTGACATTATCACAAAGGTGAGTGATGCGGCGGAAGCCGGCCCGGGCACGCCGGCGGTGATGTGACCTAACGCGGTCATTTGGCGATGGTCCAAGCGATTCGTAGCGGGTTCGAACGTATTGTAGTCTTTCACTGTGCTAGGTAGAGAAATGCAACGATTTTTACTCCTAATTAATCCAGTGTATTTTGACGCTTCGTCTTCCTATCGTCTCCCACCCACTCCCATTAAACTACCACTACTCTTTCTACTCATTCCTGCCGTCCTCTACTTCGTTCCTCCGTTTCTTTCTACTACGTCCACGCGTTCCACAGCTCGCCCATCAGCTTCTCCTGTCCCCTTCATGCTCTTCACCATGGCCCGCTCGTCCGACCGCTCTCGCACCGCGCCCGCATTCTCGACGGTCCCACAACCCGCCCTCCGGCTCAACATGCCCCGCGTAGAGGCGTTGCGATACATTCGCGGGCGGCCGACTCCCGAAGAGCAAATCCAATACCACGTCGCCAATGCTGGCCTCTACGCGGGCGACGGCCGGTATGGTGACGTTTACTGTTGCGCGAAGGTCGATGGAGCGACCTTCAAGCGCTTCCGGCGTCCCCAGATCTCGCGCGGCCGGTTCCTGCGCGCGCTCTGAGTAAAGTTTGGGGTGACAACGAACCTCCCCCGCCGCCGCCGCCAGTACCGCCGTTGCGAGCGCACGGGCCTCGTCCACCTCTGGCTTTTCGCCTTCAGAACCCGCAACCGCTACCGCCTTGGTGAGTTCTTTCTCCCTCATTTTCTTCCCTCTAAGTGCTTTTCCAGAGCACTTGTCCCATCTGGGCTTCAAGTGCGACGCTCCCGCCGATCGTTCCGCCTGCCCCAGCTGCGGGACGACCCACTGCGAGTATTGGCGTCTCATGGACGTCGGGTGCTCCTTCCGCGCCCTCGTCGGCCGATTCCGCGCCTTCGTCAACGCCATTGGCGAGTCGGGTGTTCGCATGTATGTTGCCCGTTTTCTTTCTTTCCTCCGCGCTCACCCAACGGTAGGCGTCTGTTGACCGATTATCGTGTCGCGTTTCCCGAACGCAGCCCCTAAGCGTCCTGTCGTTGTTCACCTGTAAATTTATTAGCAGACCGTCTTTACCCCTGTAGCATACTTGTATCTTACCTCCCAATACCTCCGACAGCTGGGTTCAGCTTGTGATATATTTTGGCATCTGCTTGTAGTATATAGCTCACTCTCGTTACGAATGACTTAGCCACGTACCTCACGCGTAAAATACAAGATCGCTCGTTTGTCCACTAGGTCGGAGATGAGTAATTTCCAAAAAATCACGGAAAATACCTACCCCTCGAGCACCGAGAGCGAGTTTGGTGTTCGCCGAGCTCAAACTGTTGAGGGCGCGGCGGGGGAGGTCCTATACATCCACTACATCACGGCGATACGACTCCAGAAGCTTTAATTAAGTCAGCGATAACGATTTTCACAAAGAGGCGGAAGGTACCTGCCCCCCGAGCGTCGAGAGCGAGTTTGTTGTTCGCCGAGCTCAAACTGTTGAGGGCGCAGCGGGGGAGGTCCTATACATCCCCTACGTCGCGGCGATTCGACTCCAGGAGCTTTAATTGAAGTCAGACATAACAATTTTCCAAAAGATGGGGAAAATACCTACCCGCGAGGATTGACAACGAGTTTGGCGTTCGCCGGGCTCAAACTGTTGAGGGCATGGTGGGGCAGGTCCTAGGCATCCCCTACGCGCAGCTATTCAACTCCAGGAGCTTTAATTGAAGTCAGACATAATGATTTTCCAAAAGATGGGGAAAGTACCTACCCACGAGGATCGACAACGAGTTTGGTGTTCGCCGGGCTCAAACTCTCGAGGGCGTGGTGGGGGAGGTGCTATGCATGCCTCACGTTGCGCCCATTCAAGTCAATGAACTTAAATTGGGTCAGATATAATGATCTTCCGTGAAATGGGGGAAATGCTCACCTCCCGAGCATGAACATTGGGCTTCGCGTTCGCCGGGCCCAAAATGTTGAGGGTATGGTGCGGGAGGTTCTATGCAAGCCCCCGTCGCGCCGATTCAGGTCTTTGAGCTTTAATTGAGTCAGACATAATGATTTTCCAATAAATGGGGGAAATACGCACCCTCGGGCATCGACATTGGGCTTCGCGTTCGCCGGGCCCAAAACGTTGAGGGCATGGTGGGGGAGGTCCTATGCGTGCTGTAGGCCGCGTCGATTCAAGCCCATGAACTTTAATTGGGTCAGAGATAGGTAATTTCTCGATGATGGCGCAAAATACCTACCCCCCGAGGAACGACAACGCGCATCGACCGGTTTCGCGTTCTCGAGGGCGTGGTGGTGGAGATCCTATGCGTGCCCCAGGTCGCGCCCATTCAAGTCCATCCACTGTAATTCAGTCAGACAAAAGTAATTTCCCACAAGTGGCGGAAAATACCTATTCCCCGATCATCGACAGAAGGTTTCGCGTTTGCCGGGCCCAAAATCTCGAGGGCGTAGTGTAGGAGGTCCGATGTGTTCCCCACGTCGCGCCGATCGAGGTCCGTGAACTGTGATTGGGTCAAAGATGAGTAATTTTCAAGGAAAATATCATACGCCGCACCAAGTCCTACCGACGGCGAAGCAACGAGACGCGGCGGTAGGGGCACACGGGGAGCCCGTGAGTGACCCTGGTCAAGTCTTTCAAACAGTCGTTGGCCCATTCGCACGGTCTTTGCAGTTGCCAGACTGGAATCCGTATTTTAGCGAAAATGCGCCGGCAGCTCGTGCCCGGTGAAGATAGAAACCATCACCGGCCCCAAGTCCCCGAGAACGCCTGCACGTAAAATAGTAGAATAAAAAGCCCATACACAGAAAGTATGTAAAGTTCTCTAACGATTTACCGCTTTTTGTGGCGCTTGTTAGCCTCCTTCTTCTTCGCAGCTTCCTTCGCCTCTTTGGATATGGGTGACAGCGGCTCTGCCCGCGTTTTCGTCTTCCGCGCCCGTTTAGGACGGTGGGCATTGTCAGTGGGTTCCTCGACCTGATCGGTGGGTTCCTCGACCTGAAGAATGTTAGGTGTGCAGCGCCAGACATCCGCGAACACTCACTTCATCCTGACGTTTGCGCTTTCCCGTATTCGAAGCTGCACCTTTGGGGCCGCAGCGGGTTTGGCCGCGGCCTTGGGTTTGGGTTTGGGCTTGGGTTTGCCGGTGTCTTTGACCTTCTTGGCGGTCGACTTGGCCCCGATGGGTTTATGCTACATGCCCGTCAGTCTCCGCTCCCATTTTAAAAGCAAGAAAACGAAGACTCACCTTCGCCGCCGGCGCATCATCTTCGTCGTGGTCCTTGTCAGAATCCTACAAACCCAGTCAGTCACAATTCAAGTCCCGAAAGGGAATCTTGACCTGGCCGCCAGGGGCATCGTCATTCATCCCACTCTTTCCCCCAATATCTCCCAGCATGTTGCCTTCACCCCCGTCGTTATCGCCGCCGGCGTTCCCCTAGGGAGGCTGCTCGCCATCCTTTGGTTCGTCGCCGCTGGGGGTGTCGGAGCCGCCACTGTCGTTGGAGATCTATGCAGTGATGAGAGTCGGCGGTGATGATCAGGAAATAAGTAATTGCTTACTGGCGCGCGAAGCAAAACGAACAGGGGATGTTTCTGGTCCATGAAATACTCCATAAGAGCCCCAATCTGCCATGTCATCGCATCGGGGTTTTCCAGTTTGCTGGGGAGGGTGGACACCGTTTGATCGTAAGCCAGACCATCCCAGTTTACAGGTTCTTCTGTTGCACGACCATTATCTAGGTACTCTGTCAGTTTCAGGCATCGCAAGGAAAGCCCCAAAACGTACTCCAAAGCTTGGTGAGGTAGGCTTTGACCGCCACCTTCATTGTCTTGATAGGCATGGTGTTCATATCGCAGTGGGGGGAAGATGGGAATTCCCTCGGCGTTGCACTCAAATGTGAGACTGGGAAGTGGAACCTCGGTAGCAGGCGCTGGGAGAGCACGAGGTAAACATTGTCTCTGCATAAAAAGTGTGGAACTCGCTCGCCTGGTAATTCCTTTTGAGCCATATTTCGAAACGCAGCGATCACAGTCTTCCACGTATCAGCCCCAACACCGCCTCCATGGTATTGCTCTCATTGGTGCCCGCTAGCACGCTGCACGATAACATTGGTCAGAACGGCAGTAGGTCAAATTGGATTACCACTTACTCCGCCGAAATCAGCTTGCCCGTCGGTTCACGCATAGCCCACACGCAGCCGATGACTCCTTGGCCCATCATTCCCGAGTCTCAGATATGCGACAAGTCGCGATACAAGGTGGCCTTGAAGACCTCCTGATTCGCCTCTACGTCCCAGGCCTCCGAATGAGCGTGAGCCGCATAAACCTCCTTCTCCTCGCTCGGTAATGCATCCCACTTCTGTTTGAGGGTCGCTTGATAATGCTGAGCTGAGTTTCCGCCCTCTTGCAGTTTTGCCTCGTTCGCCGCGCTCTTGATCTCCGCTTCGTGCTCTCGCACGTAAATTTCACGAGCTGTGACAGGTTGACGACCAAAGAATGTGGCCGACGGAGAAGAGGCGGTGGAAATGAGGGAAGGGGTTCCGGTAGGGGCGGTGGATTGACGTACTGGTCTATGGCGGCGACCACTTCTCTCCTCTTTTTCCAATTCCCGATTTTCTTCTTAATGAGGGCGATCCAGTCCACAGCAGCGAACAACAGTCTTTCAAGGGCGTCCGTCGTCGCCTGGTGGAGTTTCAGATTGTCGGCCGCGCTTGTCAGGATGCCACTGCCCGTGGGTGGCACCCGCTGATCAGCGAAAACAGCCTCCTCGAATAATTCCTTGGCTGTACGGTTGATCCATGCCTGAACTTTGGTGGATCCGCTACTCCCGCATTTCATGAGCAAATCCTTGTACAGCTCGTCGATGCGCTTATTCTGCCCGTCGCTGAAGTCGCCCACCCCTGGTTTCGATCGAGCTGTTGATGCGGTCGCAGCCATGGATAACGATGTGACGACGACTAGGAGAATTCGAAGTGGAGGGTGGTGGGATGTGAAGCGTTTCACTGATACAGAGGTCAAAGAAAGGAGGGCAGGCTGGCGAAGCCACATACTTGTAGAATATTCACACAAAGCGCGCGCTTTGAATGCCACATGCGTGGAATTGTAGCCTGCACGGGATTCCTCAGCACACAATGCGAATGAAACGCCAAAGCGCAACTCACCTGCTAGAAGGAGATCATTGGGATCTTCGGTCTCTTCTTCCGCAGCCTTTTCCCGCTCACTAGCAAGCTGATCTGCCTCCAAGATGCGCTGGAACATCTCTTGGTAATCGCTTGTTCTGCGGTGACGAACTCCACCAGGTCCGTGTCATCCGCCGCAAGGGATGCATACTTGGGCACGGTCCTGCGTAGCGCGTCGCGACCCTCTTCTTCGCATCTACGGAACATTTCCGCCTTCTGTTTGGCATAAGCAATGTGCCCGATGTCGGAGGGGTTCTGGCAATTCGCCATCTTCGTCCAAGCCTCCTTGTACGGCGCGAAGCTTCGGAAGAAACATCGTTTGTAATTCTGCCAGCTTGGCTTCGACCTCTTCTTGCCAGCGCTGCATCTCGGCTTCCGCGCGGAACCACTGAACACGATCCCCTGCAATCGATGTCATTCAGCACCGTAAAACTAACCACGGAAACACTGTACCCTCTTTGACCCACGCATCCATTTCCTGCCCCGTCATCTTCCCCACCCGCCCCATCTTCCAGATCCAGCTATCCTCTTTACGTTTTGGCTTCTTGGCGGAGGGCTTGCGCGCTGTCAGATCCACAGTCTTGGGCTTCCGAGGTGTTATTCGACGAGGGCTGGTGAGTGTCCTGCTAAACAATAAACAATACTACCGCACCTGTCTTCTGTTTGGTCATCTGGGTGGCCCCGGGAGCTGGCGCGGTCAAAGTAGATGCAGGGATAGGTAAACGAGCTTCCGCTCTCACCCCCGTCCGGGTCCAGGTTGGGTCCACTTTGCGGGAGGCGCCTAGCTCCCGCTTGTTTCTCGACTTCATATAAGTGTCCTCGGCCTTCAGGGGTGGGAACTCCGTCTCGTTTGCGTATTTGAGGACGATCATCGCACGTCGCGCCGTCATGTACGACTGTATATGAGTGTCGCAACGCTCGATGGTGTCGTTGATCATGGTCGAGGAGATGGTGTTCTTGGCGACCCCCGAGTCGTTCTTCTTCTTCCAATCCGACATTGAGACCAACGCCTTCGCCACGGTCTGAATCTTGTGTAGGGCATCAAAGGCCGCTCCCTCCCTCAGTCGCCCTTCCAGCCCGGCCATTGCGACCAGGTTCAGTTTCACGCGAACAGTATGTTCCTCAAATTCCGATGGTAAGCCCAATTGCTCCACCTCCACCTCGCATGCTTCGTCTTCACCAAGCACCTCTATCACTGGCGGGGTCAGAGTGCTTTGTTGCGGAAGCCGCCAATGCGAATCCTCAATTTCTCGCGCTGGGTCGCTACCGCCCTCTGCCCCGTCACCGTCAGATGGTCTTTATTGGCCGCGACGGCGACTCGAATCTTGAGCCTGCACTCGCTCTTCAGTTATCCATGACGCGCCTAGGATCTTGACGAGAACGTACTGAAGCTCTTGGATCCTCATTCCCTCGTTCAGGGATGTAGCGGCCTTGCTCTTGGTCATCTCGGAGTTCGGCATCTGCTTCTCATTGTCAAGCATCTTCTGGTAAATTGCGCTCTGCGACGGAACTAGTCGAAGTTAGCACACGACACTACGATTCTCTCTCGAGCCCACCTTTGGTGGTCTGGTATTTGTACGGACTCTTCACGGCTTTCATGTTCGTCGTGTCCGGCTTCCTAGCGACCTGCAACCAGTTTTCGGTTCTTATTCAGCTTGCGTAGGAGGCGCTCAAGCTGAGGAACTGATTCAAGTGCAGCGCGAACAGCTCCTCGCCCATCATTAACTCCTTTAGTAGCAGCGCCACTGAAGGCATGTAACCATCAGCGTTCCGCTTCTTTGTCAAATGACGGCAGCATACCTGCTTTCGACATCTGGGTGTAGTTCCAATGACTGTGGTGGTTAATGATCGTGTCGTGGCGGTGTCCTCCGTTCATCTGGCGCGCCTGAGGGCCGATCTGGTTCAGCTCGGGCCAGTAATGCTCAGCGGTCTCGCCGTGGAAATGGGTGGTCCCCAGCATATACGCAGTGGAAACGCGTATATGCAGCCCTCCTGATGCCCCTGGACATGGAGGAAAGGTATCGAAAAGCGCATTCGCTTCACGATCGGGGCAAGGTCTTTCAGCTGGTCATTCGCTTCGAAGCGGTCTCCGACGTGTACCAAGTACTGACAGATGGCATCGTAGGATAGAATGTGGTCGACTTCCATGGCCAATTCGAATATTGTGTTCGTGGTGCCGTCCTCATTGAGCGATGCAAGTTTTTGGCGCAAGGCGTGCCCCAGAGCAATGTCGACGTTAACATATCTGTCGGCCCAGTCATTGATCACTCCGGCCACGCGAAAAATGTGCGTACTGTTCTCCAAACTGCAAATCTACACTAGACTTGACGAAAACGTGGCTGCGTTGAAGGTTGACGATCCCCGTTGAAACGGTGCACTCGGGTGCGGCGTGAAATCGATAGACCGGCGGTCGGACCAGCGCAGCGAGCTATCAACTCAACTAACACCAACCAAAACCAACCAAATCTAACTAATCTCACAAACTCCAATAACCGAAGCTAATCGTGTGTGTGAGTTCGGGGTAGTAGGACAGGCGTCTCGTCCCTCAAGAGTGTTGCTTTCAAGTGTTATCGACAAGCAGACCGCTAACTAAATTGTATAGTTTGGTTCAATTGCGAGTCTCAATTCAATATCTTTATCTCAGGAGCCTCCCGTAGGATTATTTGTACAGTCTAGAGAGCTAGAATCGAGCACAGAATGCAGGGATTGTGTACTAACACCGCTACGGTGTCCACTCTTGCCACAGAGCAGTCAACCGGTAGACCGAAAGGTCAGAGTTTTCCTTTATTTCCTCAAACAGATCTCTTGACAGAGCTAAGCTCAATGTCGGCGGAAGAGAGCAAGCTCGATCGACGGCAAGATCTGTAGAACGGCTGCTTTCCACGGGCGGCAGGACTGGCTTAGTCCTCCGCACTTACAGTGGTCTTAAAGGGCGTGGTTCACGGAACGTACTAGCTCGCCAGTCTGATTGCTTTCCAACAAATCTGATTTGTCTCTCTTATCTCTGAGGTACTAACAGCGGGGGGGCTGGATTCACTAGTTTACATTGGTGTATCTCTACTGTATTTATACAAACTGAGGGAGCGAAAAGGGGATAGTTTGGCTGATTTATAATGGCGTGATATGTCGTGAGTGATCCCTCCGGGCGGATCTACGGTAGGGCAGCCAATGGCGCCGTTGGTATTCCTTCAACCATGGGTTCATGGTTACCGGAGGTAGTGCTCCCGGCGGCGATCCCAGATCCTAGTGAAACCTCTGTCGGGTACCCTCTTCTAAAGGCAGCCTTCAGCGGGCGGCTTGACTCAACTTGAACTGGTTCTCCCGGAGGACTGAGCCTCCCGGCGAGCCTTTCTCTAGTATAGCTGCTTCACCTTCTCTAATCTCTTTGCTTTATCCCAATCACTCCTCCCGGAGACATGTATGTGCCGTGATTGACCGTCGAGGATCTCCATCTGAAACTCGAGTCCCGAGACTTAATCATCTGCCAACAAGTGGCTTGCCCGTAGAGTCAACGTGAAGTAGTCTCTCCCGGCGAGTCCTGTCAGTCCCATATTCTCCCTCTAGTGTAGTCTTTTGGACATGTTCTCTACAACCTTCCCGGAGGATGGTTTATATCAATGGTCACTAGTCTTGTCTTTCTACTTTAACCTAAACTCTGTCACATCATTTGCAATGGGGCTCATCTTGATTCTCTGATCCGAGTTGCACTCAAGCGGCTCAACAGTAAACCCAGACGGGGTCTCCCGGCGGTTAATTTAGCCTGCCCGGTGGGCCAAAACTCAACTTGAGTTGGGACCGCCGCCCATAAGTCCGATGCTCTCCCGTAAGGCCGATACTCTCCTGGCGGGCCGTGAAGCCGCCGGGAGAGTCATTCTAAGTTCAACTTTGTTATTCTTCAACAAGGCCCCGCTAATAGCGTTCAGCCGCTAAGACCCATAGTTCCTCTTGATCACCTCTAGCACTCAAGGAGTCTGGTGGTAAGCCAACTCTCGGAGCTCAACGGTTGACTCGAAAACCAAACACCTCTCCCGTAAGGAAGCCTTGTTGGGCATCGAGTAACTAGTGTCCCATTGACTTTCGGCCGTCATAGGTGTAGAATACCACTCCGAGGAGAGTGTACTCTCTCTAATCCTAGTCTCCCTTTGACCTTTGAATAGGTTCGGAATTGAAAGAAAACTGGTAGTTTTCATGCATGCTTTGGTACACGCCCTATCATCTCCCCCTTTCTGAAATTCTGACTGTCCGCAGTCTTTGACTTGACGGTAGAGCTTCAGTTGAGCTGAGCGGCATATTTTTTAGCAGTAGCCATGCGAAGTTCTTCGTGCTTCAAGTACAAGTGGCCAGTGAGACTCGGCCATTGTTCTGCTTGTCTTAGGACTCCCTTGTAGCTCTAATACCTTTTCTGCTTCCTTTCTTATCTCAAGTTGACTTGTACATTTGCTCTCGTCTGACTGTTTCACCGTCATAGACTGGTCGAATTCATCAACTCCTGGTCTAAATCTTATCCTCGAGATATCTGTTTACCTCCGGGAAATATGATTCCCTTTGGTTCCTAGACACTGTGCCTCCAGGAGTGAACTCAACTCCGAGGCGGTGCACTAGCCCAAGGTTTCACCAACAAATGATCTCTTCTAAATCTCTCTCTTGATTCCAAAAATTTATGGGCGGGTCTTCCTCAATGGATGCAGGTTATCAGCGGGGAATGGTCCCCTACGGGCGGGTCTATCCCTCCCCCTTTCCGAAATCTTCACTGTCCACAGTGATATGCAGGCAATTTAACCCCCCAATTTTTCGAATTCTCTTTTCTTGTCTGACTCTATTTCAGTTATAACAAGCACTTCCAACTGAGAAGCGGGCGGGCCGCTCGTGTGGAAATGTATGCTCGACCGAAATTTCTATCTCTCAATTCAACTCTGAGTCCTCCGGTCGCAGGTCAATACATTTGATTGCGTACTGAAGCGACCACCCGGAGAAATGATAACTTGAATCCATATATCTGATGCTTCAAAGGCCAACTCAGATGCCTGCAGAATTTTTTCTACGGCATGTTTGAGTCACTCCCTCCACAATTTTTCCTCTTGTTCCCTCCGGGAGGGCGGAAATCTCACCGAGTCATCGGGAGGATGCATTACACCAGGAGTACGGTGAGTTACAGTTCATGGTTCAGGCCAACAGAATTCCTTTTCTTATCTCGACAGCAACTGGTTCGGTTTTGTGAATTTTCCCAGAGGGAGTCCTACCGGCGGGCGCAATTTGAATTAAAGCGACCGCCCGGAGGTTCAAAGTTCCGATGTGGCTGTTGAACCCGGGCTCTGGGCAGCTCGGGCAATACAACACAAGATTCCCCTTCGGCCGAAGCGGAATGAATTCATCGATGCCATGCTCCTGTCCCACACGCTTCTTCAGCGTGAGGACACCCCATATATGAGCGCAACACATAAAATTTTCGTAAAGGTCCTGGAGGGCAGGTCAAAGAAGGCCCGCAATTTTGTGCCAGTTTCTAACACTTACAGGGACCGTCTCGGTGAAAGAGTTGTCGGTTATTCTTGAAAGCGACCCCACGTAGTCGTAGGCGGTAATTTTCGACTCCAAACTCAGAAGCTGGAATTTCTTCATGCAGTTAAACGTGATTCCCCTGCAGGGGCCGTCCAAGGTACACGGGAAAATGTGTGCGTCCAGCAGCTGTTGGCATCTGTCGACGCCAGCGGACCCACAACGGCAGATTCTGACCGAGGTCCCATCAATTCTGTTGTTGTCCACAATGGTAAACAACATCTTGTGTTCCTCGGCTTTGGCCTGGCGCACTCGTGACCATAATGCCCGAACGAAACCGCTTGTCCCTCCAGCACTCGCGATATATCGTGCCTCTCCAAAAATCCTTTCTCCGTACTCCAGATTTCTGCCCAATGGAAAGGGTTGTTGCAATGTAGCTCGACGAAGCAGGACCGGCACGACGGTCGGTATTCCGTACAATCGTGGCACACCACCTCGCAGATGTGATGTTCGCGCGCGCAAGCACAGGGGGTACCGAAGAGCTTGCTGGCCTCGTGTTGGATGATTCCCCGCTGTAGAAAGCGTTCCTGCTTCTTGAAATCTGCGAGAATTTTTGCTGTCTTGGGCGGAGGTCAGATTCTTGAACGAAAAGCTCAATGCAATTATTACCTGAGTTGGCGCAGGCTGTTTCTGTGAGGACGGTAAAGCGGGCTCGGGGAGCTTCTTAATTATCGTCACGTCCTCCGGGCGCTGGTAGGTCGTGGTGGTGCTGACTGTCCCGCCGCTCGATATGCTGTGGTGAACGATTTCGTTGGGGTCTGCAGTCGAATGGACTTTGACGCGTTTCTTGAGCTGGGCGTCAGCGGCGGCAGCACTTCTCTTGTTCCCCTTTCCATTGCCCCCCCTCTGTCGAAACATCGTCTAGTAATCTGGTAGAAGTCAGCAAGGTTTCTGCACTGGCGTGTCGGGGGGACTTGCCGAATGCCGGCCAGTCACAAAAGTCGACGTCTACGTCAGAAAGGCCGACGTGGGCGTCTAGCACAAGGGTGGCTGCAGGCGTTGAAGTCGAACTTGCGCCAAACGAATGCTGCTGGAACTCATTAAATATCAAGATAAGACAAGAAGAAATGATCGTCGAACCCGATCCACAACGTTCGTTGATGGACTAGTTCACTAAGCCGATGTTCAACGTCAAGCCGGGCAACGCAGCAGTCAGACCCTGGGCGACGTAGTCGTCAGACCCCGTTGGCGCGTTGAGAGTACAAGAGCAACTCAGCAAGGACTTGGGGCATCTGATGAAGAAGCTGATCATTTCACATCACGTGACCGAACACGCGAACTCGTAGTAGTACACTCGGCGCTCTCAGTTTTTTCTGAACAGACACTACAAAAAACAGCTTGTACCTCGCAATGACTCTCAGTAACTCTGAGATTACCATAATATAATGGTCAGGAATGCAATGAATTTCGAGAATTACAGTGTTCGTAACGGAGTATTACTGTAGATTAAAGAAAGAGTGAAAAAATCGTCGCTTGTGTGTAATAAGCGCTGCCCGCCGCCCTTTCTGCAGCTGAAGTTTTCCTTTGAATGAGGTCAGCGCGGGTGATTGGCGGAAAGTCGGGCGTGGTGGTCGTCAGTTTGAGGAGCACGACGCGTGCCGCCATGTATTTCTCGATGTACCAGTCGGCCCGTTCTTCCTCATGGGCGATTTCCTGCATCCGCCGAGCACGCTGGAGCTGCCCGCTGTCCTGCGTAACCCGAGCATGACTTGATTGCTGTAGATGCACGGCGACAGGTTTAACACCCTTCCCACAGTTCCACGCGATGCGCTGCCGAAGCGCGAGCTCGTGCATTACCAGAGCAAGCAAGTCCAAGCTCTCGCACTGCTCCTGCGAGAAGTCCGAAGGCAGTCCGAGCACCTGGTGCTCGACGTCGTGCGGGCCGACTTGATGGACCGTCTGGCCGACCAAGGGCATGAAAACCGACTGCTGGGCATGCCACGCTGCGAGGTCACCGCTGGCTTGGGTGCGCAGACGCTGGATCTTGTGCTGGGTGGCAGGGCACGGCTGCTCGGCGTTGAGCAGAACTAGTTGGCGAAGTGCGGCCCTGAATCTACTCATCAGGCATCGGACACCAATAATACAAAGGAGGACGTACTGAGTTCCCTCAATGTGTATGCCTGCCAAGATAAAAATTCCACCAGGGGCAGCGATGTCGACGGGGAGCATTGCAGTTGCGGCCATCGTGGATGAGAATGAAGTTTGCAGGTGTGGGAGATACTAAGGCTTGAGAAATGTATTGATGAAGGAATGCCACTTTCAAGGCCCAAGCGTTGGTCTTATTCTGTTGCACGATCATACGGTCAATTGTTTTTCTTGGCGAAAATCGCGGCGCGAACTTGAGGAAAGCACCAGTCCACGGAGAAAGAGAGAAGTAGCGACGCAGAGTCAGCTAAGCAAAGGTGACACAGAGTCAGCCAGTGAACGTTAGTTGGAGGGAAGGTGAGATTTGCAGAAGAAACGGCCCGGATCGCCGGCAGAATGATGTGACAAGAGTAACATTGAACAAAAAATCTGATTACAAAAAGTTGTGTGTGCTGAACAGATGAAGAGGTTCGTTCAGACAAACCATCGTGGACGTTCAGCGTCGCCGTCGAGGCTCTTTCAATAATTATTCAAAAAATTTTAATTCAATTTCGCGACACATTTAAAGATGGGTTCAATGGGCAAGTTAGATTGCATGTTAGGAAGGAACACGCCCAGCGCGTCCAAAATTGCCTCCGAGTCTCAGTTTAGGCCCTCCTGGTCTTCTTCACCCGGTCCGACTGAAGCTCCGGACCCAGCCGTTTCTGGGAAGTGGATGCTTCGGTGTTCACGTGTCCGCGGGTCGAACGACGCGGGCTGTGAGACAACGACGGCATGGCTGTGAATCTGCATGGCCAGAGGAGATGACTATCAGCAGTGTGGGTTATATTCAGCGGGAAACTTACCCTCTTGAGCGTGCGCTTGGCGGCGAGCCTCTTCCTCCAGTGCATCGATCCCACGGCAGTCTTCGACTGTCAACGAAGAATGACAATACACCAGGATGTGTCCGTGACCAACCAGGTTTACGGGGCCCTCGACGCTGTTGTATCTGCCACTGCAGGGAGAAAAGAGCATGTATTCTGTCACTGGGTATTCCAGGTTCAGCGGATAGTCCGCCAAATTCATGTAGGTCTCCTTCGGCACGTGGATGTTCGTCTTGAGCGCAAGGGAATTATGCAAGGAAAACACGATGATCTGTACCACGCGCTCTGTGGCGGCGTTCAGGGTAATAAATGATGAAGAAAGGTAATCTACACACCGTTCTGAGAAACGAACTCTTCCCCGTCAGCGCAGATCGGATAAACAAGAGTGTCCAGGCCTATCACACAAATATGAGTGACGGACGGATACATAGGTCGAAAGTTCGAACCTGGTTGCGAAGAGGGAGGCAGGGTGTGCCCCTCGCATTCATCTGACGACCCGACACAAATTGACTCTGGCGAAAGTTAGTTATGGGAAGAGACGTCGTGGAGGAACTTACTGTTGGGCTTAGCCGGGGCCTTCCCTTTGCGGACGACTGGAGCGTCAGAGTCGTTCGAATTCGAGTCCGAGTCGGGGATTGGGTCTGAAGAAGCATTAATGAAGAACAAGCATCGAATGAAGACTCACTGTTGGCCTTTCTGGCAGGCGTCTGCTTAGGCTGGGACCCGCGATCTGGAAAGACGATAGTCAGAATGTTGTAATACTAGAGCTTAACCATGATGGAGGAACTTACTGTTGGGCCTAGCCGGGGCCTTCCCTTTGCCCTTGACGCCCTTGACGACGACTGGAGCGTCAGATTCGTCCGCATCCGAGTCCGACTCGGAGATTGGGTCTGAAGAGGCTGATTATATGAGACGAATAAACATCGAGTGGAATGAAGACTCACTGTGGGCCTTGTTGTTGCGCTTAGGTACGGAGTTGATAGCTGGAAGAACAGTCAGAACAATACTTGAGACTGAGGAAAAATGTACTCCAAATGGGCACATCGTTCGCGTCCAGCTGGTTCATCAATGTTCTCGCGCTGGCGAGCTGGTCATCTGGGACATGGTCAGTGGTTTCCAGCAGCACGAACTGGGACTCACTGAATTTCGCGACGGTTGCGCTGGGCATGAGCGCTGTGCCCGCCTTGAGAGATTGGATGTCGACTAGGGCCTGAACCGACCCCTTTAGATAGTACAGCAGTGATTTGAGTTTGGCCTCTCGCGGCTTGTAGTGTTCGAGGGCGGCACGCCATTGTGCGCAGTCTTCCGGGGTAATGGGGCTCGAACTCGGGGGGAACTTGGGTGCGCAACATCTCTTGTTGTCGTCGTCCTTCGAAGGGTGACAGCCCTCTGCCCAGTCGCCGAGGTGGTCGTCGCTGTGTGCACCCATGTTGACTCGCAGTTCGTGTTCACGCTTGTACCGACAAGCAACAGCGCGCTGGCGCCCATATTGTTGGGTAGGGGTAGGAACAAGTTTTCGCATGAAAGCTTCGGGGGCACTGGGTTTGGGCTTCTTCTTGAGCTCTGCAACGTTGAAAGGTCTTCACTACGTGCACGGGTGGAATGGGAAAATGCTCGCTAAGGTGAGATAGATGGAAATATATCTCCAACTAAACACCAAAACTAACACCAAACTACTCTCAACCACTGGTCACTTCGTGATGAACAGGTTTGTTCGGGGGTGGAAGCCAAGTATTAGGCTTATATAGATCAAGTTGTTCAAATAGTTCAAGATTGCGCAAGTTGTTTAGACTACTCGACTTCTGATTCGAAGGAGTTCGACGGTCTAGTTGGCTACTGGTTTGTGCACTTTTAGGGTTTTTGCTCGAAAGCGGGGAGTTATGGATGGTAACGGCTTGGTTAAACCGGCGTGGGTATGTTTGTTCTACGGAAGAACTTGGATGCAACAGTAGACTTTCGGTCTTTTGCGCAAGTGGGTCAAATCGGTCAAGTCAAGTCAAGTCAAGTCAAGTCGGTTGGTCAGGTCAGGTCAAGTCAATCAAGTCAATCAAGTCTGGTCAAGTCCAATCGTTCAAGTCAAATCGAGTCTATCAATCAATCAATTCGGGAATACAAGCGCTTGGTAGCAACTAGTTCGTCCGTGAACACGAAACTCCAGAACCAATGGCGGGTTTGCCAATGTCCCGGGGGAATCTGCTCGAACACGACTCTCCAGAACCAATGGCGGGTTTGCCAATGTCCCCGGGGAATCTGCTGCCTAACTACTCTACTCTACTGCGTTTTTATACATGGTTCAGAAATGTATGACTAAGGAATATATGAGTCATTCGGGTATCTATCCGAGCTCTGCGGCTCTGACTATTTCGGTTCTTCTTCCAATTGGTTGGTCGGGTGGCTTCCGAGGTCCACGTGAAATTGGTGTAATGTTTCGGATGAGTTGGGTGTGTTTAGATCCTTCCGTCCTTCAGTCTTCTTCAACTGTTTGCCTCCAGCCTACCTGGAGCGCGCGCTGGCATGTTAGCCCTTCTAGTTCATGAACTAGGCAAGATCCTGGTAGTGCCCTTGTACATAGTCGTACTTTGGTCTTTGGTTCAACTTCCCGGATCACTCGGCATCTCGTTTGATCGTACTGATCGAAGGGTTGGACTTCCCCAAATAGTTCGGTTGGCTATCCGAGATGGACGCCAAGCCGCTCCTTGGTTCGGTTGGCTTTCCGAGTTTAATCACATGCGCCAAAATGTCATCATCGTGCCTCGGTTGGTTTTCCGAGATGGAGGCCAAGCCGCTCCTTGGTTCGGTTGGCTTTCCGAGTTTAATCACATGCGCCAAAATGTTGACATCATGCCTCGGTTGGTTTTCCGAGTCGGAGGAACACTTTAAGCCTCGGCACTGCACCGTGTCACGTGGTAGTTCGCGTCGCGTCCCAAGTCGAAACAGTCGCAAGCAAATAGTTGAGCGCGTTTGGTTCAGAACTCGGAGTCTTTGTTACTGGTATAGTTCATTTCACTCCCCCTCGTAGTAGGTGGTCTGGCTGACACTTTGGCCTTTCCGAATCTTATTACATATCCGTCTAGTTCGTGTACTTGGTGTTCAGCGACTCAACTATTAGTGGTACTCCCTGCCCATAGAACAGTTTGCACATAACAGGGTCTGCCTAGCCATCTGGACCATTTAGTCGGACTTGTGCGAGGTCACAAACCGCTCTATATGATAGCTTGCCAGCGAAATAGTTCACGTTTAAAATGAAAAGATTTGCCTCTTTTCACGCGTGGTCATTTTCACGGCTTATCATCTCCCCAACACTTTAATTTTGACCGTCCCCGGTCAACTATACAGTTCATTTAGACTCGGCTCTCTTCAGATAGGTATCTTAAAGCTGAACTCTTGTCCGGGACGAACTAGTTGAGCCAACTATTTCGTCACCCTTCTCAGAATCCGCTAAGTCCCTTCTCGTTGCTCGCTTAGTTGCTTCCGTACTGTCTCGCTTCGGAGTTTGCCCCGGCGGAACCAATTCCCACTGCGCCGGTTTAGCCGATGGCTTCGATCAATATCTGATCAGGCTCCGTTTTTCACTGATTTTGGTTTGTCTCGTGTGAGCCACCTCTGCCCCTTCACTCCTCCGTATTCTCCTCTCTTCTGGGCTCTCTCAAGATACCCAATTTTTCTCAAACGGCCTCTTGCTCGAGGTTTAATTCGTGAGTTTCTTTGCACAGGCCTCGAAGCGCTACCCCCGCAAAATAAACTTTCTCGTGTCTGCCGACATTGCGCTTCCGTGCTGCGGTGCCTGGTTGACTTGTCTCTTCATTTTCGGTCTTCCCGGTTCAATTGTTTGGGACAACATCGAATTAGCCCCTTTGGGGATTTCTGAAGATTTGCCGGATTTGCCCGCTCTCATGAATATTTTGCCTAGCTTCGGCGCTATTTAGCTTGGTTAAGCTTGGTATAGCCTAGTCTAGTCCGATTGTAGTGTTCATCATTCGACAAAATGTCAACCCTTTTATCGTTCTCTCTTGTCCGAATTCACTTCTGGACTGGAATATTTCGTTCCTGCCCAACTATTTCGCGGTTCCAGGTCAATCATTTGGACTATGAGTTGCCTTGTCTTCAATCTTCTTTCTGCGTGAAATTCGGGTAGTTCATCCGAAGGGTTTTGGTTGAAGTCCACATGCTGTTGCCCGAGCTACAGCATGGAATATTTCATTTTTGTGTCACTTTCGACTCCAGAATCTGATTTTTCATCAGTATCTAGGCCTGAAATCTCGCAAAATTCCCTCAGTTTTATGTTCCAGTTTCACCCTCTCCCCCACACTTAAATCGTAACTGTCCCCAGTTACCGAATGCTTGTGCATGGCTGGAGCCAATGTCTTTTAAGAGTGTTCTCAATCAATCACGTTTATTTGCCTCACGTTAACGATTCCACTCTTTGCCTTATATTCCGAGCTGGTAGATTCAATTCACTTGTTTCTTTGCTCTCCTGGAACGTCTCGGGTTGTGAGAATCATACGATGGTGTAGGTTCAACATCTTCTTCTGGCTCTTCCTCACTAAGATATTCATCCGACAAGTCGTCTGGATTGACTTCATGCCAGTCTGGGCGTAGGTTGATTTTGTCGAACTGAAGGTCTTTTCCAAGATATTCATCGTCAATTTCTCCTGCCGCTGCCAGATCATCCAGGCTCTCTTTGCTGAGGTCTATTAAGTCCAATATTTTGCTGGGCAAGTCAAGACGCTTCCGGGCCATGTAAGGAATCACTCTGAATTGTGCAATCTTTCCATGATACATTGCACCGTTCATTTCACAACAAAGGTAGCTTCCACCTTTTGTACGACGAACTACTACCATGGGGCCCAAATATCTGGACGCCATTTTCGTGTTCAGTGATTTTTCCACGGTTGTATTCCGGACCAACACTAAGTCACCGGGTTTGAAATCAAAGTTTCGGATTGTGTGCTCGTGGACTCTCTCGTATCGCCTTACTGCTGCAAGTTTTTCCTGCTGAAACCCTTGCGCGCATTTCATCAACATGTTGCGTGTGTTTAGCCAACGCTCTAGCTCGAAGGCCAATTAGCTCAGCGGTTGACAATATTTCGCCCGGATATTCCACCAACCAGGTCGCTTCTTCAATATCCAGAGGTATAGTTGGATGAGCACCACAGAGAGCAAAATAAGGAGAACAGCCTAAGCCCCTCCTGAATCGTGATTCTATCCGCCCAAACGACTTGATGCAGGAACCAATACCATTTCCTGGTGTCTCCACCAGTGGCTTTATATATGGACTGCCTCATATCCCAATGACCTCTCTTCAACCGGACCATTTGCTTGTGAATTATACGGTGAGATTTGTATGCCCGTTATTCCATATTTTGCAGCTAGCCATTTTACAGCAGCAAGGAACTGTCCCGCATTATCGGTAACTATTTCCCGTGGGCAACCCCATCTACAAATTATCTCTTCGAGTAGGAATTTTCCCAACGCTTCAGCATTATCAGATCGAAGTGCTCGGGCCTCTGTCCATCTGGTCAGAGAATCCCTTGCAGCAACTACTAGCCGGCAACCGTTAGAAGGCACCCCCATAACCATTACATCCGTATGAATCTTTTGAAAGATACTCGGAGTCATTGTAGCTTTAGGTGGAATCCTCAACATCGTCTTCTGTCTCACTTGGCACAAGTGGCACGATTTTACATACCAGTCCACATCTTGAGAAAGGTCTGGCCACCAGAACCTCAAATCAATCATGCTTTTGGTTGCATATGCCCCTTTATGACCAAGACTGTCATGAGCCGCTCGCATCATGTACATTCGGTACTCTTTTGCAACTACAAGCCTTGGAGGTCCTTCCGCGTCTTGCCTGTACAATTTTCCCGTTACTTTATCTCGGTAGAATTTGGAGGCATACCGCATGAACTTCCGATATTCATCAGCTGGTCTAGCATGCGGACTATTTTCCCCAAACTCTTTAGGTCTCTGTAATGGATCTTTTAACCACTCGCTTATTGCGTCAATTCGTTCATCCAGTTGTTTCGCAACATCAGATCTGTGATCATCTGGATACTCTTCTCGGCTTCCTGGGTCTAGTTTGTACTTAACATCCGGTAGAAGTGGTTCTTCCTCGGATGCCTGAACATTCAAGAACTGCGGGACCTTAAGTCCTTCAGCAGCGTAGGCTTGTTTGATGATCTCAATATTTTGCGCTTCGGCCATGAAAGCGTTGTCACATTCTTTCTGGAAGTCACCCTCCCAAATAGCTGTATCAAAGATTTCCTGCTCATAGCCGCCGCGTGTGTCTATATCACCCTTGAAGTCTTCGAAATCCAATGGTTGTCTCCCTTCGTGGTCCCACTCAGGGTGGTCCTTAGGAAGTTCATACTCGTCGTAACCATCTTCTGGATTCGGCCACTCTTCATCACCTTCAGCTGGCCTCTTTCGAGACAAACCATCCACAGGAAACGTTTTTCCCGCAACATGTTTCAGACTGAAATGGTACATCAGGATTTTCTCGATCCATCTGTTAATGGTAGCATTAGGACCCATCCCTGGGTTCGCTAACATTCCCTTGATGTAGAGCGCGTCAACTTCAACTACTAGCCGTCTTGCTCCCAACAACCAATATTGCATACGGTCCAAGGCTCTCAGCAAACCGTAGAGTTCTCTCTTAGGTTGCGAGAATCTGGCTTCTCTGTCATTCAGAGGAATGGCGGTGAATTTAGCGTAGTACCTCTTGGTTGGGTCATCTGGATCGCATTGATATACTTCCAGTCCGACCGACCTCCAGGATGTGTCCACAGCAAGAACAATATCTGAAGTCCCATTCATAATTCAACGGTTTCAGTGCTCTGCATTTTGCGACTTCCATTTTAATGGCATCCATCGAAGCTTGCTGCTTTTCTCCCCACTCGAACTCTGTGTCTTTCCTTAGAAGTTGTTGAATTGGCCTGGAAATATTTCCATAATTCTTAATGAACATCCTGACCTGTCCAACAACTCCGAGGAACTGTCTGACCTCCGAAACGTTTTCACATCCCGGCCATCTGAGAATTATTCCAACTCGATCTTCAGACGGTCTCCGCCCTTCAAAAGAACAGAGATGTCCTACGACGGGAAACTCATCAAGACAGAGCAATGCTTTTAGACCCGAGAAGGTGCCTCCGCAATACTTTATTCGCTGTACTATTCGATTCAAGTTCTGGAAATGTTCCCACACGAAACGTCTAATCCCTGCATTCTCTGGGATAGTCTCGTATTTTCCATTCTTGTCTTGATACCTTGAACCAGGTCCTCTTATCGGGACATCGTCAATGTACGGTATCGTGACGTGTGGGATCTCGTCCCTGAGAATATAGGTTACATCGTCATGGAAGATTGGAACTGAGTTAGTCCAACCCTGTGGCAGTTTTACTAGCCGCAGTGCTCCAAACGGTGTCTGAAAGGTCGTATAGTCCCGACTGTTTTCAGATATATCTCGATGATCATACCCCGAATATAAGTCCAGTACAGCTCCACAGGCTCTTCCAGCGAAGTGGTTTGCTAATTCCTCTGTTGCCGGAGGAATACCTGAGTGCGCAATAGTAACTTTATTCAAGGGTTCCAGAGCATGGACTAGACGGATGCTTTTGCCATCTTTCTTTACAACACCGAAGAATTTGGTTCTATACGAAGCATTTGATGGTTCGTAGACTCCAGCATCTATTTTCTTTCGAATAATGTCGCAAACCATCTCCAACTGTCCTCTGGGGATCGGAATACTCCGCTCAACCCAAACCTTATGCTCAATAACCGGTATCTCAACTGGAGGAAAGAAGTCATGTCTGAAGCTTCCCCTTTCGGAGTCGTCCCATGCAAAAGCCTCGTTCTGGATCATCATAAAGTTGTGAAGCAATTTCTTCTCCTCCAACCATAGGAAGTCCTTCGCGTGTATTTTGTCAATTATTTCCTTTCCTGTCCACTGTGTACCGCCCAGTTGGCGTAAAGTCTGATGGATTTGGTGATAGCCCTGGCATGTCCTGTAGAGGGTCTCCAATGATATTCCTCTGAATCCTGAATTGCTCTGGCAGATCAGTATATACCGGCCGCACTTTTAATGCTACTGGTTTATACTTCTTGGTGGCGTATACTCTCTTTATCAGAGTCGGGGTAGCTGGTATCCGTTTAGACGCCTGCTTCTTCCCTTTCTGATTGCGTGCTGCGCCTTTCTTAGTATCTTTGGACATTATCCATTCTACTGTTTGGCAACAACTGCACTTTTTGTCCTTTTGCATATCATGCTTCGGGACTTTCCCACGATTTAATCTTTTCTCGGCCATATGGTTCAAATGGTCGGGGACTTTTTCGTCCCAAGTGAATACTTGATGCTGAACTCCAGATCTTCTCTGCTTGCGGTTTGGCGTGACAAACTCGTTGAATAGCACTCTTGCCCGATGGTCAGCGCGCATCGACTCAGATCCTCTTGAAGCTGAAATGTAAGCTTCTCGGACTTCATCTTCCGAGAAACTCTCTCCATTTCTAGGCTCCATGTATCCCTGAATCTCCAACTCCCCTGTCTCATTAAAGCCAAATTGTAGCGCCATCTCTCCTCTTTGAAAGCCTTCTATCAAGTCCTCGGAGACCGGTGAAAATCCTCGTCGTCATCATCTGATTCACTTTCCGACTCATCTGATTCCTCGTAGTAGTCAGAGTCATCTTCGTCTGGTACGGATTCCATTCGCACAGTTCGACTTTGCTTTGATGGGCCTGGTTTGGCTTCAAAGAAATCCGACTGTTTGGACGGGCCTTTAGACGGAACATCCGGTCGGTCCCCTTTGGCGAGTTCAGCTCGTTCCTCATCCTCAGCGGTGTAGGTACCTCGTGCCCTGGTTGGCACAACGCATCTCTTTCCCGTATTCGGATCTTTCACGAGTATATCCTGACCACCATCTGGTTTGTTCCGGACCCAACTTTCAGTGAGTATGTCAAATGGCCGGCCAAGTAGTACCTTGTACGCTGGTTGATCAATTATATGCACTTGTAAGTACACTGTAATGTCTCCAAACACGAACGGTACATTCCTGGCTAGTCCAGCCGACTTCTTCAACTGCCCGTTGGCACTCTGCATGTAAATCTGGAGATCAGTGTCCCAGCTTAGTTTCAACTTTTCCGCTTCTCGCAGAGCCATCGAAATAATTTGGGAACCACTGTCGACCACAGACTCTACGTAGGCACTATCATTCACCTTGGGGAACACTGCTCTGAGTTTGGCTGAATCCCTACTAACATATACCGGTTTTGGGCTTTCATCAGGGCCCAAACTTGCCAAGTATAGTAGATAAGGGTCGGGAACTATTATGTTCCCAACTTCAACCCTTTTATCAAAGTCATTGTCCTTTTGCGTGGAAATATAGAAGCTATCCACTAGTGGTAAGTCGTCCATTTCCAACGCGTCATCCGCAATTCCTATCTCGATCTCGTCTTCCATATACGGAAAGGCGCACTCTTGATTTAAAGTGCCCACAGATTCGTTGATTCGTGGAGGCTTGACACGCTTCTTTGTCAAGGCTTTTCTTAATACCTCAGCTAATTTAGGTGAGGCACGGACTAGATCACCCAGTTCAGGGGAAAGCCGTGTTTTCCAAACCTCATCAACTAATTTGTCGATGGTACCAGCTTTGTCTATTGGACGGACGATGGCATAGGCTTTTTCAGCCAGAGTCTTCTCATTTTGTTTCCCTTTGTTTTCCACGGGTATATTGCCTGAGTTTTTAGCCTCCTGCGGACGGTCCTTATGATGCTTTTTAGGCTTCATGGGTATATTCTCCGCAGGTGCTTTATTTCTCTGGTCGGCCTTGTGGTCTACTTCAGGTACTTGCTTGTAAGGCAACTCGGGTTCCTCTTCTGAATGTTCGTCATCAAGTTGGATTTTCTTGGGAACTTTCGGAAGTTTGGAATCCCTCCATCTAGGTCCAGACGGTATTTCCACTTCAACAATTTTCTTCCGCTTTTCTGGTTTTTCACTTCCTTTAGTCGCCTCAGTCATGATTGTTCTATCTGAACCAGCTCTTGATCGGTCCTCCGGCAGCTTGGCTGGTTTCTGGATTGAATCCTCAGCCGCCTTCATCGAACTCCTCAGAAATTTGACGAACCAGAGCCTCCCTCACGGGCGGCCTTCCTGGTCTGAACAAACTGTTCCGGAGATTGCTCGATTTGTGCGTCTGCTGCCTTCATTGCTGTCATGAACTGAATCATTTGCTTCATACTGAGCGGCTCGTCCTCTGCTTTCTGGGTCTGAACTTGTGTGTTCACCGCAAAGTCAGGGACTTGGTACTGAGCAGGTTGCATAGCCGGGTAAGTTGGCACATAAGTCCTAACTGGTCCGCTATACTGAGGAACTATCTGGGTCTGATAGTTGGCTATCGGGTGTACTCCTTCCAATTTCGAGTGGTACTGACGGATGTACTCCTGGACTTGTTGAGTCCGAGTCTCATCTTCCCTTGAATCATATACTTCTTTCAAGGTGTCCGCAATACTGACATGCCAGTTACTAATTGTTTCAACATGGGGGTGATTATAAGACTGATTGAACACCTGGGGAGCCCCAGGTACCATCTTGCCTGCATAATAATCATCAACCCTCTGCTTCTGACTCTTTGTTTCTGGATATCTCGGAAATGGTTGGCCATCGCCCAATCTCATTCTGCCGTTCTCAATTAAGATTCTACCCATGTCTATGTGCTCTCGTTTATACGGACATTCGCGAACCATATGCCCCTTCAAGTAGCAATAGAAACATTCTCTTTCTTGGCCTTGGTACTGGTAGTTCTTGTCTTGCCCTTTATTCGACGAATTGTCCAGGCTGATTGACTTCCTGATGAGGTGCTGGACCACGAAGGTCTCGAGTCATATCTCTCAGTGCGTCTTCAATCCGTTGCATGTTCGAGTTCGAACGCTCCTCCAGTTTTTGAATACTAGCGGTGGTTCTCTTCTCGGACAGCTCCTGGGCGTCTTTTAGTTTGGCTAAATCCCCGGAAAATGTGTCTATCTGCTCTGATAGTTCAGTTCGCAGTTTAACCATTTCCGAGGAGGAATCTTTTCCAGAATTTCCTCCAAGTCCAATCATTAACGTCGCTTCCCCAATCGAGTTTGCTGCATTAATCGCTCGTCGGTTATTGCTCTGGGCCAGAATCTCAACTATTCCCATTATTTCTTCTAAAGGGAGAGTCGACTCTGGTCGATCCAAAACATTAGGTCCGATTACTGGATTGGCTCCAGCCTGGGGTCGTTCCACTGACGACTCCACTCTTTTTCTGGCTTTTGTTCCAATACATCGTTTGTGACACCATGAGTTCTATTTCATTGGCGAAGGAGTTCTCGAAACAGGTCATGTACTTGTTCACCAAACCCTCGTTTAACACCAGAGGTAGGCGGTTTAGCAAGTTTCTCTGCCTCGTTTTTGAACGATAGGTTGAACCGCTTGATTCTTCCTTGTTCAGACTTCCTAATCCCAGGGTACTTTTTACAGATTTTATCAAGTTCGTCTAGCGAACCGATCTGGAAAGTCTTAATCTCTGGGAACAAGTCTTCTATCTCCTCCACCCATTCATCGAAATCTCGCTGATACGATTCAAGGGACTCCCATTCCGCTACCGTGTTTATGGACAGGTACTTCAGGACTACAGGCTTTCTTTTCGTCGCTTTGGCTAATTCCAGCATTTTGGATAATCAGCTTGCAGAAACGTAAGAACTTCATCAAGCTCTCGGCCGTTGAGCCATCAAATTGGGGACAACTCCTGGTGTCCCAGGGTTGCGGCATTCTAAAGTTTGTTCCAGACATTTTGGAAGAAACGGGGTGTGTTCGAGTTGGCGTCTGGGTTTGAACCGGAGCAACAAGGGCTATCGGCTGAGAAACAGACGGATTCTGCGGGGGCAACTGGTTTGTTGCAGATGTTCCGGAAGTTGATCCGGGTGGAATAGACGTGTTCTGATCTACTGGAGTGTTCGCTGAAGGCGTTGCAGGTGGAGATTGAGTTCGGGAAGTGGAGGAAGCACCAGGAGTGTTTAAAGTATCCAGTTTGTCCTTTAACCTTGAGTCAGGTTTTTGGGATTCTTTGGTCTTTGCACCGTGGGCTAAAACGTGGCTTCTGAGTTCTTTAATAGCACTTGTCCGCTCAGCTGTTTTCTCTGCTTGTCCGGCTCTTGCTTTCTCTACGATGCTCGTGTTCTTTGAACTAGTTCCCGCAACAGATGCTTCTGCTGCTTTACGAGATACTCTAGTTTTTCTGGCACCTGGTTGTATATTCCAATACGTCCCTTGTGAAGAGATAGTATTTTCCTCTTCAGATGAAGAGTTGCTGTCAGACTTCTGCTCGTTCGATTGCAGCGTGTCCGAGTGGGTGGGCTTAAGATTCCGAAGAATTCAAGTCCGTTTGTGCTTTCAGAAAGACTTGTGGTCGTGTCTGGCAAGCTTTGCTCAATTTTGAATGATTTTATGATCTATTACCCCTCGCGGTGGGCTCCAGATGAAAGGTCTTCACTACGTGCACGGGTGGAATGGGAAAATGCTCGCTAAGGTGAGATAGATGGAAATATATCTCCAACTAAACACCAAAACTAACACCAAACTACTCTCAACCACTGGTCACTTCGTGATGAACAGGTTTGTTCGGGGGTGGAAGCCAAGTATTAGGCTTATATAGATCAAGTTGTTCAAATAGTTCAAGATTGCGCAAGTTGTTTAGACTACTCGACTTCTGATTCGAAGGAGTTCGACGGTCTAGTTGGCTACTGGTTTGTGCACTTTTAGGGTTTTTGCTCGAAAGCGGGGAGTTATGGATGGTAACGGCTTGGTTAAACCGGCGTGGGTATGTTTGTTCTACGGAAGAACTTGGATGCAACAGTAGACTTTCGGTCTTTTGCGCAAGTGGGTCAAATCGGTCAAGTCAAGTCAAGTCGGTCGGTCAGGTCAGGTCAAGTCAATCAAGTCAATCAAGTCTGGTCAAGTCCAATCGTTCAAGTCAAATCGAGTCTATCAATCAATCAATTCGGGAATACAAGCGCTTGGTAGCAACTAGTTCGTCCGTGAACACGAAACTCCAGAACCAATGGCGGGTTTGCCAATGTCCCGGGGGAATCTGCTCGAACACGACTCTCCAGAACCAATGGCGGGTTTGCCAAGGTCCCCCGGGGAATCTGCTGCCTAACTACTCTACTCTACTGCGTTTTTATACATGGTTCAGAAACGTATGACTAAGGAAATATTATGAGTCCATTCGGGTATCTATCCGAGCTCTGCGGCTCTGACTGTTTCGGTTCTTCTCCCAATTGGTTGGTCGGGTGGCTTCCGAGGTCCACGTGAAAATGGTGTAATGTTTCGGATGAGTTGGGTGTGTTTAGAATCCTTCCGTCCTTCAGTCTTCTTCAACTGTTTGCCTCCAGCCTACCTGGAGCGCGCGCTGGCATGTTAGCCCTTCTAGTTCATGAACTAGGCAAGATCCTGGTAGTGCCCTTGTACATAGTTGTCAGCGACAGCCCTAGGTCGGCCTGACGGGATGTCGATATGGAAATAACCCGGCCGGGACCTTTGTACGAATAACCCGGCTAGAACCCGGGGTGAACGCCGAGGAGGGGATATAGTCGGATAGCCACAGTAAGGGGCGACGTCCGGCGTGTGTCCGCTCGAGGTGGAGCCCGAAAAGACCCGAAGGCGGTATAGTACGCGCCCAGATAACCCGCACGTAGGGTTACCGATGAGAGGATGAACGATAGTATACTGAGAGTCGTTGCCCAGTGGTGAGAAGACGCTTCGTTGTTGCCAGGCCAAAGTATAGCTGGTATTAGACGAGGTAGAATCTAGAGTACAAGAAGATTCTACCTAGTATATATACTACTCTGCTAATTAGGTATCCAAGGTTTCATCTGAAATACCAATCGGCGTTGATGAGACAACGTATGGCACACAGGAGTGCGATCGAATATATCTCCACGGTGTATTGGCTTTTAGGGTTTGACACATGTCGGGTGTCCGGAGGTGTAGCTGCCGGCCTCAGGGGAGATGGAGGAGGTTTACAGGGCGCACGCAAGGATACGCGAGCTGCACGACAGGGCGGAAGTAAAGCGGCGCGCAGAGTGGAAGGCGAAGCACCAGGCCGAGCTGGCGGAGTACGAGGAGAAGCAGGCGCGGTACCGTGCCAACATCCCGTTGGTTTGGAAGGACCGGCAGCGCCAAGTCGTGGAGTACAACGCCGCCCGCCGCAACGCCGACAACAACATCATGTGGTTGCTCAACTCGATTGGCGAGTACGCTTACTACTTTCTCAACTCCGTGGTCCCATCCAGATCCTCCGCGCGCCGGTCCGTTGCACACCCCGCCTCAGGTCCAGCTCAAGGACGTGCGGCGAGCGCCCCAACCGCTGCTTCAAAGGCGGCGAGTTCGGCGGCGCCCGTCGCGTCTTCTTCTCGCTCCCGTTCCTTGTTCGTGGACGACCAAGTCGCCAACGAGTCGAGTGGGGGCGCGTTTTTGGAACCAGGGGAAGGCGAGAGGCAGGGGGACAATGATGGCGAGGGAGAGTCTGAGCGAGAGGCGAGCGAGGCACCAGTTCCGAGTACTCGTAACAAGGGGAAAGGGCGGAAACTGGACAGCCCGGAGGTCGTGGCAGGGCACAGGGCGATGGGAGAATCCGGGGCGATGGCCAACACCTACGACGAGGCTCGGTGGCACAGGGAGAACGATCCGTTTTCCGGCCAAATGCCAGAGTCGCAGCGCGGCAGGGCGATCACTACACACGGGTGGACGCCGACGAAGATGGCGCTGTCAATGAAGCTTGTCAAGGGTCTGGAGGGGTATCGTGTTGAGTGCGCTTCACTCCCGTACCGCGTTGTTTTTACGCGGGGCAAGGTGAGTTTTGATTTTTCCTCGGTTCGAATGTTACGGCTGACAAATTTCCTAGGGGTGTCAGTCCTGCTTCGACCGGGGGTTCGTGTGCATCCGTCCGCGTTATGGCGAGAACATCCCGACTGGTAGTTGCACCCAGTGCATCCACGGGACCCACGCGTGCCGACCATCAAAGGAATTGTTTGACTGGACCGAAACCAGTAAGTTAGAACCCCGTTATGGCAATCCTACTACGGAGCTTTGCTAATGTCGCCCGTTTTCTTTCCCAGCCGAGGCGCTCCCGGTCGTGAACCTGATCTGGGCCGACATGCAATTTGACGCGCTCGTCAAGTTGGCCAACGCCACCACCGGTCTCGATATGACCAAGCGGTTCCTCGCCCGCGCCATGTTGCTCAACCAGGCTCCCGGACGTTCTGGGAACTCGGGCGAGGTCGCGTTCAACAACTCCATCCCGGCCCTCGCGCACGGCGCGACTCTCCAACTTCCCGGGGTCCACCCACCGGCCTTCGTGCCGTACTTGGGCGCCCAATTCGGCGACTCCGAGCACCTGGTCCCACTCCCCGACAACCAGCGCTCCGTGGACGTGACGGCTCAGCTCGTCCAAGCGCTCGAGTCCACCATCTCCAAGGTCTTCGACACGGCGCGGGAGCTCGGGGGCGCTATCGAGCAGCGAGTCCACCAAGCGGCCCATCCGGCGGCTCGTTACTCCTATGCGCACGACAAGCCTCCCTTCGGAGATATGCCGATGGACGAATCTTTCGACATACAAGAGGCACCCCGCTGGGTACTCGTTCGGGCAGGCGGAGATCGGGGAGTTGATGGCGAGGTACCCAGGCCACGACCTTTATCGGAATGACGCCGCCAAGGATGGGACACCTCGTATTCCAGGGTGGCAGGACAAGTCGGCGGCGGGGGCGGTGGAGGACGAGGAGCGCGACCAGCTGGTCGACGAGGAAGGCGGGGGAAACGAACTGCCTCCCGATGAGAGCGGGTACCAGTCGAGTGCGTGGTATTTTTGTTTTCCTTTTTACTTTCGGACGTTAACTTCTTTTTTTTTTTTTTTTTTTTGGCAGCTGGGGAACCTGGGTCGCGCCACCGGCGCCTCGAGAACACCGGCAGGAATCCCGGTGGCGACGGTCTGCCCGTGCGCGGGCCCCTCGCGTCCCGCGTCAACGTCGACGTGTCGCTCGCATTCCGCGGCGCTCGGTTCCATAGCGCGACTCCACCTCGGAGCGGTCCTGTGTTGCCTCCGGGCGACGCTTCGATTTTCTTCGGGCCGCCTGGCCCTCCTCTCCTTGTCGACGAGCCACCCCGCGTGCCCGAAGTCTCGCCGCCTCCCTTGCCAGAGGGTCCTCCGCTGCGTCGACCAACCCCTCCAAGACCGAGCTCTCCCGAGCCGTCTATGGCAATGGACTTGGACGACCCGGCACCCGGAATCGTGTTGGACGAGTCGGCAGGAGGTGCATCGGAGGTCGCTGCGGGGATGGTGTTCGAGAGCGGGACCCTGCAGGTGGGCGGCGAGTCGAATTCGGGGGAGAAGGTCTGAGTGGGGGTTCAGCGCCAGCGGTCGGGCGGCTGAGCCCTTTTCTTGCAATGAATATATGTCCGGAGTCCCCAGGCGGCGGCTGAGTGGATTAGGACGCGAAAACCCGCCCAAAATTTGCCTTATTTTTCCTTTTGCTTTTGCTATCGCTGTCCGTCGTGTTTTGTTTTTCGTAGTCTCGTATACGCGCGTGCCCCAAAGTGGGCTAAAATGTATTATAATTAGTCTGAATCAATACGCGCCTGCCTATTTCGTGAATGTCGTGAACTAAGTCTTCGTTACGAGTTGTCGGATTTTCGGGAAATATATTCATTCGGCGGTTATTTTTGTCCAAGTCGGGAAATTTCCTATTTGGGGAGAATGGACGCGACTCAGTTGATCACGTGGCGAGAGAAGTGATGCCAAAGGTTCGGAAGCCAGTTCGTGCGTATTCACAAGATGTCAGAATAACCGTCAGCACCGGTCGCTCATAAGGCCAATGCCTGGAACGAGGCTCCGAATATTATAGAGCGTTCCTAGGGAGCTTTGCTTTGAAGTCCGGTCGCCACGCATTTTCCAGAGAGCGTGACTCGCCCTTTACGAGTCGTCGGACGGCGCTCGCGGGTCGTTAGTCTCGAGCCAGATACGCGTGTCGTTCCTGGGAAGCTTTGCTTTGAAGATTCGGTCGCAAGGAATGGATAATGAATGCAAGTCCGCCCGTTACGAGTTCTCGGAGAATGCACTTTTTGGGTGCTTTCGAAGGCCAGGACGGAGGGAGGACTTTGGTGGACGTTGGCTCGATCCTCAGAACTCATATTATGCCTCTTCGTTTTGGAAAATGAGTTAATTGAACCAAAAACATGAGATGTTACAGGTGAAGCATAATATGAGTTCCGAGTCTTGTCCGTTGCGTATTCATCTGTGTCCGTCCCCTTCCTATGGCTCTGCCGATTGCCCTTCGAACCAGCGCTTCCCCGTTTCACCCCACTTGGGTTCCTCCTCGTTCCTCTTTTTCGGCGGGGGTTTCTCGATGAATTTCGTGATGGGGATTCGAAGTTTCAACCGAGGGAAATACGGAATCAGCCTGAACGCTGCCGTCGTATTTTTCGATATCAAACCATCGAGCTCCGTGATGATGTACGAGGAGTCGGATTTCTTTTCCACAACAACCATGGGCCCGACGTATCGAGGTTTGGCTTTCCTCGAGTACTCGTTTTCGATGGAGGAGTTCCGTAAAAGGACAAGAGTGCCTGGGACGAAGTCGTAGTCCATAATTTTCTTGAGATTGTCCTTTTCCCACTGTCTGACCGATGCGACGCGCGCCTCGAACACCTTGGTTCGGAGCGCAAGCAAATCCTCGGGGCGTTTCATGAGCTGGAGTGCTCGCATGGCGATCAATTCCTTGGTGCTGAGTTTCTCCCCGGACCTTCACCATATAGGTGGCCTCGACTATGTCGAAGGGGAATAGCGGCTCGACTCCGTGGACGAGGTAGTATGGGGAATATCCCGTGGACTTCTGGATGGAGACTCGTTCAGCCCAGAAAACATGGAAGATCTGTTCGGTCCAGAGCTCGAGGTTGCCTTCGCATGCCTTGGAAATCGCCTCCCGGACATCGTAATGACGCCTCTCGACTGGTCCGTTGGCTCGGGAGTTATACCCTGAAATCCGCATGTGGTTAATTCCATATCGTTTGCTCAGCCAATCAACGGCTTTTATCCAGGGGGCACCGTTGTCCGTGACGACCTCCATTACTGCGCCCCAACGGCACAGAATCTCCTCGAAAATGAAGCATCCGAGCGTGTAGGCTGACTCTTCTTCGAGCATACACCATTCCGGCCAGGAGGACAGCAAGCAGCGCGCCTGTGCCAAATATCTGTATCGTCCCGACTTCGGGAGCAGCATGGTATCCGCGTGGAATTTGTAGAAGAGCGGCAGGGGCATCGCTACCGATGGCGGGATGTTAATCTGGGCAGTGGTGCGGAGTTGGCACTCGTGACAGGTTTTCAAGTACCACTTAAGGTCTCGATCCATCAATGGCCACCAAAACCGGTCCAACAAACGCCGCTGTACGATCCAGTATCCCTTGTGTCCCAAGTCGTCATGCACTTGTTTCAGCACCGATATCCTTCGCCCGCGTGGGAGGACCAGCTTGTGCTCGCCCGTAGGATCCTTTCTCCAAAGGGAACCGTCCAAGAGGAAGTAACTCCGAGTTCGGCGAACGAATCTCTCGTACTCCTGGGCGGTCATTCCCTCGGGACGTATTTTGTCCTTCAGGAACTCCTTAGCCCGGTCGAGCTCGAGCTCGGCATCGTCCGCCTCTTTGGTTCGCGGGATCTCGTACTGGTGATCCTTGATGAGGTTTGCGTAAACCGATGCGGTAGGGCTCATCAGGGGTTGATTTGATGGCTTTACGCGTCTGTCCGCGAACACGTGACCGAGATTTCGCCCTTTTACGAGTAGTCGGGAGGCCGAAATTGTCTCAAGAAGAGAAGATCGCCGCACTCGGCTCCAATTCATGACGTGAATCGCGAATCCGCAAGCTCTGTCGATCCATTCTTCGACATCATCGTCCTCCTCCGGGTCGTCGGGAGATGGCTTTCGACGCGAAAGTCCATCCGGGGCGTGCGTTATTCCTGGCAAATCGAATAGCAGGATAGCGGCAATCCACCTGTTAATGGTGGCGTTCGGCTGAAGATCTGGGTTCTTGAGCATGCCTCTGATGTATTTGGTGTCGACCCGGATGAGGAGATTTCTGACCCCGACCAAGTATAGCCGGTATGCCTTGAGTGCTCGGAACAAGCCGTAAAGTTCGAGTTTTGCCTGGGAGTAGCGGGATTCCCGTTCGTTCCATGTGATCGAGCCGAAACGAGACGGATATTCCACACCGTCCTCGCCGACCTGGTACAGGATGAACCCGTTCCCGATATAGGACGAATCAACCGCCATAATGACCCTTCGGCCCGATGCGTAGTCGATCTGTCGAATCGCCGGTGAGTCGATGAGGAGTTGTTTGAGTGAATCCATTGCGAGCTGTTGGTCCGTGCCGAATTTGAACGGAACCTCCTTCCGAGTTAATTGGACGAGTGGTTTGGCGTGTCGGGCGAAGTCCCTTATGAAAATTCGCATCAATCCAAGGGTTCCGAGGAACGCTCGAACATGGGATGTTCTCACGCTCTGACCACCACCATGTCCACTCGCCAATTCCTGCCCCGGCCATTGCGGCCTCTCGACTTCCAGGATTTACTGATGTACCATGCCCAGATCGTACTATCTTCCACCGCCAGCGCTTGGAAACCCTCCTAGAGTCCGCTCTAGCGACTGTAGCCCTCTTACACGACATCGAAGGGATTGTCCCGCCATCTGACCACACTCTGGACATACTTGGAGCCCTCACCCGCCGCATCACTGCCCATATTCCTGCTCCTATGCCAGACTCGCCTCCTCCCGTGGTCGTGATTTGGGCGCGACGACGAGAGTCCTCCAACAACCTGTTCCGGTACTCCGCAACTGCCCCTCCCATAGATCTCGCTGCTCGTCTTCAGCATGAGATGGACGTCTTGCCCGCTACCATGGAACTCTTCGAGCGGGATCCCGCCACCAATGCAGAGGAACTTGTAAACCGGATTGTGCGTTTTCCCCCCTTTTGGGCTGGACTTGTCGCTCACTTCCCCCTCCAGCTTCGCCTTGAGCATTACCTCTTTTTCTTGTCTCAACACGGTGCTTCTGTCGCGTACTCCTCGGAGTATGCCACCCTTTTGGATTCCGCTATCCATTGGATGCAACCTGACTGGACACTCGACGTGCGCGCACGAGAGTTGCAGCGCCTGCGCGCCCGGGTGGTTCGTCGGTTCCTCCACCCCCACGCCACTCTTCAGATTCGAGTATTGTCCGGGTCGTGGGCCGACCCCCATTCTGCGACCAACGGTCGTCCCTCAAACGAGGACTGTGTTATCTTTGGCACAGAGGGTATGATGGAGGCGTTGGATGGTTGGCTTTTCTTTCTTCTTTTTCCTTTCCCTTTTGACGTCGGGATGTTCTGTTTGCAGGTCTCGCCGAATTTGGGGACAACGGAGGCTACTTGGAGGAGTTGGATCGCACGGCCACCAATGCGGTCCTCGAGGGAGAGGCCCTCGACATCTTCATCGAGGAGAATAACCTGAACCCCCGGGACTTCCATGGAGCGAGGCGCCCTCGCTCTCCAACTCCGACCCCTCCCCGTTCTCCCACTCCGCCTCCCGCAAACGACGAGGCTTGGTTGCAGGAGGATTTTGTGGAGGTCCCTCCGTCCAGTCCGCCCGCCGTCTTTGTGGAAATTCCTCCACGGCGGCGTAAGCGTGCTCCGTCCATCGAGGTCGTCTCGGATGAGGAGGAGGGTCCCGCGCCTCGCGCTCCTTCTCCCCCGCTTCGCCGTTCGGCTCACCCGCGGGCTTCAAGTGTTCATCGTCATGCGTCGCCAAGTCCTTCCGTCCCGCGTGGGGCTCGTTCGCGCCGCTCTTCACGTTCGCCACCCCGGAAGCGGGCGAAGACTGCTCCCCGCCCCCGAGATCATTCGTCAACAGCCGCTCCTCGTTTGTGGCCTGTTCCCAATCGCGAGCCTGTCGAGTTTTCTCGCGAGGGGTATCGCTGCATCGGGGCGGTCGTGCGACAGCTGTGTCCTCCCTGTCGTCTATGTGGCGTGGCTCGGTTCTGCACCGAGGACACGGACCCCAACGAGCCCAGGTCCAATAAACCCCAGACTTCGTGCTATTTCTGCAAGGAACGGCACGAGGGGTGTCCTGCCTGGCGCGCGTTTTCCGACGCGTACCATAACCAAGACCGGCGCGTCTTGAGGGGTTTCTCCTTCGAGTTCTGGGAGCATCTGGGGAACGGATTGTACCAGCTCCTGGAACCTGATCCGCGTCTGGAGGATCTCCACGAGCTTTGTATGTATATTGGTCGTGTTCTCTGTTCCCGGTTTACTGACGTTGAGCGTTTCGTTCTGTAGCTCGGCACGCCTCCTACAGGAACTTCCTGTACGAGTTCCTCCCCCTCCAGAACACCGATCGGTCCTTCCGGCGCCACAAGCGCAAGCAGGAGAAGCAGGATGCGAGCGGCCCACCCCCCGTCGGGTCTAGCGGGCCCAAAATCCGCATTCCCCCTCCCTCCTCTCATTGTCGTTCAACACGCGCGCCTTCCGATCCCTTGGAGGAAGGCGAGCTCCCAATTGCCGCTGACCCCTGCAACTATGATGAGGATCTGGAGCCGGTTCCCCCTCCCTCGCAGCAGGGTTCAACAAGCCATGGGCCCGGGACTGCCTCGGGGTCATCCGCGGTCCCAGGTTCCTCGAACCCGGATTCCGCGTTCCCCACCGAGGTGGTCGTGGAGAGCGTCGAGGACCTGCCGCCCATTGCAATGCGCCTTCGCAGGCCTGAGGAATACGACGACAAGTCGCTCGTCGGGGACACCTGTTATATCGCTGAGCCAAGAGGGAAGGAATATCCGATCATATGACCGGAGCCGGGCTAAGCCGCGAACCGGAGATGAACGGATGTCTAGATCAGCCACTTCTCGGAACACCACAACTCAGCTAGGGTGACCGACTGACTGGCCTCGGGCTGCGAGATGGGGAAGTGTCCTATGCCAAGGTCCGAGTCGTACGAGCTCGAAGATGGCGACGGGACAGGGATAGCCTGGACCGGAGACACAAGAGCATCACCAGTGTTGTTGGGTAGTTGTCCAGTGCAGTTCCGGTGCGAACCAGAATGATTGACAAGGAGAGGATGCAAAGGGAGTGTGCTGGAGCGAACTAGAGGCATATCCAAGACATGGGAGACAACCCGGAGTTGAACCGCAGTTGTTGGTATGGCCGAGCGAGGACTCCGGAGTTGTGACCGGAAACCGGAGTGACCGGAGTGACCGGAGTCACAGTAGGGAACCAGAGGGAGACGGGAGCAAGGCCATAAAGAGGGAGACGTCGAGAGGCAATGACCAGAACCTCAAGAGACGATTGGCAACAGTCCATGAGAGGGAAGCATGGATAACTTTTATTTTTCGGATCCTGTACAAGATGTAAAGTACCGGTATTTATACTAGGGACAAGTAATTTGTACAAAAGGGAATAGGTAACATGAGGCAATGTGAAGCAACATGAAACGAAGTGAACCACATGGAAGAAGACACTACCATGCGGCAGAAGATATGAAGTGGGAGTAAGGAATGAATGGGAAGTAAAGAAAGGGGAAAGGTAGAGCACATGGTTTGATAGAGGAACGGATGTATAGAAGAGTGATAAGATGTAAGTGCTATGACATCTGCCTTGAGGCAGATGAAGAAGCGATGGGGAATGATGGGAATGTGATGGAAGCGTGAAGCATATGAAAAGATAACAAGGAGAAGTGATGAGAGCGTTGAAACAATAGATGAGAAGTGATAAGGGATGCATAAATGGAATAGGAGTTGATAAGGCATAATAGCGAACGTTCCGGGGAAGAGTCTGATGACTCCGGTGACTCCGGTTAACTCCGGATTCCGGAGATATGTCCGGAGCGACTGGAACGAGAGCAGGAGTGATGGGGCATAGATGAATAGCGCATAAGTGTACCAGATGTTGGACTGGCATGTTGGTAGTCGAGATGAACGAGTTCCAAGGTACTGGTGTTAAGTGTTGGTGGTTTTGGGAGCTCCGGGTCGCCGGAGTGGACACAGTTGCAAGGAATCATTCCGGAGGACATTGGCAGTCCGTTAGGAGAGTTCCAATGCATAGGGGCAGAGGTCCGAGACGACGTGGGTGAAGTGGAGCTGAACCAAGGAACGTGGAGGACCAGAGTTCGGAGTGATTACATAATCACAGTCCGGAATGTACCAAGGAGTGCGGAGGTGCCACAGCCTGTATCACAGTGAAGGACCAGTGCGAAGTACAGGTGGAATGTTCAGGTAGGATGTTCCGGGGCGATATGGATGAACCACAGAGAACCGGTCGGGGCTGGATGACTAGTCCAGAGGATCCGGGATTAACCAGGATGACCGGAGGGTGAACGGGGTGAGGAGTGAGGCCGGAGGTGGCCAAGATAAGGTGAAGTAATGAAAGTAAAGTGGGTAATAAGGTAGAAGTACTCAGCATTCCATGATTGGACGAGAGCTATGTATTCCGGGATAGGTCCGGGAACAGGTGAACCATTAATCAACCGGAGTGAGCTGGAGTGGTGCTGGAGTATTACCGGAGTGGTGCAGGGTCTGATGTAGTGCATGATTGTGTGTCCGGAGGTGACGGGAGCACGATCAGAGTTGGATTGAGTGCGACCAGAACCGATAAATGGGAAAAAATGAAAGACTGATTTGCACGGACATAACAACACCGCCCTCCTCACTGACTTCCTTCTCTCCGTCCCGGTTGAGCTCCAAGCTCCCTTCCTGCGTCGAATACTGTCGACGGCACAAGGCACGTTGGCAAATTTGGGTTTGGAGAGGGAGGAACCGACGGATGGGAAAGGGAAGGGCAAGGCCCGCGAGGCGTGAGGGGAATGGGGGGGAATGTGTTTTTGTTTTTTGTTTTATTTTTGCATATCGAGTATCCCGCGCCACTGTGCGCTGCGTTTCGTTGGGACTCTCTGTAGCCCAACGATGTACATATTGAAAAAAGTAGTTGTATTTTGTTTTTTGCAATCGACGTGTTTCGTTTCGTTTCGTTATTACGCGGGAAATCCCAAGTTTTCATAAGAGGACGCCAAGGACTGTTTTTTTGTGGAGAATGCCGAGGAAAGTTGAACAGTGGGATGGAAACTGCCAAATAGATAAAATTCGATTGTAAGGAAGATAGAAGCACATCATTGTCGGGTATCAGTGCAGGTCCGCCGCGGGTATCCCCTTCGAACTTTCTTCCCTTTCCGGGTTACTGTTCCCCTTCTCCAGTCCCTCCCCCGCTCGTGGCTTCCGAATGAATCCTGGCCCGGAGTCTGTTCAGATAATCCGGGGCCAGGTGTGTCATGCGGGTGAGCGGGTCAATTACAAACAAGTCGTCCACGAAGGACCGCACCGGAATGTCCTCTAGCGGGGGCATGTCCGCGTATTCGTCTTCCTGGGGTTGTACCACTTCGCCTTCTGCTCGTCTCTGCCGGAGGAAGTTCCTCCTTGTGAAACGGCGGGCTCGGGTCGAACATCAATGTTCGGGTTGTCCCCGGGGTCTGGCTACCTGCGCGAGCCAGAACCCAAAAGCGCGAATGTTGTCGTGTATAATCCGGAGCACCCAGTGCTCTGCGTAGTAGCGCGGGTTGCATCCGCATTGTCGTCGTGCGAGATGGTGAGGTTCCTGCGTGAACCACACCGCAAGGTATCCCGCAAAGGCCCTAGTAGGAGAGCCAGGGCCCACAGCATGTTATAGAATAGCTGGCCTGCCGCTCCCCGTTGTTCGACGTCTTGTATGAATATGTTCATCTGCATATCTCGGGTTTTGGTTCTCTGGTTGTCGTGTAGGTCAGGGCGGGTAGACTAAATTCTACCTTCTGTCAGCGACAGCCCTAGGTCGGCCTGACGGGATGTCGACATGGAAATAACCCGGCCGGGACCTTTATACGAATAACCCGGCTAGAACCCGGGGTGAACGCCGATGAGGGGATATAGTCGGATAGCCACAATAAGGGGCGAAGTTCGACGTATGTCCGCTCGAGGTGGAACCCGAAAAGACCCGAAGGCGGTATAGTACGCGCCCAGATAACCCGCACGTAGGGTTATCGATGAGAGGATGAACGATAGTATACTGAGAGTCATTGCCCAGTGGTGAGAAGACGCTTCGTTGTTGCCAGGCCAAAGTATAGCTGGTATTAGACGAGGTAGAATCTGGAGTACAGGAAGATTCTACCTAGTATATATACTACTCTGATAATCAGGTATCCAAGGTTTCATCTGAAATACCAATCGGCGTTGATGAGACAACGTATGGCACACAGGAGTGTGACCGAATATATCTCCACGGTGTATTGGCTTTTAGGGTTTGACACATGTCGGGTGTCCGATCGTCGATCCTCGAAATATCCCGGGCGGTTGGCAACTGTCGACGGAATATTCCGGGTCAGTCGCCGTGTGGATCCAGGAGCATTCCGGGATGTTCCTTTGGAGTTCGGTTGTCGTATGGAAAACGGGGGTAGTAGGAAAGGTCATGAATGGGTTGTGAAAACCACGATTCATGACACTGTAGCACCGTGTCGGGATCGAGAGCTTTGCTGAGAAGTGTTGCCGCAGCCGTGAGTGCGGAAAGGTATGTCTCGTAAGATTCGGGTAGGGAGCCGAGAATAATCGCCACAAAATTGTCATCACCTGGATCTGCATTCATGGCAATGAGGTCTGCGCGAATCGTCCGTAGTTTGTCGAGGTGCGCCTTAACATCACCACCTTCTGCACATCGCTCGTCCTGGAGTTTGCGGCGCAGATCAACTGTGACCATTTTAGACTTCTTCTCATATTCATCCTTCACTTTCCCCCACATCTCCTTTGCCGTTTTTGCTGATTTGACTTTCAGGAACAGTGAATCCGGAATCACCGTGGCGATCCCCTGCTTTATTACGGCCTGCTCTGACTTCCAGAAACGACGTCGCGTCAAATATTCGTTGGTGGCGCGGGTCTCATCCGCTGTCGGCTGACTTGGGTTCTTAGGTTCGCGATCGTCGGCGCACCTGGCTCGGCTGCAGTCCCCATTGGGCTGTCTTCGAAGTGGTCGCTAAGACCGGCAGCATCAAGGGCAAATAGGAACCGATCACGAAAGAATACCCAGTTTGTGCCATCGGCTTTACACGCGGGAAGCTTAGCAAAGTACTCCCCGAGCTTAGCGGTGGAAGAAAGAGTGTTTGTTGACATTGGTATGGAGTATGTAGTGAGATGTGTAGAAGTGAAGGGTATAAGCTGAGGTTAAGCGCGGGGCCCATAACCTGTAGAAGTTGAGAGTTAACAAGATAGATGATGATGATTATTATGGCTAGAAACAGCCAGCTTATATACTACTGTACAAGTAATTCTAGAACTATCTACAATGTTCAAAGGTGGAGCTCGGGCTGAGTGAGCATCCCCGAATGTAAAGGTTGAACATTCCGGAATGTTCCACAACATTCCCACGGGTTTGGGTGCATCGCCGAGCTTCGGCTTGCATCTCCAACACCTGTCAATTTGCTCCGTTCTTGAACTTACCTCCAAGCTTCTGCACCCCACTTTCCTTTCAACGCAACTCAACTCCACAAATCTAACCGTACCGAGGTAAGCTTCCCTTCGATTCAACCTCTGGTCCCTCGCATTCATTCACCCGCGTTCTCCGCCCCAACGCGCGGCTTTCCCTGATTCTGCTGAACGCTTCCATCCAACCAACTCGGTAGAGGTTACCACGCGGAGCTAGATTTTCTCAGCCAGCGTTGATTCGACTTAAACTCATTATTGAATGCAGTGCAAGATAAGAGAGAATAGAAGTGAACTGTATTGAGTTGTACGCACCCAACGTATCTTTGAGATCGAATTGACCCAGGATCCTGTTAACTTCATCGTATCCTTCTTCAAGACTCGCTGTGTACGTCGGGTATTGTTGCAAACGGTTTTGTGAGCATGAGAGGCGAGGACGGCTATCTGGTAAACCATTGTGCACTTGAATCATGAGGTTGAACTGACTCCCACGCTTTGGAGACGCTGCAGTGGCGATATCTGCGCGGGCTTAACGACCTACGAGTTATTTAGTAGGACTCGGATTGATCATGATTGTGAAAACCTGGGTGCTTTAACCCGAGGAGGAAAGAACAGTTCGAAATTCATAGGCCTCGGCGCGATGTAATCAAGCTAGAGATGAGGTATACCAAGTTGATGTCCGGAATGGTCACGAGTAACTTAGAAACTGAGAACCTTACTCGTCGTCGGATTCTTCTGGCGGAAATAAATATGGATGCAGCGCGAGTGAATTTCAGAGACCGCATATGTGCAGACACTGGATCCAGATCGCCGGACTCCAAAATGGTTATTAAAGAAATGGCAGCGCGTATTCGTCAGTTGGAGGCAGAGCTGGAATCACCGTGGGCACTGGGCCTTTCCGATGAGCCGGCGTGATGAATTCTGGGGATCGATGGGGAGTTGGAATTAGAACTCGTTTTCGGCCGCGCACTTGGCTCAGCGTTCGTTGGCGTATAATTGTGCTGTTGTGGTTGGTTGCAAGCGACCCTAAGCAAGCACCCGATCTCCGTGTGGCGACATGAATTATCTGCGAAGATGGATCAAGTATGTACGACCGACAAGTAAGTTGGATACAGCACCTGGTGATTCCAGAGGGTCATATTAGGTGCTTGCCAGTTCGCTACGCCGGCCAATACATTCCGGCATAAGGTGGGCAGACATGGACCACGAGGGCTCGAGGACGCGCGGCAGAGTGGCGTGGCAGAGGGTTACTTGGCGATTTGGCGGAGGAGCGGGACCAAAGACGGAACCAGAAAGAACGATGCCTTGGCGAGCGGCGCAGAGTCAGAACCAACTCGATCACCAGCGTGTGGATCCGTGCGCGCGATTTCGGACGATGCAAGTGTTATGACAATTTGATATTGCGGCCGGATTCACCGCGGGGGAGAGATGAGGGAGCGTATGTGAGACGCCGCCACACCTCATGTGCCATGAATAACCTGTTAAGTTGGCTTTGTACGCCAAGGACATAATGCGTTACAATGCGGGTAGCCATATAAGGAATGAGGTTTAAAAGAATGACCGCACCAGGGTTTGAACACAAAACCTTTTGGGTTCAGGTCAAATCCTAAAGACGCACCACAACCAACTGAGCCAAGAAGACCTGTAGAAACTGTAAGTGTGATATGCACACACTCTACTACAAACCAGGTTTCTAAGCTCATAAGGGACTGTGTGATGCCTACACAGGTTAGGGTTTGGGTTAGGTAGGGCTGTTAGGGTGTGGGTTAGGGTGTGGGTTAGGGTGTGGGTTGGTTAAGGTCTGGGTTAGGTTTGGGTTAGTTAGAGTCATGGTTGGGGAATATTGTTGTTATGTTTTGGAGATTTGTTATTCATTTTGTCAGATAGTCATATGGTGCAATCAAAACCAGGAAAGGGAACAGCAATGATGGCCCAGATGGTTATGGTGCTTCCGCTATGATCTAAGCCTTGCTTAGCTAATCCGTGAGCCTCAGACCGCTGGTTCAATCCTGCCTTTTGGCATTCTTTTCTTCAATTTGTCATTGGAGTTCCCGTGTTATAACGCATTATGCCCTTGGCGTACTCCCATGTTATAACTTGTTAATTGAACTGACTGAGCTGGCCGCCAGGCCTGGGACACGAGATATGGGTAACAAAGAATGGTACGACGGAGTGGAAGTGCGAGATCAGGCGAGCGCACCTGGCCCCGGAATGCCGCAGAAAATTCCCCCAGAACGGCACAGGTAAACGCGGGGGGTACGTGAGCACAAACTAAACCTCGATCGCAAGTCGGTCGTGGAAGGATTCCGAAGGAAGGAGGAAGCGTTCGTGACGGTGCACCGGATCAACCGGTCCGACCTCCCTCTTTCCTCCCACCACCACGATCCCGCGTCCCGACGGTTGCGCGAACTCCTCTGCACAGAATCCGAGGGCACTAATGGCAGTCTCCTACCAGTCCCGCTCTCCGCCGCAACGCCTACCTTCCATTTCGACATCTTGGCTGCTGAAATCCTCACCACGCGCGTGACGCGATGCGGGAGTTTGCCTTCTTCAGCGCGTTTTGTCTCCTGGAGGGTTCTTTTCGAATCTTGGGCTAGGCACTCTTGGTATCTGTGTCACCGCGTCGTGTACCGAGAAATGGCAGAACTTGGGTTTCTCGTGGGAATTTGGCCGTTCGCCCCGTAATTACGCTGGGCTCTCCATTCCGAATTCTTTTGGCACCCACGTCGGAGCCAGCTCACTACCCCGATTACCACGACTGCCTTCCCCTGGCACGCGCGCCTGATATCTCGCGTCTATTCTCTCATGTCCCCTCCTCCGAAATAGGTTTCAAGAAGAGTGCGCACAACAACGAGCTGTAGGATCAGGAAACGGGATGGTGCGTTCGCATGCCCCCTTCTCTGCTGTCGATGCGGCTAAAATCTGTATCCAGCGATGTCCCTTCTTCGTGTTCGGCGTTGTGGACATAGGATCGACGGTACGCCAGAACTCTTTCATCGTCCCCTTACATCGTGGGGTTTGAAACCCGATTCCCCCACCCGTCTTCATACTTCGCTAGGATGCGAATGCATTTCTTTGCCGCCTCTCTGTGTTCCTCGTCCACCTGGAACCAATTTCCCCCCTCGGATAGATTTCGAAGTAGTTATCAGCCATCGCCTGCATGAAGCCTGTGCAAAATACTGTTTTCTATTGGTCGGTTCTCCACGAATCGAATTAATTGGATTTTGGCTTTCTGACGCCGCATTCCAACCCACTGGCGCCTACTTACGATTAACCGCCTCGGTCTAGTCCTTTACTATCGGGTCTCAAGTCTCTAAGCTATGCGAGCATTCAATTTCCTCTGGAACTCGGGTCTGCATTGGGTCTGCACAAACTTCCGGGGCGGTTACTGTATCTATCAATTTGCAAGATAAGCGCGGACGCAGCACCCAGGCCCCCGGTCACTCCCTTGAAGCCTGGTCGGATTTTGCATCTGAGATCTGGTTGATTTACTCTATGAAAATCGCCCTCAGGTGGCTGATTTACTCTATTTCCGACCAGGCTCCCAAAAACTACCAAATTTTCGCGCTCGGGGTCAATTCTGCCCCCTGCACGCCGCGCGCGCTCCTGGGACCGTCTTGCGCTCTCAAAATCATGTTTTGAAGCCATAGGACATGTACTGTACGTAGTAACTTACTTCATTAGTTGGGTGTTTTTGAATTTCCTGCTCATCCGCTTGCGCTCGAAGGATTCAGCTTAGCGTGAGGCAAAAAAAGTGTTAGCAACACTGTGAAATTATGCACTCAGCCCGAGTCGAACGGAGCGGTCGGCTCAGTCGACTCATCAACAAAGATTCCAAACGCACGCCGGGTGCTCCAGGTGCGGTTCTCATACTCCTGATTTCCTCCACTTCACAAGTCACTGATAATTTGTGTTAGAATCGCTCGGTCTGGTGAAAACGAGCGCTGTCGCCAAAGTTTGCAACAATCCAATGAGGGTTGATCGGGATGAAATCTGGATATCAGCACGTCAGACAATTTATGGGTACAATATATCCCATATTTTCACTGTACAGGGTGAATAAGTATCTAGGAGATCAGGTGGATATGCGAACAACTGACTAGGAGTGAGTCGTAGAAAAGAATCGGGCAGAACAAGATCACGGACGAAGGTGGATGCGCCGGATCATATTCCAACAGTTATTTCTGCACTTGTGGGGAATTGAACCCACCGGCGGTGATTGTGGCCTTCTGCCTTCTGTGCCCAGGCGCACGGAACCACTTCCGTCATCTATCGGAACCTGTTAACGCCCGAGCTCCTGGCCAAAGCAATTGCAGCAGCACACACGCGGAACGAAAGTATTTTTTCCCTTTTACTAGTATGCAACATCTCGTGCGGTTGCGGTTGATTTTGTTCCACCGGATTTCCTGTCCTTGAGAACGTACGGCTGCATTGGCTAGAACATGACACCGGGCAGTTGCAGTGACATAGTTATCCCGATCACACTTGATCATCTTCACTTCCATGTCATGCTGAATTGATTTAACCATCTATGCTTCCTTCCGAACGACGGTGGTTGCTAGTAGCCATCAGTCCTCCTTCGCAACGCCGGGAATCCGTTGGGAGCGCCTGGTCTCCAGAGAACCGGGTAGGCGCCTGTTCGCGTAAACAATCAAGCCGGTCGAGGCATCAGTACTGCCGTGGGCTCGGCGCTACTTGTTTATGTTCATCTTATTGTGCTACCATCCGGTTATCATACGAGGTGTTGTCAATGCATCTATTTAAGCGATATTCCTTCCTTTCAAAAACAGTCCCCTCTGGCCTCGAATTTGAGCATGAGCAGGTCAAAGAACACTTTCAAGGCAACCGTTGCCTTGTTATGCAAAATAGTGAACAGAAAAAATTGCTGCCCTGCTCGGGACATTTCCAGCACCATAAAGCAAATTGAGACGGTGGATTCTCGTCAGCTCATCCATCAAATAACGACTTGAAGGGTATGTGTCTATCGACCAGCCGTCTCTGTGAGCTCGGCCATCAAAGATCAATTCGCTAGTCTCGATGTCATCATTTTGTGATGGACGACCGTTTCCGGTAACTTTCTGCTTGCGCCCTGACTGTTCCATGATCATCATACAAGAGCCTGTAGATAAGACATCCGCGTTGCCATCCCTCATGCGCTCCTTCCTTCACAATGCAGGACATTGGCATCCTTCCCGCCAATCTTACGGGGATCGTTCTGGAGAGCTGCTTTTATGGAGCCTTTGTGCTGCTTTTCATCTCAAATGCTTACTTCCTCGCCGCGCGGGATAGCCAAAAAACCAGACGCAATTTCGCCTCCCTGATGTTCCTTGGAGCTGCTGGTCTCGCCCTAGTGGTTACGGTTGTGAGTAGTAGTCGCTCTCAGTTCCCTTTCGCTCTGTTGACAGAGCGCAAGCATTGGATCATCGTTATATATCAAGCTTTCTTCGCATTCACGTATCTCGACACTAAGGTCGCCGAAACTACCTTCTACCTAGATGCTACGCACTGGACCGAAATCATCAAGCAAACTTGCCTTCTGCTCTCGATCATAATGGGGGACTCCTTCGTGGTCAGTCCTACAAATGCTCATGTTAAATCTCTGCTGAAGTTCTCAGATTTATCGGTTGTGGATATTTTGGGGAAAGAATCGCTACATCGTGATATTCCCGATTGGGAGCCTGGTTGCTGTATTTAGTGAGTGGAGCCCCATTCTGAATCCACCGATGGGTTTACTGGTTGTGTAGTTCTTGGGACCCTTTACGTGGTCAGCATGTGGGAGCCAAAACTTGGCGGGCTACGATCTACACTCAGCCAACATTTTGGGTGGGAGCCAGTTTTGGTCTCTCCTTTCTGTAGGTTTCAAGAACATAATCCGCGGCAGATCGCGATTGAACTCCTCTCATAGCACCACCATTTACGGCACCGGTATCATCTTACGGCTACTCTCCTCCGGTTCTGGCTCATTTGGCGGCTATTCCAGGTTTAATTGTGTTCCGCATTGTGAGGACGAGCACCAGAACAGTCGGGGAATCTCCCTTGATGGTAGTTTCCTCCAACTCATCAAAGTTAATTGAAACTGATCAAGCCTGCAAGGCTCTTCTTGAAGTCTTGGTCGAAAGTGCCGCTCTACAGACGTATGTGCCACGGAACGTAAGAAAATATAGGAGCTCACAGTGACCATTTACAAGGTTTTGGCTCACCTTCGTTGCCATTGCGGATTTCGCCGGCTCGTATGCAGGGCTCATTGCCTCAGACACCCTCCCCGTCGTCATAGGCATTTCGAACCTTCTGATCCATACCCGAGTTGGTCTTGGATGGTCACGGACTTCTTCAACATCACAGCGTTCTGTATCCACAGGCAAGATATCGACTCCGACATTCACCAGCGACTCAAATCGGCAAGATTCTCAGGTCTGAGAAATGGGAACAAGGCATGTGCTTGTTCTCTCGTGGGACAATGGCTTGATCACAGTGGTCTCAGCCGTGTCCTCCAGTGTTTTGTAAACCGATGGAAGAAGGAAGTAATGTACAATATTAGGGACGAGCCTGGAAGTGATCCCAATGGTAGGATAAAGGGGAGGCAAGGCCGGAACGTGTGATACAACTGTGTGATGAACCGACGGCAAATAAGAAACGGCCCCTTCCATACCGCTCGGCGGCGAAGGTGCTGGCAACGGGCATGTGCCGCGGCACAATTTTAGATTACAGCAGTGAGCGGCAATATTGCCGCAGCACCAGTAATGCACAAGCACTGCGGTGGGTCATGGCTTTTGGGGTTCCAAAAATGAGGTTCACAAACAGGAACGAAGTGACGGTTTGTGCTCTACCTACCGAGAATGTCGCCAAAACATCAGGTGACTTGCACCGGAACGTGATCACTTGTCATTTCTGCTGACTCCATGATTTAGCTTAGTGCTCTCGGATGCTCTCGGCTTCATCATACTATTGATCGACCTCAAGTGCAAGATTTTTTTGATGTTGCTGCTACAGTCTCAAATCTGGTTGGATTTCGCCCGGAGTTGGAATACATGATCCTCAAGATGCACAGAGCGTATTTATAAAGGGCGGTTGTCTACGACGTGGAATTGAAGTCGTGGTAAACGTGCTGAGCGTGCCATCAAAAAGACCCAGAAGTGCAAGAAAAGTTTCGCGCTCAGTGTGAGGTCAAATCGACCCGGTTTCTTCTGGAAGGTATATTAATGGAATCTCAGGAAGCACACCATTGGGTCTGTATTTCAGTTTGAATAAGTTGAGGCGGAGTTTGGGTCGAAGTAGAATTTAACTTTATTTTGCACTTCAGGTCGATCGATAGTACTGACAACAACCCTGTTTGTGCCCGCCGCTTGCCGGCCACTTCCAATCATGCTCAGAGGACCGAAAATGTCGCCAACAATTGCACGTGCCGGTGCACAAAACGTGACCCATTAGTCATTTATTCTGACATTTCCCGGGCCCTCGTGTATTCTCACCTCCGAATCCATTTGTCTCCGCCTCGGAAACGACGGCGCGACGCTTCTCTGTCGAGTCGTACCAAAGCACCTGACAATCACGACGGTCAGCGCTACGGATTGTGCAGCAAACCATTCCACTTATCACAGATTACAGGACCCACTCCGCTTCCCCAATATTCCCATTACTTGACTGATAAACAGAAAACTAATACGCTTCAATACATGCTGCAGAACACCTTGAATCAGCCATCTTCATCTACCTCCGCACTCTCTGCTGTGGCGCGCGACCACGATCTCAAGTCCGGAGCGCCGAAGGGCCTAATTCTTGCTGCTTTGGCAGTGCACTTGTGCAGCTGGTCTTGTTTAGTTCGTTCAGTGGATGCACAAGCCGCTGGACAGCTAAATACCGTCCAGGCCGCATTCCTTCCTCCGAGTCGTAACCAAGAACTGGTTCCTCGGGGAAATGATATCCGTTCTCCCGCTCAGAAGCGTCAGCGCGAAAGTGCTTCCCAAATTCTCTCCCAGATTGCTGACTCCAAACGTGTTGAATGTGTCATTAACTGGCCGCAAGTTCAATCAGATGCATCCCTCGCTGAGGTGTGTTGTTATGCTTCCTATTCCGATTCTTGTTCCTCACATATGCTACAGATCATCATAGAACATCGTGCCCAGACAACGGCCGCCACTCTTTCGCGCAGTCCGTGTTCTTTTTGTCACCGCAACGAATTGGTGCGAAGCCTGAAAATTTGGAACTTATCTCAGCTTGACATCACTCTTCTCGATAGAGCCGTCGTTACTCTTCGTACACACTATAACCAGCCGAATATCAAATCTCATACCCTCTGTAATGATATGTACCAGGCTTGTCCCACTTGTGCGAGGTGTGTCAAAGGCGGTAAATTTTCAAAGGTCCCACTATACAGTTGGGCAAATGGCTGCTGAATTGGGCCCATCCCTGAAGCTCTGTCTCGCTTGAGCTATGCCGAAGAACTGGTCGTTGCGCGCGCCCACACTACCAAATGCTGGGCGAAAATCAATGGCAGATCGAGCTCTCGCGCTGTCACGGACCGGTCCCGTGATCGTGGAAACTGAAGACGCTTGGCCGAGCTGGGGTAACTTGAACCCAGAAACGGGAGCTAGTCAACTGTAACGAGGTTGCTAATAGGACAGATAGTCCAACTGGTTGTGCCGCGTGCGATTCCGGCATGTTCCATTTTACATAATCGTTACATCTGGTGGAACATCAGTTCGAACCTCGCACTTGGCAAAAATGCTGAGCTCCGCAGGACCTCATCAGGAGGGCGGATGTCACGGACCGGTCCCGTGATCGTGGAAACTGAAGACGCTTGGCCGAGCTGGGGTAACTTGAACCCAGAAACGGGAGCTAGTCAACTGTAACGAGGTTGCTAATGGGACAGATAGTCCAACTGGTTGTGCCGCGTGCGATTCCGGCATGTTCCATTTTACATAATCGTTACACGCGCCCTCCAGCAGCGATCGGCATCTGGCAACGTATGCATTCATCCACACGAGATATCGACCATCGCTACTGTTCTACCCCGACCGATGTCAGCGCTCTACAACGAGATCATTGTGATCTTCGTGTCAGAAGATCAGGAAGCAACCGCGGAGATGTTCAAACGTACCCCATTTCTTGTCCGCCGAGGACATATTTTGCGTGCACTTAGCTGGCTCAAGGCCAATAATCCTTTGTACCGCGACATCACCATCGACCTTGTCGCTCTTGCGGAATATCCCGCGGACGAGGATGGCTGTGTTCCTTTTCCAGTACAGTATCAAAACCCCAACGACACTATTCGCGGACAAAATGCGACATATTCTGGCCACGGTATAGATACCACGGAGGCTATATTTGCCAAGAATTCCGATGTCGACGGCCAGATCCCGCTCTCCCTGTCGGGCACGTTTGATGTTGACAACACGAAAACATCGTTGAATGATCGTAAAATAGAAGCTTATACAGGCTATGTTTTGTCGGCATAATCATACAATCACTGTTGACAGTTTATTACTGTAATATAGAGCACAATGTAGTGAGTTGATAGTATTACTCACCCTGCCTCTTGTGTTGAAGCCTTCATGACTAGTGATGGGCACCCATATATACTGTTATGCCTGTACAGTTTATTATTGTACGTACTGGTTATGATTTTGATAGCATATAGTTCAGTTTATCATATGTATTATTTGAAACTCAACTACTCCGAAGCCAAAGGCAGTCGAGAAGATGGAACCCGTCAAGTCCGACTACTGTATCATTTCGACCAAGGGTTCGTAGGGTGTCACACGTCACCTCAAGTGTTATATGATTTCACATGGTTACTGGACAGCTTTGGGAACTCATACTTTGGAAGCCATATTTTACATGTGCCTAGAACACTTGAATTTGACAGTGAACTCATCCGGTTATGACCCATCTCAGTCCCTTTTGACAAGACAATTGTAGTTTTGTTAAAGTGCTTTGATGATACACATTGTTGTAAGTATAATAATGTAAGATATCCTCCGTACCCATCCCACCAGGGACTCCCAAGCCCCACCTGCAAGGGCTTCCGCAGACGTCCAAGCTTAATTCTGGAACACCTCTCAGGCTCCCAAGCCCATTTACACAGGCTTCCACACACTCCCAGCATGTGTAGGGAGCCTCCCAGGTACTCCCACCAGTAGCATCGGGAGCCTTATTGGGAGCCTTCCACGCACTCCCACCATCAGTGGTGGGGAGCCTTTGAAGCCTCATTGGGAGCCTTCCACGCACTCCCACCATCAGTGTTGGGAGCCTTCGAAGCCTCATTCGGAGGCTCCCGTGCATTCCCACCAGGGACTCCCTATTCCCCACTGTCATGATCATAACCAGATTAAGACTTGGTACGCACGTCTCACAACAGCCAACAACAGCTCTCCTATACCCCCGATTAAACAAACACCTGAATTAACTGTAAACAATAACCAGTTACCAGGCACATTCGATCACCAAGCACTTATTTTCATATACAAACCGTAGTAGAATTTAGCGTACACGTTGCACCCCAGCAGCTACTGTGGATCACTCACACTGGGGTTTGAAGCCCTAGTCAAGCTCTCAAGCTCTCACTGAAAGCCGACATCAGGCCGACCTAGGGTCGTCGCTGACACCCACGTTCAAGGGCTTTCAAGCTTGATTCTGGAAGGCCTCCTCAGGCTTCCAAGCCCGTTTAGGGAGCCTTCCACACACTCCCAGCAAGTGTAGGGAGCCTCCCAGGTACTCCCACCAGTAGCATCGGGAGCCTTATTGGGAGCCTTCCACGCACTTCCACCATCAGTTCTGGGAGCCTTCGCAGCCTCATTGGGAGCCTCCCATGCATCGCCACCCTCACTGGTGGAAGCCCTCTGAACCATATTGGGAGCCTCCCACTAACTCCCAAATTCAGGTGGGAGGCTTCCCCGGACTCCCAAGGGCTTCCACTCACTCCCTAGGTCTCCCACTCCTTCTTTTTAGTTGTTTATTGAACTCAGCCACCCTCACTGTCAAAGCGTTCAGATGAACCGCCAGCCCTTCTTTTTTGTGACAGGCTTACTCAAAGCAAAATCCAAATTCGGCCACTCAACGCTCAAGTCCCAAAAGGGAAATTCCATTCAGGCTACTCAACGCTCAAGTCCTAATAAGGAAATTTCATTTACGCACAAGAAGTTCTTCGCGTTTTACCGTAGCAACTGTACAACATCGACCGTATTTATTATTCCTCCTCGTCGTCTGTGTCGTCTTCCTCCTCGTACATCCCTCTATACACATCCGCAATGTTAAATGTATCTAACATTTCAAAGTCCTCATCCCCGGCGTCACTGCCGTTCCCGCTCTCGTTGTCACTGTCCACACCATCTCTGTACCGGTCCTCTCCACGCGCCGCTGTTTGTTGTTCGAGACGCACCGCCAGAAGCTCAGCTGTCGTTGGACCCCAAGGGGGTAGCGTGTCGTCCGGGCTCAGAGATCGCTGCCATTTGGCACAGAGCTGCAGCAAGCGCTCTCGTCGTAAGTGTATGTAGTAACGCACTCCGTCGTTCTCTATGAGTGCCAAGTCAGTGTCAACGAGCATTCACATTGAGTAGAGCTACGCACCAGCGGCACTCATTGCTGTATTCACGATCTCCCACTCCTCGGAAAACCACACCTGCAACGCCCGACGCTCCTTCGCCAGCTCCCGATCTTCCTCTTCCGCACGCTCCAAATCCAGCATAGCGATAATGCCCTTCCGCACGGCCTCACTCTTCAGCCATAGCGGGGGCTCCGTCTCCCACTCGTCCCCGTCGTTCCCATCGTCAATGTCGTCGTCCAGCCCCACGTCCTGCCAGATGGCGTCGTCGACCTCTAGCTGCCACACAGTCTTGGGGTCAATCCGCTGAGGCGGCACCGCCGACTTGGGAGCGCGTTTAGACCTGATTAGTCTTGCGAGCTCGTCGCAGGCCTTGTTATATTCACCGTAGAGCCTCGCTATGGTGGGCTCACGCTTCTTGATTGCGGACTGCGTGTGAGCGCCCAGTTTTTTGTCTGTTGATAATGATTTGCTCAGTCGATGCTGAATTTGCGGACACGGACACGAAAAATACATACCGTTAGTCATCTGACGCCGCGCGGAACGCTCAACCGGGGTGAGCTCGAATTTGCGGTCTCGGAGGCGATCGCGCGTGCGATGCTTCAGCGCGCGGCAGCGCATGCGCAATTCGTGATATTTGGTGAGCTTGACGTTGGCCAGCTGGACCTTTTCATCTACCCCGAGCGCCTGCTCCTTCTTCTTCACCCGCCTCTCCACCTTCCTTAGCTCCGCGACGGCGATTTTCTGCGCCGCCTTTGTCTCCTGGACCCTGTCGTTATCTCCCTCGTCGATGGCCTCCAACGCAGCCTTGTCGCAGGCCGCCAGTTGATCCTTTCGAATCGCTACCGCATCACGAAGAGACAGGATGGCCTCCACAGCCTTCTGAGCCATGTTCTTTGAGCGACCTAGGGTTATAATCAGTCGAGTGAAGTGGTTTAAAGCCTTCATTTCCACGTACGTGCGAGAGGCTTGGTTTGTGCAGCGACCTGCTTTATCCACTCTTCTTTCAGCACATCCATTGCCACCCCACACTCTTCTATTATTGCCTCCGCCTCCGATCGCTTTGTCGCAGAGTGCAGCTCACGCCGCTTGTTCCAAGCCGCCAGCCCGAAAAGGTTTGCCTCATCCGCGTGTTTTACCTGCGTGTCGAGTGTATACAGACGATGGTGATACTAGGTATAGTCAGTTCGACCTCGCCTTCGATCATCGTCGAAACCGCTCACGCTAGAGATGCGCAGGTGGGCGATGAGGTGGCTGATCGAGTGCCAGAAGCGCTCGCATCCTTCCCCGTTCGTGAATCCGAATCCTTTGCGCTTGCGCGGGTGGTACAGTAGCTGACATGGCCAATCGTGGCCGAAGGCGTGGAAGACTGCGACGGCGAAGATGAGCCGATGAATATATCGATCGAGGAAACCCCATTTGCGCGCCGACCGCTCCAGTTGACACGCCACAGTCGTATAGGAGACCCACCGTCATCTCCAACGGGATGTGCTGGAAGAAGGTCTCGATCAGCAGCAGAACGTAGAACTGCTTTTCTCCCGCGGAGTGCATGTTCACGATCCACAGGACGCGGTCATGGCGACAAAGCAGGGCCATGAGCGCGGTGTCGTCGTGCAGTTTCGTGCTCGCCTTCTCCCGCTTCTCGTCTGCTGCCTTGAACGACGCCTCGCATGAATTGAGCACGCTGCGCGGCAACGGAAGATCTGCGCGCTCGTAACCATCCTCCTCGTCGTCGGAATCCACGATGTGCTTCTCTTCGTGCTCCTGCTCGACGCGCGCCTTCTTCTTCTTCTTGCCACCTGCGCCCAGTACCGCGCAGAGCATCAACAAACTGCTCCATTTGCTGGCTCTGGTCCTCAGGCAAGAAGTGCGTATTCGGGTGATGTTTTGGCGGGTCCGGAACAGCTCTTCCGTTTTTTCTGGGTGAAGCATGCGTCCACGCACACCTTGACGTCGATCCTGCGGGTAAATCAGTATACGAACGATACAACAACGGTGTCACCAGACTTACATGTCCGCTGTGTTAAAATCTCCGCCAAAACAGGCTGGGCAGCGCTCACGCAAGTACTCGCTGGGGCGCGCGCGCGGCTGTGGATCGGGGAATGGGTTGGCGGCCCGCTCAGGCGTTTCCTCCCGCCTTCTCTTCCCTCTGACTGCCGGCATCGAGGTTGACGCAGCGGCAGCTGGCGAACCCTGCGGGCGCCCCCGGAGCGCAAGAGCCGCGAGTGGGAGTGTGCGGCGGACTAGGAGGCGGAGTGTGCGGCGGACTAGGAGGCGGAGTGTCTTGCGGCAGGCGTGAGAGGCGAGTGGCGGCGAAGAGCTTGTCCACCTTCGCATCTGTCTGGTGGCGCATATAGCTATACCACTCCAGCGAGCTGGAGAATTGCCGGCGCATCGAGTCCTTCAAATGAAATCAATACCATCGTTGGGCGGATAACCGCTACGCATGGGACTCACGTCATTCGGGAGTTTGAAGCCCAAGTCCTCCAGATGCTGCTGCAGTGCTCCAACCATGGCGCTCTTGTTGGGCGCTATCCGTACGAAGAGTTTCATGGTGAACTCCAGCAGACGGACATCGACCGCCAAGCCAGGTCGGATGGGGGCGCAGGCAAACGCCCCACGCTGCAACAGCTGCTCGGGTGCTGGTAGGCACGTACAAGGTGTAATCGTAACATCGTCCATATCTGCATACAGTCAATGTCAGTACCGTTGATGTCTTTTGAAGCAGGCAGACTTACCGGTAAAGCTCAAGATGGCGACCGTCAGAGGTGCGCTCGGGTTGCCGCACCAGCATAAGGGCGGAGCCAGCTCTTCCAGCACCTTAAATTTCCCCCAGGACCTAGTCCTCCAGAACACCTCCATGAAGACGTCCACCAGGCGCGGAATCACCACGTTCATCCACACCTGCGTTTGCGTGGCGCGAATCGTGCGGTGGCGCTTCTCTGGTGACCGCTCCTGCCGTCGACGCTTTCTCGGAGACACTTCTTCATCATCCTCGCCGTTTTCGTCCTCCCAGGCGGTGGCATCATCCTCCTGTGGTATGTCAGGGAGATCTGATTCTAGATATTGTTCCTCCTCCTTCTCCTCCTCCTCCGGCACCAGCAGCGGAGGGAGCAGAGTCTCCACCAAAGTACGATTGTGAGGAGCTAATACCAGCGGTTGCTTGCCTCGGCCGCGATTCAAAGGATGCGGGACGGAAGGACCGGCCACTAAGGCGGGCCGTAGGCCCTTACGAGCGCGCAGCGCGTCCTTCTGCTTCTTGCTCAGTCGCGGAGTGAGGCCCATTGCGGCGCACAGGAAGGCTACAGTCAAGGTCAGTGAACCCTCTGGAATCGCAAGTCTCGCCACTTACCCGATTCGGAAGAACAATGCCACATTGGGCGTACACGTTCCTCCCGTTCCTCCCGTATTACATGGTCGGCTTGACGGATACGTAGAATTCCATATTATTGTAACGTTGTTCCTCTATCTATCTCCTCTACTTATTCGCCTCTGCTTATTCGCTCTATTGTACTGTCTACGTAAGTTATTCAATTGGCACTTCAGAGCAAATTGTAGGGCAATGGATTGTATTGTAATCTAACATTTCTACCTAACTAACCAGTTCAACGAGCCTTGACGCTCTTGCTCCCGACCGACATGGTGGTCAGGAGCAAGAGCGTCGAGCCATCAATCAATCAATCTGAATCACACGTCAACAGGAAAAAGCGGAGCGTCGGCATGATTCAATCTCCGACCTAAAATTCAACCTCCGCACGACGGCGCCGGAGAACCGAAACACAGCAACTTATAAACACGGTAATCATCAACGCCAACTTGCGTGAAAGGAAATTACTATTAAACACACAATTCTAAAGAAAATGGGACAGTGAGAAAGAAATAAGATTATTTGAGACACGATAGCAATTCTAAAGACGATGGGACGGTGAGAGTAGTATCAACGCTTGCTACGATAATCATAGGGGTGACCCGGCGGAATCTTGGGGGGACGGCGGATAGCGCCGGTGAAGGAGCGCTGAAGTGGCTCAGCGGGTGGGGCGGCTGAGACAGTGGCTGAAGATCCAGTCAGTCGGAAGTCAGCAGAAAAGCACGAAGGAAGCGTACCTACTGCAGGGGTTGTCGAGGTGGAAGCATTAGAGGCTGGGAAGAGAGTGAGTGAAAGAAAGTAGGAAAGAGCGGGAACACGCACTGCCAGGATTGACCGGGCTGGATTTGGCAGACGGTCCAATTTTCTTGACTTGCAGGAGGCATGACTAAATCCATCAACGGTGAGCGCGGAGATAGGCAGAGAGAAGGAAAGACGCACCAAACAGGGACTGGCGCTGGGGGGGCATGACCCAGTCACGATTGCTAAGCCGTTCGCCTAGGTGGTACAAGAGAGCGGTAACCTTAACGTGTCTCGCCTTCCCTCTCGTTCCTGGGGGCGGTCTCACACTCGACGAAGGCCTCGTCGAGGAGCTTGTGGAGCAGACTGATTTGTTCGTGGCGGAGCAAGGGACTGAAGCCGTGAGTGGCGCCGGCCGGCACTGGCTTCATGGCGGTCACTGGCGAGCACATGAGGTAGAATAGTTTGGAAGAAGAAATACACACACCATTCTTATGAAGGACGCAGTCGGTTGGAACATCTCCGCACGCGATGGAACCCGGGGGGCATGTGCACTGGCAATAAGAAGTCAGGGCACCGACAGGCGTAAAGTCGAAGGTAAATACGCACCGGTGGGGCATTCGTGGTACCGAGATCAGGGTCGAAGCGATCATTGAAGATGCTGTAGGGCCAGCAGGCCTTGCACACTTTGTGGAAGACGTACGAGCCCAAGCGTGGCTCGTCGTCGTTGACCCAGTAGCAACCAAACCCGAGGGGAGCGACTGCAAGGCCACAGTCCTGGCAAGGGTCCTTGGGATGCCACTCCCTCTCGAGCTCGAGCTGTCGGAGCGTACAGTAGAGCCTTTTCCTGGGCTGGCCGTCTCTGACGAGGTTTATGTCGTAGCGCTCCTGGCTTTTCAGATAGTCGATGAGATTGCTGGCGGGCATGGTGGAGGGCAGAGAGCAAAGGGCGCGAATGGTGAAACTGGGTGGAATGTCAGCTACTTAAATACCCCGCAGTCATTTGGTAGCTTACCGTGGTGGCCGCAAACACGAATGGCCCTCGCATTTGTGCTCCAAAATGGGAATTCCAGTCGCATTGGTGTCCAAAACGGGAACAAATGTGTTGCGGCTATCCGGGCGTCATTCCCGCATTGTTGTTTTCAGTGGGTGGCATAGAGTCTGGCGCCCGAAGCACCGTCGTTCCAGCATTCTTCGTTTTGGGTGGCATAGATATTCAAATGGAATACAGGGAATACATACGTGTATGGAATACAGGAAACTACATAGGTGCATGCAAGCAAAAGAAGACGGATGCGCACATTACAATAAATCGTTCGCTTCACAGAAAGTTTCATACTCCTCCGTGTAAAACTCCTCAGGCACAAAGTGCTGATTTGTCTTCAGGCGACTCCACCCCGCATCCACCGTATCGTAGACCCAAGTTTTATGGTCGGCTTTGGTGTGGTAGATGGGGTCGCATGCCTCGATGGATCCCGACAACTCCAGGAAGGGCCCCAGGTGCGACGCGCGGACCTTGACGGTGACTTCCGCCAAGCCCCTGCTCGCCACCTCACGCAATCTCTGCTTGGCGGCCTCGGTAAACTCGCCGTTAGGCAACCGGTCAAGGTCGTCGGGTTGCTTGCGTGCTTTCTTGGCTTTGGCGGGGTTGTCGTCCTGCCCTTCCTTCACAGGCTTACGCTTGAGGGCCGGGACCCGGGGCGAAGGGCCAACGGGCTCATCGCGCGAGCGATAGTCGCTGGGGGGATAAGATTGTTGTGCAGGGTGGTGAGCAGGGGGCGGGGGGAGGCGGGCATACTGCGACTGGATATCAAAGTCGGGCGCGGGCGCGGGACGCGGGAGGATAGCCGGGATACGGGTTATAGGCGTAGGACGGTTGGTAGCGCTCTCTGTAGCGGGGGTCGGGACCATAAGGAGCAGCATAGTAAGGATCCCGACGACTATCTTCGTAGTCGTAGGCATTTCCAGGGTATTGGCGCTGCGGGTAAGGGGGCTGGTAAGGAGGGAAGGCCGGCGGCGGCGGCGGAAACGCAGGTGGCAGGCGGCGGGTACACCCTCGACGAGCCAGCATGCGGAGGAGCAGGGCGGAGTGCGTCTGGACGCGCGGGCCGCGCGAGCGCGGTGGACGTCTTTTTAGGCTTCGTCCTGTCGAGCTTAGGGGTGGGGGTGGGGGTGGGCTCGGCACTGTCATCGTCATACGAAACTCGCTCAAGCTTCTGCTTGGTCTTGGTCTTCTTCGGTGGGACCTCCGGCTGATCCTCATCGACGGAAAGGCCCGCCGCCTTGATGAATTTCTTGCTGTCCTTGACTTTGAGGACGACCTTGTTGCCGACGGTCACCACCAGAGGGACCTCCCCCTGCTCCGCGAGCGCAAGGTTCTTCTCGTCTGCAGGCTTGTCGTCAGTATGCACGCCACGAGTCCGGGGAGGCGATGATGACAGACCTTCCGTCCATTCCACTACCTGCACCGTCTTGGCGGGTGCCGCTGCAGGGTCGTCGGCGTACTTGGGGTTTCCTCGTGCACGTTCCAACCCCGGGAGGATCAGCTTGAGGTCGGACGTGCTGAACGTCGTCTGCGTGAAGGCCGGTTTGGGGTATCGCCCGCTCGCTGCCATGGAATCGGGCCAGTTGCGGATGCGCATCTGGTGCAGGTATCCGTGGTCCGCAAAGCTCCAGTGCATCGCGTAGTGGAGGGCTTCCGCAGCGTCGGATTCGAAGGTCCCGCGAGCCACTTCGATAGCGACTGACAAACGGAGGTCAAAATTAATGTTGGAGTGCGAATGGGGAGGTCGACATACCCTGATCCTCAACTAAACACTGTTTGATGTAGGCGCGACCCTTGTCGCGGGCGACAGCCGTCTTGTCGTGGTCCCAGGTGTCGGACACGAAAAGGGAGGGCTGCGGATGGTTGGTGGCACCACCAGCCTCACGCTGGATCTGAAGGTCGATGACGCTGGGAAAGCTAATGAGCGATTGAGGCAAGGTCATAGAAGCGAGGCTTACCCGATCTTGCACTCGTACTCTTTGAGTGTCTTCTTCGAGTGCGCTTGATTCTGCTGTCTTAGCCGGGTGACCGCCTCCGAGCCCCCAAAAAAAAGGCTGTGACCGCCGTGCACGTCGATGACCTGGCCAAAGACGTGAAGACCGAGTTGCTCGTGAGCTTGCGTGCACTGGGGAGAAATTATTAATGTGCATTGGTGGATTGATTCAAAGAAAACGTACCGTTTTGTTGAGCGACGTGGTAAATCTGTGGATGTCGCCGGGGAATGCGCCCGTCTCGAGACGATATTCTACGATAGCGGCCCGACTTTTCTCGGCCCAGTCCTTCAACCAGGGCAGCGCCGCGAACGCAGTAAGCGTGTCTGGCTTGGAGTCGGGGTCGAGGCCACCTTCGACAAGTTTGTCTTTCCACAGTGCGGAGACCTTCCGGCTCCAGTCGCGCGCGTCCACTGTGAGCGGAATAATTAGAGGAAAGAAAAGGAAAAGACGAAGGCGAACTCACTGTCAGCGGGTTTCTGCTCGTTGCCACCGTCAGGAGCAGTAGTGTACGCCTGGAAGTAGTTCCAAGCCGACTTGTCTCGGGTAGGTTTGAGCAACGTGCCCAAGTGGCGGTGGATGATCTGCGCGTCCTTGCCGTATTTCCGGGCGAGCTCATCGATACCTTGGTGAAAGGAGGCGCGAAGCGCTTCTGCCTCTGCTTTGGCTTTGGTGGACAGTGGGCCGGCACGACGAGAGGAGTCGGTGTCGTCGGAGGCGTCGGCGTCGTCGTGTCTGGCTGCTCCTCGTCGTCGTTGCGCTTGGACTTGGCCTTGCCCTTACCTTTGGACTTGGGCTTGGGCGGGGCCTCCTCCTCCTCCTCCTCCTCGTCAGGCTCCTCCTCCTCCTCCTCGTGGTCAGGCTCCTCCCCCTCCTCCTCCTCCTCGTCGTCGTCGGGCCCTTCCTGCTCCTCCTGGTCCAGCTCCTCGTCGGCGTCGTTGCCGTTGGTCGTGAGGCCATGAGTTTTCTCGAAGTCGTCGTCGGACTGAGAGTCTTCGGACTCGTCGCGGATCATGAGCTCATCCTTGTATTTCCTGAAGTCGGAGGCCTTCGGAGAGTCTTCAGACTGCTGGCGGACGAGCGGCGGCTGTTCCTTGGATTGGCCGCCCTGACGACCACGGCCGCGAGGGAGGGGCTTTGATGCCACCTTGTTCTTGTCCGCTCGGTCGGGAGAGGGACTGCGCGCGTGATTGTCGTCCTGACTGGCGGAGCCATCGGCGGGGAGCTGTTTGGAGCCTCGCAGCCCTTGACGCCGAGGTGCTGCAGGCGCTGGTGCGATCGGCTGGTGGCAGTAAAATAAATATTGTCAGTACTAGGTACTACAGGTTGCAGAATAAATGAACGCGACTGACTCTGCGAATGGTTTTGACTTTCTTGACTGCAGCCGCAGCGGCAGCCGCCGTTGCCCGAGTCCTGCGCGGGCGAGTGACGGGGTCGGCGGGGTCGGTGGGGTCGGCGGGTGTGTCGTTCGGGGCGTTCTTGCGTCGCATAGCGGGAAAAGTTGCTGGGCTGGGGTAGATGGTCGAGGATGGTTCTGGGAAGCAAAGGAGAATGAGGAGTCGGCATCCAACCCACGTAGACTTCACTTACCGGCGAGGCCACTTTTTCGCCCGATTTGGTAACTGGCGCGATGGACAATCGCATTGTCTGCTTTGAGTGTTAGAATGCTTAATGGCGGGCGTGCATGCAGAATAGTAACTCACAACGGTTCTAAAGGTTTGGAAACACACACGCGCGCTGTGCTCTTTCGACCGCTTTGCAATATCTCCACCTTGCGTCGCTGATATCTCTGTCCACGTTGCGTCGCTGAGCTGTATTGTGCGGGGCCCTTACATTTCTACTACTGGTACTGTACTGGTACTGTACTGTCGCTATCTAATTCCGCCGCTCCCTGCCCGTCCACCGACCGCCACCGACCGCCCCAGACTCAGCACCCGCAAGATGGGTGTCGAGAGCAGGAGAGATTAGCCGAGACTGATGGCTGATCAGCCAGGTCATCGCCCAAAAAGCGGGGAAGGCTGCCGAGCATAGCCCCGCTCCCACGAAAGATCAGGGCTCGGCATGTGTCCCCGCTTTTTGCTGTTTGGCAACGCCTCATTGCCATCAGCTCGCTTAATTCGCTCTTTGTTTCCGACTCCCACCAAGTCCGTTCTAGGTAAGCGCAAGTGTCCATACAGTAGAATTAGCGTAGATACAATTGAATGAAATCGGTGGCGAAGGTCCCGAGATGGCCCCCGCATGAGATGGAACACTGGGCTTGTCCCAGAAGTGAGAAATAAATACGAAATGAATCCATGTAAAAAATTATCGGACGCGACGCTGACCTCGTCCTCGCCTCGGGATAGATCACTCACCACCATGTACGCCGACGAACAGAACTGGGAAGATGACTACGTGCTCGATGAGCCCAAGCCCGAGTCACCGCGGCGCGCGCTCGTAGCACCACTCCCCAGCAGTGGCGACGTATCGATGGAGGTGGACCACGACTTGGAGGAAGGGCGCGAATATGAGGAGGGGGATGACTTGGAGGAAGACGTTGAAATGGGGGATGGCGCGCTGGACTTGTATGCCAAGGAGGCCGATAAAGGTGCGTTGAGGAGTCTTATTTATGACTAGGGTCGATACTAATTAATTGTGCGATGTCAGATTCATCGGGGGATTCATCGGGGGAGGAAGACGACGAGGACTCTGCGGAAGCGCAGGCGCGAGCGTACGATAACCGCCATTACAAGATGGACACCATCATGTGGGACTGGGAGGAGTCTGGCGCAAAAAGGCGCCCAGCGCTTCCTTCGCGCTCCCCGACGCCCGCCATCGGAGCCTCTCGTGAAAGAACACCTTTGTTCCTTCCGGTCGGTGCTGCGCCCAGAGTCAGCTCCAGTTTCCTGACTATTGGTTTTTCAGTGGGATAGTCGCGCATCGTCCATAGCTGCGACGCCAGCACCGCTCTTTTTACCGGTATGATAACTACTGAATCTCAATTTTTTTCTAATTCGTCGCAACAGTCAGATAGTCGAGCGTCCTCGATATTAGGTACACCACCACCCGAATTTGACTTCCTTCCGGAGGAGGACGAGGAGGCGGCGGAGACAGGGAGGGGAATGCCGAAAAATGTAGCGCAGTTTTTCGACCTCACCGCAATTGAGGATTCTGCTGGTGATGGGCAGGAGGAGCCTGAGACGGCAGCGGATCGAGGTACAATGATCGCGCGGACAGGTGGACAGTTTCTGACCATGTTTTCAGCTTTCATCGACGACACAGCCATGGAAGAAGAACTGGCCTTCTCTGTGCAACGTGCATTCGAGCAGCTGGTCCCAATTGATGACTCGGACGACTCGGACGACGCGGAGGAGCTAGCTTCGGCGGTGGAGCGTCGGGCAGAGATGAGGGGTTACAATAGACGAAGGGCGTCTACCTTACCGTTGGGTGACGCCGAGGACGTCGTCCCGGAAAATGTGCCGAAGCGCCTGGGGAAGTTTCTGGTGATAGACCTCGTTAACCTGCCCACGATCCAGGACCCCGAGCTTTACCGGGTTACGCTAGAGCCCGGGCGCGAATGGTCTTTCCTCCAATGGATCATTACCAAACTCATCCCCTCCGACGCCAAGGCGAGCAAAATTCTGTCAGCATTTTCACGACCGGCCGAGCCAGGTGTCGTTTACATTGAGACGACATCGCGTGCAACTCTACAATGGGCGTTGCAGCAACAACGGATGCGAATCCAAGGGCTGGTGCCTGTGGCCGAACGGGCATCGCTTTTATGGGAGCCACTTGGATATCGGGAAGGCTGGGGGCGAATTACGAAAGGCCGAGCGTATAAGGGGGATCTTGTGCTGGTGTACGACGCTACTGACAGAGGGGCATTGTGGCGCCAGCGCGATTCCAAGACCAAGGCGTTCAGGCTGTTCCGACCCGTAACGCATGCGGGGGAAGTGAAATGGCTGGAGGATGGGAGCTGCGTTTACGGGGGGATTACCTACCTTCAAGGTCTCCTTGCCAAGCCGGTGGCAGTCGAGCGGTTGAGCCAAAAGAATGTGAATCCGACAGAGGAGGAGATGGAGGGCTTTCGACACGTTGTTCACCAGCGCGTAGACTTCGCCGACCACGCGCCCGACGCGCTGGGGATCGCAACCGGGGATCGGGTGGTGGTGGCGAAGGACTTTTTCAGAGCGCGCAGTGAAAAAGATCCCCAGTGGAAGGACTGTCGGGCAGGGGTGGATATTGGCTATTCGCGTGATCGAGTCCGAGCGTGTTGCGGCTGTGTGCAAAAACTACGGCCACAACAGCACCCAAACGCAGGTACCGCCAGATTCGGTGTTCTACGTCCCAGTCCGGCATTTGGAGCACCACGTTCTTCGGATACCGCGGACACTGGAGATCCAGGACCGGGTTCTGGTGGTGGACGGAAAATATACCGGGGAGATGGGGCGCGTCGTGGAACTACACACGGATCCATTGGTGGTCGGAAAGTACACGGTAACCCTGCAGCCACTACCCCCCCCTCGGGAGAAAGGCGCGGAGAACGACACGACCGGTGCAGTGGTCCCGCCAGCAATTACGGTGGACCGAAGCCAGGTGGTACCAGTATTCATGCGCGGCGACTATGTTGAGATCACCCGGGGGCCACACAAGAACCGTAGCGGTTTTATAGTGGAGGTCAGGTATTTCGGGGTGGTATCTATCTTCCAGGCGAGTCCATGGTGTTTTATTCTTTTCCGCAGATGCTAATAAAGTGTATAGCCAAGTTTTGAGGACCGGAACGTCAGGTCCAGCATAGCACAAGGCGCCTCGGGAGTGAGTAAAGGCTTGGAGTTCTGTGGAGTATACTAACCCAGACGTGCAGAAGGGCGAGAAAGACTACTCCAACATCATCGTCGTTCCCAGTAACCACCTGAAGTGGCTCGACCCAAACGGCTCACCACTCCCAACCGCGAGCAAGGCTACATCCACGATCCAGGACGCCGAGAAACTGCTCATGACCCAATTCGACCTCGACAGACGCCATCGGCTGGGGAAGATGTTGTATACGGGCAAGGGTTTCACCGGGCGTCAGGTCACCGTCGAAGGGAAGCACCATTTCAAGGGCCAACATGGCAGCGTCGTTGGCTGGTCTCTCCCCAAGCGAGTAAACAAAAACTCGAAAGACTGGAAGCCCGACGAACAGGTGGCGGAAGAAATGCTCTTCGCAGAGGGGGAAAATAGCGCGCTTAACGCCGGCGAGGTGCAGATTCGGTTGGACGGTCAACCAAATATCATAACAGCCCCCATGGAGCGTGTGATAGACCGAGAGTACGTCGTATGCAACTGATTACCTTTAATGTAACTCATAAATTTTGCAGCTCGCGGCTGCCGCTCGCTCAAGCCATCACTGTTTGGTGGACAGCGCCAGTGAAGAATCGCCCTGTGACACCTCCGCCAGAGCCCCAAACAATTGTGGAGATGGCGGCGGGCAGTCCGCTATGGACGGGACCTGAACGAACTCTGACGATGAGGGAGGCAATGGCGCAGGACTGTGAGCGTGGTACGTCCTTGAACGGTTATCAGTTGCGAAGTGATATTAAGATTATTCTTTTTTCCAAAAAAAGCGGAACTCAATGGCAGCTGGCTCACGCATCCCGCGTTGATTAACAAGCGCATCGACGTGAGGGTCGATGTAACAATCGTAGAGCAACGTTGGCTGGCGGGGTGGACGCAGCGAGCGAGGAAAGCACACGGGAAAGTGGGGTACATCGTGATCGTCGCAGGGGACAAAGTGGAAACCACAATGCTGCACGTTCGACTGGGTGCAACGGGGTCAAAGGTGATGTTACCGGCGTCAAACTTGCGGCCGGAAAGGACGATGTACCAAGACCCTCGCTCACCCAACTTCGGAGAGCATCACGAGCGCAGAGGTCCGAGTAATCATCGTGGGCCCCGACTTGCAGAACTCCCGCGAACATATTGGCAAATATGCGCTCGTGATGCCAAACGCAACTGCTGCCGATGACGAGATTGCGAAGGTCAAGTTCGAGGCGTGGTTTCCAAACCTCGAGGCGACGTATGGATTGTTCCCGCTGTTTTCACTGTGCCGTTCAGCTAAATATTCAGCCGGCGGGGGCGCCAATCGAACCAGTGACGAGGCTTCCAGTGACCTTGACATCGGTCTTCCCTTAACGTAGATCCCTGCCGCCATATGTCAATGTAGATTACTGCTGTAGGACCTTTTTGCGATAATAGTTGTATATTAAATGTATTTCATGGTCAATGCAATTTCCTAAATCCAAACAAAACATAGCTTGGAAGTAGCTATCGCATGGACGTATAGGTGAGTCACCAACTCTAGCTTTCATTGTCGATCAGTGGTTCAATGAATAAATCCTTCACCGCAGATTAATGTTCGCTCTTTGAACAGGCACGTACTACGAATCATTGAGTTATTGAAATTTAACTAATTTTTTTTAGTTGATAGATTCATCTACTTTACAATGCAACGAAGTCAAGTACGCGACCAATTTCTTTTCGTCGCACCAAGTAAGTAAGTAGTAAGCTTACCCTCTCCCCTGTCTGAATCCGTGCTTGTTTACCCTGGATTTCTTTATAGCCGACCCTGTCTCCGCGCACATCCTGAAATTGAACGTGCGCACATATTTCGTTCTCCAAATTTGCTTCGTTGAGTTGAATTCAAAGGGACTCGTTCCGAACCCGAGTGCTGCTGGGGCTTCGAGTGCTCCAATTCCTGTCCCTCAAACTCTTCGAATCGTCCAAGTAATCCCCCAGGCAGGGAATTAGGGGTTTGCGATTCAAACGAACGGGGGATCGGACCGCCGGGCCGCCCCGGTCCCACGGCTGGGGAAAAACACAACTTGCCGTGAAAGAAAGAGGAAAAGAAGACGCTGTAATAAAAGGAGGAGATTAAATATGCAACGGTTGACAAATAACCCGAAAACCTTGAAGCATAGTGAGCCTAAAGGAAAAAACACACAAAGTGGGAAAAAGGATCGCCTAACCCGAATTGAAACCAGGGCGTCCTGAAGAAAAGAAAAGGAAGGGCAAAAAAAAAGCAGAGTCGTGATAACCTGAAGTACGTGACTTGCTGAGACCAAATTGGGTTCTTCGTTCGTGTTTTAAAGAGGTTGTTGTTTTAGGCGACGAGAGCGCGCGTCGTGTCTTAATTCGGTTCGGAGAAGAATTACAAGGTTTTTTATGACAATATACTACAGGCGAATACAAATGTCGGGCGAGATCGAGGTGAGTATAGGTGTACTATGCATCAAGTGTGCTCCTAAGTACATTACAGATCCTCCTTGCGCCAATTCCAGTTGTTCAGCAACGCCATCCATCGACCAAATACATATTCCAACGCCGCACCCGTATTTCCTCCGGCTTGGGGCAAGAGAGAACCACTCGCGATGACGATGACCGCACGAGCAATCCGTGAATTCGACTTGAAACCCGTCGACACGGAACTCGTCGTGCACAAGAGCTTCTGGGGAGGGTTGAGCAGGAAAAGGAAAGGAAAACAAAGCGACGTACCGGTGAGTTTGCGGGCGGGAGTGGTGTACGAGGCGATCCATTCGATTTCGTACAGCTGGAGGCACTTCCGGTACTCGCGGCGCCGTTCTCCGATGTCCCTCCCGGTCTGGCCCCACTTGTATTCGGTTCGGGCTTCGAGTTGGGCGGGCGTGATAAGTCCGTCGTGAAAATCGTCGACATCGGAGCGAAGACGACGGCGGAGAAGGTAGTTGTAGCCGCCTCCATCGTTGGTGTAAGTGTTTGGGCTGGTAGGTTTAGAAAAGTCAGACAATCTAAACGAATTAATAGAACTTACAGGGCGGGTATGATCCAGTGGGTGTTCGTATTATAGGCTTGTACGAACGTTGCGAGCTTGGGATTAACGCGGATGGGTGCCATCTTACCCCCGTTGTGTCAAATGCGTCAGAGAAAACAAGGGGAAAACGACTTACGATGGACGAGTTGGCGGTGAGAGACAGAGAGAGAAGTCGTTTAAGCGCCTGCGGAATCCGTTTTTATAGGTACGTCTGTCTACTACATCGTAAACTACAGAAACGAACGTCGATATCTCTCGCTTTGACCTCCGGATATGTAGTTTTCGCAAGCCTCGCAAGACAATGGCCGTAATCGGACCGGCGGACCGCGATCCGACCCGCTCCGAAACTGCCGCTATTTATTCAACGCACCTGGAGTGCTTCTTCGGCTGCGAGGTAGTTCACTTCACTTCGTTCGATTGGACGGAGTAACATAGGTTTCAATTCATCACACACACCGCGTTCGCCTTTTAATGTCTCGAGTAGATCTGGACAGTCGGGCTTCTCGGCGATGGGTAGGAATCCGATATTCTCGTTGTATTTCGACTGGAGATATGTTTGTTTTCAGGCTCAAGGTGTTAGATTTTTTAGCCAATCACTCGTCACTTCAAACGGAGCGTGAGTTGCTTCAATTTCCTTTGAGAGCACATTTTAAAAATGATATTTACTTTGACCGCAGATTCAGGATCGCTCTTCGAACATGTACGTCTACGTCGTACAATTCGAGTTTCAACCAATACTAAACAATCTCTATGGACCCTTAGAAGAAGGTCAATAGGTAGTACGTGATGTGCGATTTTATGTCTACGCATACATTCATTAATTCTTCAAGTAGAACTTGGACTCGGGGATCTCGGGGATGGGTTTAACCTCAAGTTTGTCGTGGAATTTGGAGTAGGGGTGCGTTGATTTCTTCGTGGAGAGACTCGAGGACGTGCCTGATTTTTATTTTGCTAACAAAGTTGTTTGAGGGTGTCAACTGTATGTTCGATTAGTTGCTACATCTGTAATTTTTACTCTCACTCACCGTAAAATTGGCATTGAATCCGGTTATTTCGCGTCGAGTAGATGGATGGTTGAATTGAAACTTAGGAATCATCAATGTTAGAGGCGAAATTGAAACTTGAAATCAATATTGCATTCATTAGTTAGGTCAAGTTGTCCACTCAAGTCTGATTAGCGGGTACATGAGTAATTTCGAACTACAAGTTGGAAATTGAGTAGGAAAAAGGTGAATTGAGTTAGAAATTGGTAGAAAATGCCTAATTGAGTAGATCGGGTGCATGAGTAGTGAGGAAAATAAAGATAAAGGCAAAGAACAAGTAGAGAGGATGATTGAAAAAGCATATGGAGGGACCATGTCGCCATAGAGTTTCAAACTCAGACAGTTCATCAACTCAGTTCCCCAAACTACTGGCCGACGAACAAAAAAAAAAATCATGTACGTGGCTAACACTCATATGCAAGCAGACAACGAACAGAGAGGCTGAAAACATGAAAAGTTCAATTTAACTGGGTGTAGTTGAAAGTAATTACCTGTATTTCACATAGGTGATTAGGGAGTGCACAAAAAGAATTTAAGCGTACAAGAAATAATTGAACTTAAAAAGTTTTACGTGACACTATGGAAGCCTCCCACCACAAGGATGGGAGCCTCCCACGATAAATGATGGGAGACCATGAGGCTCGCCCAACAAATGGTGGAAGCCTCCCACAAGGCTCCCCAACAAATGGTGGAAGCCTCCCACAAGGCTCCCCAACAAATGGTGGGAGCCTCCCATTACCCAAGGCAAGCCTCCCATTGAAGGTTGGAACCAGTATTGGTAACCTTTGGGAGGCTTCCAGCCATGATGTGGGAGGCTCCCAAAACTGGAGGAAGGCTCCCACCCAAATTATGGGAGGCCTCCGAGACAAAGATGGGAGACAATGGGAGTGCCTGGGAGGCCGCCACATGTAACAGTGGGAGAGGGTGGAAAGGGCAAGAGGACAGATGGGAGGCGCGACATGAGGGATGGAAGAGGGTGGGAGCAGTAAAAGTGTTCACTGATATTCATTTGAACTAATATGTACTAATATCCGCTATAACATTGATACAGACATACAGTCACTGTTACCTGACCTAGCTGGTAGTGTGCGGATGCCGGTATAATATTTGTATGCAGGTACCCCAGCCGTACGGGTAGGCTAGTACCCCCGCCGGTTTGATATTTGTATGCGGGTACCCCAGCCGTACGGGTAGGCGGGTACCCCAGCCGGTATAATATTTGTATGCGGGTACCCCAGCCGTACGGGTAGGCTGGTACCCCCGCCGGTTTGATATTTGTATGCGGGTACCCCAGCCGTACGGGTAGGCTGGTACCCCCGCCGGTTTGATATTTGTATGCGGGTACCCCAGCCGTACGGGTAGGCGGGTACCCCAGCCGGTATAATATTTGTATGCGGGTACCCCAGCCGTACGGGTAGGCTGGTACCCCCACCGGTATAATATTTGCACCAGTATTGGGCGGTAAAAATATTATTTTGCCTAGGGGGTGGGAGTGGTGGAAGCTGATGGGAACTGATCAATCTGGGAGCCTCCTAGGAAGCTTCCACAGTGGGAGTGCCCCATGAAATGACACCCAGTTAGGGTAGTTATCTAACATGTTTTATCCACCCTATTTGGGTATGTTATATGACTGCCTAGACTGGCTTGTCCAAGATTACACGAATGTACTTCCAAGGACGAGGACCAGAGTTCGAGAGCAAGTTTGTTTGTTTGAATTGCGTGCTTAGCACAAGTTTTGGCTCGAATAAGAGTTGAACAGAGTTCTGAACGCCTTAGTCGCAGTTTTGTTAGATTTTAAAGCCTCACAGCTATGTAGCGTCCGATTCTCTTTGTCTGGGTCAAGTCTGTGTTCTCTTTGTCTGAAACTCGCTATGTCTGGTAACTTTCTTTGTCTGGAACTCGCTTTGTCTGAAACTCTCTTTGTCTGGTAACACGGTGAGGTTGTGGGTTTTATGGGTTGACTTATAGTCCGAAATCCGATTCCAAAACGAAACTTGTTATTATCAAACTAAACTCGTTATGTGAGTTAGCCTTAGTTGAACAAGCCCTAGAATTCCCCTGGTACGCGGTGCTTTATTGCTACCTGCTCTTTTAGGGAGGATCCAGTGCCTATCCTACTAATTCTACCCTCCTTTTATATCTACTCAAAACGTATTACATGTGCGCTATTATGCTACTGCGGGTATCTATCCGAGAATTATTAAGTACAGTAGCGTCAGCTCAATACAGTTGTGCAGGCTCAAACATTATCCCAACCCCTAATAAGCTATTTAGTTGCGGAACATGTTGTCAGATCGGTTCCTAATTCGATCGCCCGGTTGGTAAGCTCTTTTCCTTGAGCCTTAGGCCAGTATCTGGTAATGCCCCCAGTGGTCGAAGCCTTATCCTGAGATGTTCAGAGCTCGGGCTTCTTGTGGACACCCCAAACTCCCAATTTGGTAAGTTAGTTCGCAAGTTAGACTCGCATCATCAATATCATGCTTATTTATAAGTAACACTTGATCGGTGTATTCCCAAGACCCTTTGGCCGTTTAGCCGCCTTGGCTGGTATTGAATACCTTGTCTAAGGCATGGCCTGGTCATGTGACGAACGCGTCGCGTCTTGGTTGTAAACATTATTCAACAATTCGAAAGGTCCGTCTAAGGAGAAACTTCCTTAGACCAATAATCAACAGAGTGCGCCTTAGCTTATCCCTTAGTAAAGTAGAACCCCAAAGTGGCTTCTGAACCAATATTCAGCCTTGCCCAAGCGGTACCCGCCGTCAATCCCTTATCCAGTATGTGCAGTTTTCTGGTAAGTGAGCCGCGAACGGGTTGCGGCTTATAGCCTTGGTATGTCTTTTGACTAACCGTGCGGGATACACGTTAGTCCTCATTTTGGATCATGTGCGCGGTTTAAAACACCGAAAAACGCATATTTCGGCGTGTTTCGATTCACGGCTTATCACCGCCTCGCTCAAGACTTCTTACTTATTGTCCAAACTACTTCTTCCAAGTCACCTGACTTCTTCCACCCCTTTCGGATATAACCTTATTGTTACTTCCGCATGGAACCTTACATATCTCCTTTCCGTATTACAATAAGACCCTTTAGTATTTAATCACTTAGACTACAGCACTGTACTTCAGATTTATTATTAACGTTGCTTCGCACTCCCTGCAAGTAATCTGAGTTAACGCTCCGGAACTTCACTCGGAGCTCCGTCTCGTCTATCCCGTACTCCAAGACCAAGGGTAGTAACGCTCACCCTGCTCCCTAGTGGTTGTAGTGTCATCCGATCCTCCGGTCACCCTTTCCCCCCGACTCCGTCACTCCGCTCCGTTCTGACTCCGCACTCCGGTATCTCGGAACTCCGTCCAACTGGTCGGTCGGCCCTCTTATCCGTAGCTCGGAAATAACAGTATAATAAATCTCACCTACCTCTTGGATCTCATGTCTCACTATGGCGACTTCAACAACCCTTCGGGAGAACAGCATTCCGAAGGTAGTGATCCAAATCGACGTAAATCCCGAATCTATGGCAACATAGTTACGCTTCCCTCACCGCAACAGGCTATGGCTGGCTCCTATGCCCAGTCTTTTGCTCCTGGTCCATACCGTTCCACTCCTCTCCCGCCAAATATCACTATGCGTCGGCCCTCTGCTACCCGCCCTATGGTCTCTCCGCTAAATGCTCCGGGTCTGGTCTCTCAGCCCCAGACTCTGGAGAACCCTGTCGTATATCCCTGTTCGCCTTATCCATCTCGCCACACTCCCGGACACATCCTAGACACTGGGTCTCCCATTCCGGGCCCCCAGTTTGACTCCGACACTGCCGGTCCCAACACTGGACCAATCGGAGGCACATTCCCCGTCCTAACTCGGACCCCACTTCCCAACATACCGGAGGTGGCTCCGTCCGTTCACTCTGAACATTCGGAGCATCGGGAATCTCGAAGCCGCTCTCACTCCGCTCCGCCAGGTGGCAACGGAGGTGGAAGCGGGCCGGGAAGTGACGGCGACGAAAGTCGCGCCCCTACTCCTCCGCCTAGACGCTCCGGCGGCAGTCCTGACCTTGGACGTCGCGGAGGTGGAGGCGGGGGTGGCGGAGCAGGTGGAGGCGGAGGCGGAGGCGGAGGAGGTGGCGGTGGTGGTGGAGGTGGCGGCCCTCCTCCGGGGCCTGCAGTTCCTCCCGGGCCAGCTGCCCCTGAGAATGAGAGCAGAGGAGAACGTATCCTCATCGACACTCTCACCAAATTCGCCACTACCTTGGATCGGTACAACAATCAGACCACGGCACCTCGGTCGAGCAAGTCAAACCTCCAGAACCCAGACACGTTCGATGGCACGGACCCCGCTAAACTCCATCCCTTCCTCACCCAGTGTTATCTCCACTTCGCCGAGCGCTCCCAGGACTTCCCGGAGGACGATGACAAGATCCTTTACATGATCTCGTATCTCCGCGGCATCGCTCAGCAGTGGTTTGCTCCGAATATGTATGACCCCACGGCCATTCCGGCCTGGGACGGGAACTTCCCGGTGTTCATCAGCGAGCTTACACTCAACTTCGGACCACACGATCCGGTTGGAGATGCGGAGGATCGCATCCGCACTTGCCGCATGAAACACGGTGATCAGATCGCGACCTACGTCTTGGCATTCGACACTCTCGCTTCCCTAACCACATGCGGAGACTCCGCGCTGCGACACGCCTTCTACGAAGGACTTCCGGACCGCATCAAAAACGAAATGATGCATCACGCTTACTTGAACACCTTGTCCGGTGTCAAGCAGGTGGCCCGGCTCATCGACAGCCGCTACCACAAGCACGAGGCTGAGAAGGCGCGTCAGCGGGAACGCAATCCCGGCCACGGTCCTGGCTCCGGTCCCTCAGGGGACTCCGGAGATCGCTCCGGTGATCGTTCCGGGAAATCTTCGGGCAAACAGAAGGACAAGAAGGGTGGTCAGCCCTCCAAACCTTCTGGCGGCAATAATGCGAACCCTCCTCCTCAGAACTCCGGTAATCAACGCGCCGGAGCGGGGAACGCCAACGGGAAAGGCGGCAAGGCTTCGGGGTCTAAACCTAAGACTCCGGCCTACGTCGAGAACCTTACCCCCGACGGACATATCAAGGAGGCGGAGCGTGAGCGATGGCGCCGCAACAACCTCTGCATGTACTGCGGAGGTTCGGGACACAAAGCGGAGGACTGCAAGAAACGCACCAACGCCCCCTCCGGGCGCGCTGCGCGTGCGGAGTCTTCTTCCGCTCCTTAGGAATCCCCCGAGCAGTCAAAAAATTAGACAGCAACTCGGATCATACCTCCAATCCCTATCCGAGTTGTGTTGACTCCGGGGATCTCCCTGAGGTTCGTCTCAACGCGTCCGCTCTTTCACCTAATGCCCTTTACGTCGATCTATCACCCTCCGTCATCAATTCATCATCATCTATCACCGTTTCGGACGAATGTTCAACCATTCCTCCGTCGGTTGTATCAAGTCTCGCTGTGGGATTCAACTCCGTGTTACGTACTCTTATCGATTCCGGATCATCTCACTGTTTTATATCAACTAAAATAGTAGAATCCAATGGTTTTGTTCCGTACTCGGTTCCCCCCGTAAGACTCCGATACCTCGACGGATCATCATCCATCATCACCCGGAAGCTTCGGCTACTCATCCGGTTTCCTTCCGGCACAGTCCATCAACAGGACTTTTTCGTCACCCGTCTTGATCCGCCTTGCAACATGGTTCTGGGATACAATTGGCTCTACCGCTTTAATCCGTTGATTAACTGGTCCGACGCCAATATCTCATTCCGTCCCACTGTCTCCGAGGTTGGATCCCCGTCGACACCTCTGGATACTACTCCAGATTCTGTTTCGGTAGCTCCGGTTACGGACAAGACGGTTCCGGCTGCAGTTTATCCCTCCGTTCCGTCTACACTGATCGGGTCGAAATCGCCGGTCCGAGGTCCTTCTATGGGCAATCTAGGTCCTCCGATGGACGTTTCCAATGCAGCTCCTTCTATGGAACGCCCCGCTCGAGCTCCGAAAACCAACGGACCTCGACGGAGCACCTCTGAGACCTCAGGGCCTCGTCTCTTCCTTAAACCTCCGCCTATATCACTGGTGTCTGCCGCGGCATATCGGGTCCTCATCAAGGACAAGGATATGTGCCAATATACTCTCCGTACCACTCCGTCCGATGAGGCTCAGGCACGCGGCGCCTCCTCCTCCGATCCGGACCTTTCTGGATTGCCCGCTCAGTACCAGGACTTCGCTCAGTACCAGGACTTCGCTGACGTCTTCTCGGAGAGGGACGCATACCAGCTCCCCCCTTACTGAGAATACGACCTCAAAATCGAAATCCTCGATGGAGAGGTTCCTCCTATTGGCCACGTCTACTCCTTGTCCGAAAAGGAGTTATCGGCGCTCCGAAACTTCCTCGACGAAAACCTTAAAGCGGGGTTCATATACCCTTCTACGTCGAGTCACGGAGCTCCAATATTGTTCGCCAAGAAGAAGGACGGCAGTCTCCGGCTTTGCGTCGATTATCGGGGGTGTTATGTCCGTGCAAATCAGTCTTTCATTTTTTCCCATTTATTGGTTCTGGTCGCACTCAATCCAACTCTGATCGTGCTCCCGTCACCTCCGGACACACAATCACACTACATCAGAACCTGCACCACTCCGGTAATACTCCAGCACCATTCCAGCTCACTCCGGTCGATTAATGGTTCACCTGCTCCCGGACCTATCCCGGAATACATAGCTCTCATCCAATCATGGATTGCTGAGTACTTCTTCCTTAATATCCACTTCGCTTTCATTACCTTACCTTCTTGGCTAACTCCGGCCTCACTCCTCACCCCGTTCACCCTCCGGTCATCCTGGTTAATCCCGGAACCTCTGGACTAGTCATCCAGCCATGATCGGTTCTCTGTGGTTCATCCATATCGCCCCGGAACATTCTACCTGAACATTCCACCTGTACTTCGCACTGGTCCTTCACTGTGATACAGGCTGTGGCACCTCCGCACTCCTTGGTACATTCCGGACTGTGATTATGTAATCACTCCGAACTCCGGTCCTCCACGTTCCTTGGTTCAGCTCCACTTCACCCACGTCGTCTCGGACCTCTGCCCCTATGCATTGGAACTCTCCTAAAGGACTACCAACGTCCTCCGGAATGATTCCTTGCAACTGTGTCCACTCCGGCGACCCGGAGCTCCCAAAACCACCAACACTTAACACCAGTACCTTGGAACTCGTTCATCTCGACTACCAACATGCCAGTCCAACATCTGGTACAATTATGCACTATTCATCTATGCCCCATCACTCCTGCTCTCGTTCCAGTCGCTCCGGATATATCTCCGGAATCCGGAGATACCCGGAGTCACCGGAGTCATCAGACTCTTCCCCGGAGCGTTCGCTATTATGCCTTATCAACTTCTCTTCCATTTATGCATCCCTTATCACTTCTCATCTATTGTTTCAACACTCTCATCACTTCTCCTTGTTATCTTTTCATATGCTTCACGCTTCCATCACATTCCCATCATTCCCCATCGCTTCTTCATCTGCCTCAAGGCAGATGTCAAAGCACTTACATCTTATCACTCTTCTATCCATCCGTTCATCTATCAAACCATATGCTCTACCTTTCCCCTTTCTTTACTTCCCATTTATTCCTTACTCCCACTTCATCCCTTTTGCCGCATGGTAGTGTCTTCTTCCATGTGGTTCACTTCGTTTCATGTTGCTTCACATTGCCTCATGTTACTTATTCCCTTTCGTACTAATTACTTGTCCCCAGTATAAATACCGGTACTTTACATCTTGTACAGTATCCGAAAAATAAAAGTTATCCATGCTTCCTTCTCATGGACTGTTGCCAATCGTCTCTTGAGGTTCTGGTCTATTGCCTCTCGACGTCTCCCTCTCTATGGCCTTGCTCCCGTCCCCCTCTGGTTCCCTGCTGTGACTCCGGTCACTCCGGTCACATCTCCGGAGTCCTCGCTCGGCCATACCAACAACTGTGGTTCAACTCCGGGTTGTCTCCCATGTCTTGGATATGCCTCTAGTTCGCTCCGGCACACTCCCTTCACGTCTTCCTCTTGTCAATCGTTCTGGTTCGCACCGGAACTACGCTGGACAACTACCCAACAAACACCGGTTATACTCCTGTGTCTCCGGTCCAGGCTATCCCTGTCCCGTCGCCATCTTCGAGCTCGTACGACTCGGACCTTGGCATAGGACACTTCCCCCATCTCGCAGCCCGAGGCCAGTCAGTCGGTCACCCTAGCTGAGTTGTGGTGTTCCGAGAAGTGGCTGATCTAGACATCTGTTCATCTGCGGTTCGCGGCTTAGCCCGGCTCCGGTCATATGATCGGATATTCCTTCCCTCTTGGCTCAGCGATATAACAGGGGGTTGAACAAGATCACCAAGAAAGATCGTTATCCGCTTCCCCTCATCTCAGACCTCCTCGACGCTCCCGGTAGGGCTAGAATTTACACGAAACTCGACCTCCGACATGCCTACCATCTGATCCGCATCGCTCCGGGCGACGAGTGGAAGACGGCTTTTCGCACCCGCTACGGCTCCTACGACTTCAAAGTCGTTCCGGAAGGCCTTGCGAACGCTCCGGCGGCGTTCCAGCGCTTCTTGAACTCGGTCTTCGCTGATTTACTCGACGTGACCGTCATCGTATATTTGGACGACATCCTCGTTTACTCCGACGATCCCGCCGATCACGAAAACCATGTCCGCGAAGTGCTCCGCCATCTGCGGAAGCACGGTTTGTTCTGTAAACTTCCGAAATGCGAGTTCGGAGTCACAACCTGCGAATATCTCGGTTACATCCTCTCCCCCGACGGGTTCCGGATGTCCCCGGACAAGATATCGGCCGTCGTCGACTGGCCGGTACCTCAGAAGGTTAAAGACGTGCAGTCTTTCCTCGGGTTCTGTAACTTCTATCGGTGTTTCATCCCCTACTACTCCGACGTCACAATACCTCTCACGCGTCTAACTCGGGCCAGCTCCCGTTGGGAGTGGTCCGACGCCTGTCAGACCGCGTTCGAGACCCTCAAGGCAAAGTTTATGGAAGCTCCGGTGCTGTTGCACTGGATCCCCGGTCGACAAATCACTGTTGAAACCGACGCTTCCGACTACGCCATTGCCTCTATCCTGTCCATCACCGGAGACGACGGAGAAATTCACCCCCGTCTCGTTCCGGTCACGGACCCTTGGAGGCGCGGAACTCAACTACGACACTCACGATAAAGAGCTCCTGGCAATCTTCGACGCCTTCACGCAGTGGCGGCACTACCTCGAAGGCCCGGACCTCCCCGTTGACGTTGTCACCGACCACAAAAACCTGGAATACTTCGCGACGACTAAAGTTCTTACTCGGCGCCGAGTCCGGTGGTCGGAGTACCTCTGCCATTTCAATATGGTGATCCGGTTTAGACCGGGTCGACTCGGAGGGAAACCTGACGCTTTAACTAGACGATGGGACGTCTACCCAAAAGAGGGGGATACGCGTTACACGCAATTAAATCCTCACAATTTTCGCCCCATTTTCACCCAAGATCAACTTGGAGCGTCACTCCGAGCGACACTCCTGGAAGAAATTGTCCTTCGCGCATCGGTTGTCATGGACGTTGACCAACTTCACTCCAATATCAAGACCAACGTACCTCTCGATCCCATCGGAGCGGCTGGTCTCGACTCCGCCACCTCTCCGGAGCCCTCACGCTGGACACTCGACGACTCCGGTATGCTCCGCTACGACACTCGCATCTGGGTTCCTGCAGTACCAGGCGACGCTCCGGACCAGCTCCGCGTGCGTGTCCTGCAGTATCTGCACGACCATGTCCTGGCCGGTCACTTCGGACAGAACAGAACCCTTGCGCTCGTCCGCCGCGAGTACACTTGGCCGGAGCTCCGAACATTCGTTCGGGACTACTGTCGTTCGTGTATCCTATGCAAACAGAACAAGGCTCCGCGACACCGACCGTACGGACTTCTCAAACCTCTTCCGGTACCGCTCCGTCCATGGGACTCAATCTCCATGGACTTCATCGAGCAACTTCCGCTCTCCGGCAAATACGATGCCATCTTGGTCATCGTGGACCGTGCGTCAAAACAGGTTATTCTCATTCCCTGCGATATCTATATCACCTCGGTCCAACTCACCCAACTTTTCCTTATCCATGTTTTCTCTAAACACGGAGTTCCGTCGCATGTTACGTGCGATCGGGGCAAGGAATTCATCTCCGCTTTCTTCCGTTCGCTTGGCGAATTACTTAACATGAAGATGCACTATACGTCCGGTTATCACCCCTCGGCCGACGGACAAACCGAGCGGAGGAACCAGACGGTGGAACAGTACATTCGGATCTTCTGCTCCTATCAGCAGGACGACTGGGACAAACTCCTTCCGCTATGCGAGTTTGCTCTCAACAACGCTCCGAACGCTTCTACCGGCATCTCTCCGTTTTTCGCCAACAAAGGCTATGACCCCGCGATCACCGTCCATCCGGAGGTTGATGTCGCAAACGTCTATGCCCGGAACTATGTCGTTGACTTGCAGGAACTTCACAAGTTCCTCCGAGAACAAATCACCTACGCCCAGACTCGGTATAGAGAGACCGGAGACTGTGTACGCTCTCCGGACCCCAAACTCGAGATCGGTGATCAAGTTTTCGTCTCTGCTAAGTTCCTCCGAACGACTCGTCCGACGCGCAAGTTCTCCGAGAACTTCCTCGGACCGTACGAAGTCATCGGAAAGCCTTCCGCTGCATCTTACACCATCCGCCTGCCGAAGTCACTCGCGCAGGTACACCCGGTGTTCCATGTCTCCCAACTTGAACCCCATCATCCGAATCCATTCCCCGGACGCGAGGAACCTCCTCCGGCGGCAGTGGAGATCGTGGACGGCGACGAGCATTACAAAATCAAGCAAATCGTCGACTCCAAGTATGATCGGAGGTTCAAAACGGACAAACTCCGCTATTATGTTGAGTGGCTCGGTTATGAAAACACCGACGACCAATACAGCTGGGTTGGTTCTAAAGACATTGACGCTCCGGAGCATTTGTAAAATTTCCACCTCCGTTATCCCGACAAGCCCGGACCCGATTGAGCATCGGTCCGAGGCTTCGGAGTTCATCCCGTTCCGTTTTAATTCACTCTGATCCGTTTATGTTCAGATCATTATATACAATTTTTTCAAGAAAAAACAACAAAAAAATAACTACTCGACGTCCATATCGTCGTCATCCTCCAAAACCCAAACCATTCTCATCTCCCCCGCAATCACCTCCTGTTCAGCCTCTAAATCGAACGACGGAACGTCCGCGTTTCCACCGGGTATCTCGCCCTCCAACAGCTCCGCCTTCACTCTGCAAGCGGAGCTCCCGCTTCTCCCTCCGTCGACCCTGCCACTGCGCTGTCTGCCCGCATCGATGTCCCGCGCTCCGGAGTCCCGGGGAACAGCTCCCGTGCGACCTGGTGCACCCCGACGATGCTCCGCATGGGCGCACCCGATCCCCCTGGGATGGGAGCGTCCACGGGCTCCACCTTCGGCCATTGGTGGGCCTCCCAGTTCGGCAGAGCGAGTCGCTCCGAACGCCCGACCCTGGGCCCGGTTGCGGTTACCTCCCGTACCGCGTCGGGCCCTGGGGTCACCGCAGGCGTTTGCGGAACCGCGGATGGTGCCCTCAGAGCGGACTGCTGTCGCTCCGGGGTTGCGGACCCTCGCACCGGTGGCTGGTCCACCTCCATCTCGTCCTCCCCCTCGCTCTCCACAACCCAACGACTCTTGCGCTTAGTCCGCTCCGCCCGAGACCACTGGAGGTCCTCAAGCGACCTCAGCTTGGCCTCCGCGATATCGGGGTGGTCGTCTTCGTCGTCCTCCGCTCCCCGGCGCTCCAGCAGGTCGTCCAGGTGAGCAAGCTCCCGTCGAACGACGGCAACTTGCTCCCGGAGCGCTGCGTCGGCAGCGCGGTGGGCGATTCCCACTCCGGACCCCAAACCAAGCCGCAAGGACGCTGCGTGTCGACTCCGAAGTCGTCGGGCTGGCTGCGCGCTGGTCTCCGCCGTCACCTTCTTCACCGCCCGCTTCCTCTTCTTCCCCTGTCCCGACTTGCCCGCTCCGCTCGCCTGTTTCTTGGCCCGTGGAACCGTGCGCGTGCTGGTCGGGTTCAGGGAGCACGAGATGTGCCCCCGCTGACACCACGGGCACGTCCGCCATCCGTCGGGGTTGGTCGGGGTGTAGCACGCATGGTCGTGCCTCCAACACTCCAAACACCCTGCAAAAATCGGATTAGAGGAATAATAAAAGAAGAAACTACTGCGGTACTTACGGTCGTCCCCAACCAAGCGCTCCAATCCCGGAGTGCGCTGGTCCACCTCCGTATCCTCCGCCTGTACCCTACGTCTGAGTCCGAACTCGGCGTCCGCTCCGTCCGCCCTGAGACGCGACGCCGTGTCGGTCCCACGATGAGTCGCTCCACCGGAGGAAGCGAAAGCCTCCTCGCGATGGTTGCGAGTTCGTCGTCCTCGACGACGCCCCCCATCGCCTCCAGCTCCCTCGCCGGCGCCAATTTCGCCTCACGCGACTGCTGCCTGCGCTTCGGCCGTGACCCTCTGGCGGTCTTCCTCGCTCGTCACCTTCTTCTTCCCCGTTCCGTCTCGACCTCCTCCGTTCCCCTTTGCTCCACTCCCGTTTCCCTCGTTCCCTCCTCCGGGTGCTCCTGCCTGGGTGCTGGTGGTGTTCGACATGGGGTGGTGGCTGCGGAGTGGTTGGTGGTGGCGGTAGGAGGAGAAGTGAAAAAGATTGCTGTCAACAACTTACGGCATCGGACACGTGATCACTAGGCGACTCAGAAGAAATTCGGTGAATTTCCACATCATCAATTTTTTAATTATCCACCATCCATTTCACGATCATTCACGCAGTATTCCTCCGGACCCTTGAGGTTTGCCTAGGGATTCGAACCCAAGAGGGGGATACTGTTATATCCATGTCCCGACACTTCGGACTTGGGTCCGAGGATGGCCGAATGGCTCCGTTAACTCCGGACTCCGCTCCGTCAGGTCCACTGGCTCGGAAACCGTGGGTAAATAACAAGTCTAAAAATAAATTTTATAGACTTGTAATTTCGGATGGGAACTTCTGGCTAGAGGGATTCCCTGTCTGAGAACCCCTGGGAAAATCCCATAAACACCAACTGCAAGTCAAAACTCCCGATCTTCGTGTGTTTCTTTGTCACTGGAATTATTTATTCTATGACACGGCTCTCCCTCCCCGGCCAGGACCCCCTATGGAACACTCCTGATTACGATAGACTGAAAAGGTCAATAGGCAGGCAAGTTTTGAGAGCATTTACTTGAACAAGTCACATTCAACCTCAATATGCATGTAGGTTACATTCTAAAAATGTCCACTTTTGATCACTTTCATTGCTGCCCCAAGAACACACTCAATTCGGCTTCAAATGCCCTGATTCCTTCACCAATCATTTTTAACAGATGATTCACAGTGCTTGGCCTGTTCAAAATATTTACTTTATTCATAGATGGCTGAGTAAGCAGAATGATGGTAATTTACCTTGCTGCCCCAACGTCAAGGGCGGGATCCATTGTAGAACCGCTGTTATATCCATGTCCCGACACTTCGGACTTGGGTCCGAGGATGGCCGAATGGCTCCGTTAACTCCGGACTCCGCTCCGTCGGAGCGGAGACGGAACGACGGAGCGCGGCGGACTTCCTTCAGAAGTCCGTATCGCGCCATAAGGCGACATCCTTATTGTCCGCCTCGCTCAAGACTTCTTACTTATTGTCCAAACTACTTCTTCCAAGTCACCTGACTTCTTCCACCCCTTTCGGATATAACCTTATTGTTACTTCCGCATGGAACCTTACATATCTCCTTTCCGTATTACAATAAGACCCTTTAGTATTTAATCACTTAGACTACAGCACTGTACTTCAGATTTATTATTAACGTTGCTTCGCACTCCCTGCAAGTAATCTGAGTTAACGCTCCGGAACTTCACTCGGAGCTCCGTCTCGTCTATCCCGTACTCCAAGACCAAGGGTAGTAACGCTCACCCTGCTCCCTAGCGGTGTAGTGTCATCTGATCCTCCGGTCACCCTTTCCCCCCGACTCCGTCACTCCGCTCCGTTCTGACTCCGCACTCCGGTATCTCGGAACTCCGTCCAACTGGTCGGTCGGCCCTCTTATCCGTAGCTCGGATATAACAACCGCAGATCTTTGTCTGTATGTTCATCTATATGTAATAAAGTGCGCCAGATGCCCCGGGCTCCAATTACCTCATGAGAAACATATCAACAAGGAGATCAAAAAACACATCTGCATCAGAATGGTGTCTGTGAAGCAACAGGATCATACCTTGCCTGTTTTACTGTCCCACACACTTCAGGATATACTAAGTAGTCGTCGTACAAAAATTTGGGGCATCCTGACTTGCACATGCCCTTAAACTGGGTCAGCTATGCTGGCCCCTTTGTAAAATAAATCAATTATATCTCGAATGTGTCAAAGTGTGCAAAAGTTGGTGAAATTGAAGATATGTTGAAAAACTGCTCATGTTTGCAAATCTTGATGCCAAGACACCGCAGAACCAAAAGTTGAGAAAAATATATTTTAACAGCATGTTCAAATATATCTCGAATCTCGATCAGTTACTTATATCTCGATGTCTCGACGCAGGTCGACTCACATATATTTTCGAGGTAGTCCTTTGGCATCGTAGGGCACGACGAGCGGGCCCGGCTGCTCACTGTCCGATGCGCTGAGCGGGGCGAGTGCGCCTACAGCGGTGTCGCGTCGGTCGTGATCCAACCGCCGGATCACCGCACCGGTGTTTGGCCGTGCTTGGCGGGCCCTTTATGGTCACGTTGACATCAACGCGACGTGTTTGCTTGGCTCAGCTTAGTGGGCTTGCTCTTGACCACCCGCCCCAACACTCCCCGACTCCGCTTGCATATGTTCCTCAGTCGGACTTGCCTTCTTGTTGGGCCATTCTCATATGGTCAGTACGCTGGCAGAGTGTTAGGTTCAGGTCCTTTTATTTGTATGTTCTCCATCTCAGCTTTACTGGCTCAACGGCTCGCATGCAGTTTTGTCTGCCGTACGTGTCAGGTCTTGTGGCCCGGACGCTGAGAGCCAGTACATTGAGACCCAGTCTTTTTTTTTTTTTTTTGCTCCTCCTTTCCCGACGGTTGCCACCACGAGAGTTTTGGCCCATCCTCCTACAAACAGATGTCCTGCTGTGTTTTGCTCGTCGCGCGGGGGCACGGACCTGCACCGCACACCTGCAGTACCAGTAGAGTCACTGAGCGGAGTTGTGGTACAATATTCCTTTGGGTGGCAACTTGAAGGACGACGGTGGACGTGTCAAACGTGGTCTCAAACGCGACCAAGCATTCTGCATTATCCCTTCAGCGCACCACATCTCCCTTCACAGCGCTTTTCATGTGGATTGTGCTCTTCGCAGTGAATTTTCCACCGAGGAGCTTGTTGTACATCACCGGCCCGTACCGCCCGGATCGCCACGTCTCTCTTCTCTCCACTATCTACCGTTGTTCGATATCCGATGAATCTGCGCCGCCGGGGCCCAGAGGTTAGGGGGAAGGATAGGGGTAGAGAAATGAGACTGGGAGAGCCAGGATAGTGGGATGAGATGGAGAACGGGGGATGGAGCAAGGTATGTTTCAAGTTCTCCCTGCATTTTTGTCTTGTTCCTGCACTTTCCCTCCTCCCTCTCTACTATCCTTCCCCTTTCTTCTCCCCGCTTCGTTGCTTTTTCTCTTTGGTTTTACCATTTTGCAAAACCTGTTGCTAACTCACCCCAAAGTGCAAATCGCACACCCCATCGCCGCTGTGGGCCACTGCACCCTGGTTTACATGCCCCCGCTCGCCCCCTGCCCCCTCTACACCGCCTTGTACACTGCCGCTTCGCTCTACGCTTTCGCCGCGCCCTTCCGTTGTGCGCATTTGTCGTGTAGATTTATGCCGTGCACGTCCACCTTGCATGGCCACCACAACCGCAGAAGGTTCACAAATCCGTGTGAATCCATTACACGTCCGCCTTGCATATTCAGCGCACACCTCCGCGCATGTGAGTGAACGACAGTGCGTATTACTTCCCCTTATTTCTGCCCTCTACATGTGTATCTTGCTTTTCCTTCCCCTTCTCCCCCCCGGCCCTTTATCTTCTTCCCGTCTTTCCTGCTTCTTTTTATTTATTTATTATTTTCTTTAGTCGGTTCTCATCTCTCTTTTCATCAAACAGATCTCCACGCATGTCGCGACACTTCCGCGGGCATCTGCCCATGTCGACGTACCGCCGCCATCCTCCCGTGCACGCCACGTCATCAGACATGTGCCGTGCACGCACACACTCGCCCACTGTGACCCTTTGGTGATGCGCTCGACGAGGCACCCATCGCGTCGTCCTCCAAGCACGGCCACTCCAACGTTGCGGAGAAAAGGGGCGCCGAGGCCGTCTTCTTGGAGTTCCCTTGCACATCGCTTGCCCCTTCCTTGGACCGCTCATCTCTAGATTCACGCTAATTGCCTCACCTACCTATTTTCTTGAACATTCCCTTGCCGCTTTCTTGGATCCTTGCCTCAGCTCTTTCTTGGACTACACTTGCACTGTACAATATCCACCGCACCATACCCTTTTACTGTTAAATAATAAAACTTCAATTTCTTGTAAAACACGGTGGTCGACCTTGTATCCGGAGCAGAACAAGGACTCGGAGCACAGTATTGTGTGCAGCCTTGGCTTTCAGGACTTCAGAGGAAGCCGGGAATGGGCGACCACACAAAATACGCCCGAATATGTATGCCCTGAAGAGTGTGTACCCATACAATATAGAAAGCCGTACACAGGTAAGCTTTTCCCAAACCTTACCGCGCTGAATGCAAGAACTGCGAGGGTGAACGTGAAATCGAGAGCTTCCGTTCGTTCATTCGTTCTAGGACCTCGACGCCACCCCCCGCTGATTCACACTTGATTGAATTCCAGTACACGCTGCCAAGAATCCAACAGAGAGTCGTTTCGCAAAAGAGATTGCATTCAGAAGACTGCGTACGTACAAGGGCGGGGCAGGTACCTACAGGTGGGATGCGGAGGAGCGGAGAAAGTGGAGGAGAGAGGACGCGGATGCTGATTCCGCGCGAAGTCAAAGCGAGTGGGAATTGGGCACGCGCAGGAACGAGCTTGCCGGCCGCATACACGAATCGGGCGCGGCAGCTGTATGCATGGGACTTGACGCACACGGCAAGTACACGCTGCGCACAGACGACTCGAGGCCCGCGTAGTGGTCTGCCATGGGGTAGCTAGCCAAAGTCGCAAATGAGGGCGGAAGTGGGGAAGCGGAACGAGGGCAGGGGTGAGGACAAGCCCACAGTGTAGTTAGACACGTAGTTGACGGGGTCCGTGGTGGAGAGTGGGCGCGCACGTCGAAATCGACGCCGGCAGAAGGCGCGGCGGAGATGTGCGTGGAGGAGGTGTGTGGGTGCGGGCGGTAGGGGGTCTGCGTGAGTGCAGAGGAGGGTGTGCGGGGCGAAGCAGGCCGCGACAGCACGGTGCAGTGGTCATGCGGGCGTTGCCACGGGCACGGATGGGAACCGAGGGGCACCGATGAGGACTTGGATTGAATCTGGGCGGTTGGGACGGAGGTAGCTTGGAGATGGCCGGGCGGGGAAGGACTGCGAGGGAGGAAAGGGGAGGCGGCGGCGATGAGGCCCAGCGAAAACCGCCTATGCCCGGGTATGCCCGAACCTGCTCAAATACGCCATGCCAAAATTTGGCAGATCTGAGCAGATTCTAGCATAGAAATGAGCCAGGAGCGTATGAGATTTTCAGAAAATTTCTCCGCCATTTGCCCATTTACGCCCGCATATGCCCATTTTCTGCTGCCGCCGCCTGCCTCCATATGCCCCGCCAATTGTATTGCTTTTTTCTGCTCTCTCGGTAGATTTCAGCGAAAAAATGTGCATTAATTGACTACGACAGCCAAATCGCGCGCACAGCTATCCTAAAGGCCACAGGCGCTCGAAGGCGGCCACATACACGCCAACCGTCGGTGTGTGCCAACCTACACCACACCGATTGAGCTATCGCGAACTGCCGATGTTGTGAATGTCTGTGAGTTGGCTACGCCGACTTGATGTGGCGCATCGCGATCTGTTCGCAAGGGTCAGCTCGCTCGAAATCAGATTTTGGCGTGAAACTTACGCAGGGATGCGGGAACGCCGATGGCGTCAACGACAACTGTAGCACGTTATTAGTGTAGCTTCACGGCTTTATCTTTGAAAAGACGTACCTTTTCTTACTCACTCAAACAATTGGTACTTGCGGGGCGCTGATGAGTCCGTCAGTTCAATGCAGGGCGGGACAAAATTTTTACTGACCGTGTGCGCACACTTTGTCGGACGATACTTACAAGCAAAGGGTGGTAAATCTGCAATGAGCATTCGTGAGTATGTGCTTTCCATGGGATACAAACCGTGGACGCACCTTGATTGGGACTTGCCTTGCCTGCCGTGGCGCGTGAGTACGACATAGATGGGAGGGTGTTCCGGAAACTCAACTTTTGCAACTCAGGGCACAGGGCTTGGAACATGGAGACTCGGAGGACATACAGAGAAGGAATAACACGAGGGCGGGAGCTGTAAGAATTAGTAGTATATAGGGAAGGGTGTTGTCGGGAACGACGCGCCTTTGTTTAGGGGTCAGCCATGCAACTACCACAGCTCACTATATGATGGGATGAGCTACCAGCGCCTGTATGGTGTAGATCAGGGGAGCGGAGGTAACATCCTGCGCGGCCTCAACATACATAGCCTATTTCAAGTCGATGACATCGGTGGCGAAAGGCGTGTAGCTGACGGAAGCTTATCAGGACGATGGTATTCACAGCGGCTAGACTAGAAAAGCTTACGCAGCGCTGTACATGCGGGACATGCAGTGAACTGTCGCGACAGTCCCGGCAGAAAAAGATAACGAAAATGACTCACTTGGATCTAGGACAATCGTGGTGAAGATGGGGCTCCAGAGTCACCAATACTTGATTTGGTGGGGTACCGGAGGACAAATGTAAGGAACGGCGCGATATCGCGGCCAATCAGTAGGACTACGACGCGATTCGATCAATGCTCACCTGGGGTCTCAGGGCGTCCATAAAGATTCCAACGGGTCTACATGCATGCCTGGCGAGGTAACAAGACCATCAGAGCTGGAAGATGCGAAGAAGAGGGCAAGAACGCGTAAAGAAAAGTGGATTTCTAGTTGTCCGAAATGCCGCCTGTTTCACGTCGTCTATGGGGCGGGACGGTGCATGGCCTGGCTCTAGGATGGCTGGGAAGATTACAGGCGACAAGGGGCATAGAGATGAAGGTAGGCGGCGCAAAGGTAGAGCGAGGGAGAATATGGTGGTAGGAAGCAAGGGGCATTTCAAACTCCGATCAGCCGCGCGGCCATTACGTAGTCCGCGGTTTGGGTTTTCAGCTACTCTTTCGCGCTTTTGGACTTTGCAAATTTTCGTGGCCCGTACTGGTTCTTTCTTGAGCAGTTCTAACTTAAATTTAGTGAACGGCAGATTTGAGCAGGAAGCGGGCAGATTTCGGCAGATTTCGGTGTATACCGGCATAACGGGTTTTCACTGGGGATGAGGGACCGAGGCAGCGCAGTAGTCGAGGCGTAAGTCGGAGGGCGCGATGTGGGCTCAGGAGACCTGAGCCAGTTGGAGCTTGACGGGGTAGTTCCTCTTTACGAGGGGCGTGTAGTGGACAGCAATGCAGTGGATTTATGGCGAATACAGTACAAGACAATGTCAAAGACAGCTCAACGCAGCCAACTAGAGAGAATGAGACAAGAATATGAGCAAAGACAACGTCGGAGACGCACGGTGCCTCACGCTCTCTAGCAGAGGATGTCTTTTCACGCACGGGGCTTTTCACGTTCCGGATAATTGTGCGGCTGGTGTCGTCCATGAACTCGATGTGGACCTGGGTGACACCTCCTCGGGATCCAGCTGCCAAGGACCTGCAAAGACTCCTTCAGTATATGTCTGCGAGGTTGGCTCGTTTCGCGGTGGTGCTGGTCAGGGATTTGACGTGCGCCTCGATGGAGGGAGTAACGGCAGGAACAACAACAGATTGGACGGCGACCGCGAGAAGTGAGAGATGAAAGTCTCGGCTGAATCGGTCCGGAGGCTCCCGCCAAGCACTGCCAAACATCGGTGCGGTGATCCGGCGGTTGAACCACGACCCACGCGACACCGCCGTAGGCGCACTCGCCCCGCTCAGCGCGTCCGACAGTGGGCGGCCGGGCCCACTCGTCGTGCCCTACGATGCCAAAGAAACACCCCAAAATATATGTGAGTCAATCTCCGTCGAGATATAACTGACCTGACATTCGAGATATGACTGGTTCAGATATATCTCGAATCTGAACATGCTGTCAAAAAATATTTTTCTCCAACTTTTGGTTCTACGGTATCTTGACCTCAAGATTTGCAAACATAAGCAGGTTCTTGATATATCTTCGGTTTCACCAACTTTTGCACACTTTGACACATTCGAGATATAATTGATTTATTTTACAAAGGGGCCAGCATAGTATGGTCAGCACTGGAACATCATCTGCATTTGTTTACAAAGCCACTAGCGGGCAGAATAAATACAAGGACCAGCCTAAGCACTGGAGAATACCTGTAGGAATCAATTGCAGGGAGGCCCAAGGCCCCATGTGAAGAACTGAGTGAGATATCGAGGTAGCAGTCAAAACAACAATTTTTGATAAAAATTTGATCGGCGCCCTAAGTTCCGCAAATAGCTGTAATGGTCAACACAAATTCCTGCGAAGCCTAGTGCGTTATCCATGTTGTCTTGGAAGAGGAGGACATTTATTCATCTTACACTATGTTCGATTCTTAGTGCACCTGCAAAGGTCAACACAATGTAGTCAATGGAACATAAGGCAATATGACATGGGAAATAAATCGGGTATCTCAGCGTTGTTGATTTTGCGGGTGGGCGAGTCACTATGATTTCACTCCCTTTGTTTTTCAGAAATAGTACCTCATTCGGGGATATTTAATCTGGACCTGACGTGCCAGTATCCCTTTTAAATCCAGGATTCACCGCACAAGTAAAAAATGCTGTTGGGGCCACACAACAATCTCACGGCTGCACCCATTCTCGGAATATATTGCAAAATAACTGCAACCATGAAAATCCCATGTCCGATTCTCTTCTCTTGCTTTTCCCATATACCTCCCTCCGTCCGTCACTCCCTTAAAACCCTCATACAGCTCTCGGTCTCATTCTCTTCATTTCTGAGGCTCCAAGTTGACGAGTAGAATCTTCCATCCAGATCGGCTGCTCGCATGATGCGCTCTTCCCTTTCAAACCCCATTGTCCTGGAGTCGATCCGGCTTGCGGCACACTGTGCCATGGGCTGGTTGAGGGTGTTGAATTTGTTGCGGGTTGCGAATCTAGTCGATCAATCTTGCCATCGCGATTTGATTTAGCATCACGTTCCGCGCGTTGGTCCGATCTGAGCGAGGTGAAATTGTTTCGAAAACACGAATAAATGAAGGAAGTGGTTGCCCCACCAAATTCGAACTATGTGACAGATAGAATGACCTATTCAGCTGGACCGATACGAGACCAAAGTCGCTAGAGCTCCCCCACCACTCGGACAATCGGCAAGGACCGAGGACACATTCTCATCCTCCAAACCCTCGGCGCGTGACTGGAAATATGCAAAGGTCATGTATTTTAGAGCCAAGAAAATATGTACACATTCAAGTTTCATCTCCGAAGGAAAATCAGATCTGGCGAAAGGTCGTCTCTGGATCCGCTTCTTCCTTGATGGAATTGACTTCAACTTCGGTGTCATACGTTGAGGGATAGCCGGTCATCCTCGAGGTGTTAGTGGGGACAGTGAGCTGCATAGGTGTGATTGACGGGTCGGGTTCGGAGCCCCGAAGGGCACGCATAGCACGTAAAAACGACTGAGTAGGGGATATTAGAGTCGACAACAGAATGACTTGAAGTTGGCTGGGTACGCACAGGGTCGGTTGCAGCGAGCAGGGCATAGACTATCGGCCGGATGGCATAGAGCAACAAATCTGGACATAATTCGTAACACGGCCGCGATGCTTGGATCCTGGACTTACCGATGATATTCAATATCCGGTTCTGGGCGGACGAAGATGAAAAACTACAAAAGCTGTTTGACGATGGAAATGACGAACCTCTACTGTCTCGAGGGGGTCGAGAGTCACATGGATGTCAAGAGCGCCGAGAGTAATGGCAAAGAAGCATGAAACGAGCGGGTACAGCCCTGTCGCCGAATAAGTCAAGCCATATAACGTTCAATATCGTGACTCACCAATTCGCAAGATGAAATTGCGGTAGACAACAATAGGCGGCCTCACAAGCGCCGCGGTCGAAGACTCGGTGGGCATCGCTGCCGCACGGTGACGCGTGATCTTCAATGAGTATGAGAAAGCCGGAACTATCGCCGGAACGTTGGAAACTCACCATGCATTTCACAATAATGACGAAGTTCACAACCTCGCCCGCGGACAGAAGAAATAGCCACAGACCCAGTGATGCTACATACCATCGTAGTCGTACAATGGTGTCTGGGCTATCGTACCAACACCCGTCCTCATAACTGCTTCTGTGTCAAAGGTGGTCCAAAGAAAACGAAGCAACGAACCCAAATGCGCCGGCGGCGTACGGCGGAATAGTGCAAGCCAAAGTCACTATCACGGCGGCTGAAATATAATACTTTTCCATCCTCTGACCATTCACGCCGTGAACGAGCACCAGTCTGAATTTACGTCTGCATTAGCACCCCCGATGGCTAAATTAAAAGGTCGACGACTCACTGAAGGTTGAGCGCCATAGAGAAGAACATGATTCCAGCGAATAGAATACAAGCCTGCATGACACAAGGAACTAAGTTTGAAAAGGTTTAGCTTCCACGAAAGAGACTTACGTTGGCAAACCATGCAGTGCCGGTACACGCCGATCCTGGGCCCAGTTTCACAGCGCAGATCAGGCACCCCGAGTATCCGATACTGAACTCACATCAGTTGGGAGCGCTCCCAGAGTGCGAGGTTAACGTACTATGCTATGAGGGCATATATGAGAAGGCGAAAACTGACGCGATCCAGATGGCGCCTGGACACTGGGTTCCACAAAGCCCACAGACAGAGACCCAATATCAGCGAGGTGAAAACAATGCCGGCAATGCAAAAGGCTATGACGACGTGGCTGGAAAGGATGTCAGCTTGCGAGCCCTACCAGGGAGAAGAACGAACGGGAGGTTATACTCGAAGCTGGCGAGGGTTTGGTGTCGAGAAGGCATGGCGGCTCGTGCGAAACATCGCAAGCTTGCCGTCAGCCTTTTAAAGGCCGATCGGCTAACTTGAAATCCACAAAGGCACGGTGCTCCCGTCACCCCTGCAGAGGAACGCGCTTCGGAACTGGCTGAGATACGTTATGCTGGGCTATTACGACCAAAGGTTCACGCGGTGTCACGCGTCACCTCTGGATAAGGGCCTAATTGAGGGCGGAAATTACCATAAATAGATGTCCAGCCGCCGACAGGTCCGTGTCCAATCCGTGTCCCTGCTCAATAACTCCTCGCCTTTCCGAACCTAGTCTCTGAAGTGCAATGTGCAATGAAATGGACTCATCCATTATTGGCTGCCCATCCGCCCCTAATCCCGACTTGGGTACCGGCTTCAACCTTCGGGCCTCTTCCTCCGCCCAATCGAGTACCCATCGTGCCTCAGGGATGATCTAATTTCGTTGGAGCCGTGATCCATTGAAAGTGAGCATTACGTTCAATTTCCTTCGGCGCCCGAACTAATCTCTTTTGAGCTCATACAGTTTCTGGTGACTCGACCGTTATATGTCAGGAGTTTTGGGTGTTGGAATGTACTTGGTTGAAATGGTCTCTTTGTGTTAGCGCTATAGTCAGTTTTGACACACATCTGAGTCGTTTGAATTGTCTCTTTCTCGTTGCTTTCTCGTAAACAAAACTCGGACTTGAAATCACTTCGAACTCGTACTTACGAAGGCACGAGAGCTGGGTTCTGTGTCAATGCCATACAACGGGTCAACATTCAACCCCGGAGCGATGCGAATGACATATCTTGTAATATTAATCTACATCCCAGAAGGTAGAGCAACATAACCCCCCAGTACCATGTACCCTCAGCGAACTCGAGCGTGTGCCAAATGATTCAGCGCAGGCACATCTGGTAACGGAAGGCGGGACGAAGGGTGAATAGAGTTCGCGGCGGCCGGGTTCGGGAACGTCCTGCATTTGAACCGGCGATGGATCAGGCTTTGCGCAAAAAGGATGCAGGGAGGGGGTAATCACCGAATGGATCGAATCCCAATAAATCCCTATGGCGTTGGCGCTAGCCTAGCCACTGCCGAAGAATTAAGGCGTGAGAGGAGAACCCCGACGGCGAGAACCCGACGGTGAGAGAACCCGACCATTTCGCCGATTGGCGCGGATGATTTTTGTAGCGCGGAAGACGAAGCAGGGGAGGGTCCTATCGTCGGTTGAGGACGAACGGGCGTGACTAGGAAATGGTGGACCCACACTAAATGATCATTTCCGCGAGGGTGTGGTTGCTTGGCGCCAGGTCGCCCGAGCTGTACATTACGAGATTGAGCATAGTTGAATATTCGATGCCGTATCGGTGCCGGGTGCCTGAACCGAGAGTGCAGTCCCTGCGCAAGTAGTGAGCAGGACTCGCAAAGTCAGAAATAGTAGCACGTATAACGCACCCTCAGATAAAGAAAGGAATTGGAAATCGCCCGCCGATGTACCCTGCTGAAGATATGCCGCTGAATTATTTTGTGACCATATACGTGGGTTGCAATCGTCGATGAAATATGTGGCGGAAGTGGAGGAGGCCCATCCGCGCCCCACTGCGCAGTCCGCCCGCCCACTCAAACCGGTAAATCCACCACCTCCCCGCACGCGAAACGCCTACTCCGGACTCCCCCCTCTGTGCTTGTGTTCTTCCCTCGTCCTCTCCTTCGAATCCTGTTCTGTGAGCTCACGTTCCCCCCTTTCCTCCTGAACCCCAGACGGCGGCCGACTCGTCTTCCCATTCGCAGACTGCGAGTTCGGGTTGGGAGTCCCCGGATGCGAAGTCGATCCGCCATTCTGCGCAACGGAGACGCATGCCCGTTACTCGGCGGCCAGGCGTTGGTATCGTGTTACGTGCCGGCCAGCGGGGGTGGATCATACGCCTACGCCCCCAAAGTATGCGACTTACCAGGCTGCGTGCCAGCCAACGGCGGTGGAGCGTACGCCCCCGAATGATGCGGATGCAGCGGAGAGCGTACGAAGAAGTCGGCGCGGGCGCGTAGCCACCCGGCGGCGCCGACGCCGACACCGAATCATGTCGCTGCTAGGTCGCCGGGTAGAGCATGTAGACGACGCCGGGGCAGGCGGGGGGTAGGGCTGGTAGGATACCTGTTTGTTCGGGTTAGTCGGGGTAGTGTATGTGGATAAAGGGAAGGGAAAGTCGGAGAGTCGGAGAAAGGGAAAGCGGAGGAAGATTTAAGGGGATAAAGAATTAAGGAAGAAATAAGAAGACAGCGGGTAGAGGGTAGAGTCAACGACGCGCCGGGACGCGGTGTATGCACCAGCGCGCGAGGATAGGCGCGGCAGCGAAGAAGTGAGTGTGAGCAATCAAGGAAGGAATGTGAGGAATGAGTATAATCCAATCGAAAAAGGAAGACGGAACAAGGGGAGGAGCCCGGCCGCCAATGCACATGCGAGTACACACGCGTGGGCGCTGGCGTGTGAACAGATATCAAATATCAAGTATCACGGCGGCGGGCATAAACGAAAGCCGCGGCGCGGACATGACGCATAACAGCTTGGTTGGAAAACAAATAGGAGAGCGGGAGAGTGGGAGAGAACTAGATGGATGGATAGATGGATTGTGAATGTATGAGGTGGACGGATGACGAAGACAGAAAGAAAGGAAGAGAGAAGAAAAACAAGAGTGGAGCGGCCGTGGCAGCGCCTACGAAAGCCCAAGACATACGCGCGCGATACTGTGGAGTAGAAGTAGAGCGTGCCCACACACACGGACGGGAAGATGAGTAGCGCGGCGGAAGCGCACGCGCACGCACCCGGCCAAGGACGGAAGGCGTGCAAAGTGGGTGTAGTGTAAGTGGTCGTGGAACTCGAAAGTAGGGAGAGGGCGAATGGCGATGAAACGGAAAGGGAGAGGCGCGACAAATGCGCCGCACGCACGCCGATATACACGCAAGGACGACGCGTGTACAAATAAACAAGCATGACGGCCGGAGAGTGCGCGCGGGCGCGCGGAAACAAAAGGGCGCCGAACAGCACGCCCGACATGCGAGGAACGCGTTAGGTGTAAACGAACACGGCGGGCGGGTACGCGTACCAGCGCGCGATGAAGAAAAACAGAGCAACAGAGCAAGAAACCAAACCAACACCCACCCGAGTCTGCTGCTGCCCCCTGCCCTCGGACTCCGGAGAACGCAAAGTCGAGGACGCAAGGGCCCGCGCTTGTGCGGGAACTGCTCGGGACGGGGCCGCGAGTGCGTGTTGCTTGAAGAGGCCGCATTTGTTGCAGAGCTGAAGAAGGCGTTAGTAACGAACGAAAGTAAAACACGGGACGAAAGGGAAAAGAAGGACGAAAGATCTAACTCATAATATGAAGCACGAAAGATCGAGCTTATAAAAGTGAAACGGAGGACAGCGAGGAGGTAGGACGCACCACCTTCCCCGGACTCAAATTACTGCGCCGCCACGTACTCGTCTCTGTCGTACAGCAATTAAAACATCTTCTCCGGACGCGATCAGACAGCCTGGTCGCCGCGTCGCGGTGTGGATCACCGCGATGCCGGGGCCGAACCCGCCGCCGTCATTCATGCTGATACTGGGGTTGGGACCAGAGGCAGAGAAGGCACAGGGCCAGGACGGGCGCGCTGAGCATCGTCCCCGGCAACGGATACGACTGTGAAGGGCTGACAGCCGGGGTTGCCACTGCTCGTTGAAATATTCGCTGTGCACTGAGATTTAGATTTGGTTAATCTTCGTCGCCACTAGTACTCACATCTCAGGCTTGAAGAGTTGAAGAAAGATCAGAGCGGCGGAGTCTCCCGGAGTGGGCAACTCCTGCACATCAGCCGCACTCCGAACTCTACGTGCTCTCATATCTTCCATGAATCATCCATATTCGAGATGGCAACTGTTAATTTGGCATCGGTTGGTTATGCCCGTAGGAAATTCAAGGACTCACAGTCAGCCACACGTCCCGCCCGCCTCGCGGCAATAAAAGCTTCGGCCCGAAACCAATAATTATCGCCCAGGGCCACATCCACACCACGCACCCAGTCCAGACGATAGTCTGTATCTTCTTTGATCATGACGCACAAGTCATCCGGAATCAGGCTACCCACTTTAACCTTCTTGAGCAGAGTCAGTGATAAAAAGACGACGCAATGAAGGCGGGTGTCGGCGCGGAGGGCCTCGTTGAAAGAACGAGGGTGGTTTTGTCGCCATGATCTCGCGAAGACGATCATTCGTAAGCGTTCGAAAGCCACCCAGGGGGGGGAGGGGGGTGGCCAACGATGAGAATACGATATAGCAGACGTTCAAGCCCAGGGAAACGGCGTTGACATCCCCCACAAGATGGGACAGTGGAATCCTTACCCGCCACATGGCACACTGAGACTAGGGATTTCCGTCGGGTGAGAAAAAGCTGTCTGTTTGAATAGAAGCCACACCAGCTCAGGCGGCAGTCTAGGATCCGCTGAGGAAGAAAGTAGAGGTTCCATGAAGTGGCGCTGGACGACTTGGTGTCGTGGAAGGAAGAGTCCCGTGAGGCAGTTCCCATCAACACGTCACGGCAATAGGCGGCTGAATGATTGCCGAGCCGCAGCAACTCTCGTCCCGACAAAAATTGAGATTTTGGGCCTCAAACCCAGGTCCGATCCCGACAAAAACTAGGGGTCGAGGACAAAAGTGCCAGGTCCTGTCCCGACAAAACCTGACTCCTTGGCTCAGTTTTTGCCCAAGTTTCGTCGAGGTTTGGGAGTAAAATCCCTCGCAAATGACTACTTTTGCTGAGAAACACAGAAAACCGTGGAGAGTAGCGCAGAAACAACAGCCGAAGAAAATTTGGGGAATTTTGTGAGCCGTGGGAGTGAGAAATTACCGTTTTGGGACATTTACGGCACCTTCGGCTAGGTCCTGTCCCGACAAAATCGACCCAAACGCGCCAAAAACTGTCCCGACAAAAAGTTGTAGATTTCGGACTTTTTGGACCTGGCCTCCAAGGGTATAATCCAGGGTCCTGGTTGTCTTGCCTGAGGAACAGCATGTGCGAAACAACGCTAGGTTTTGATACGAGCCTTATGGCACGGTTGATCGAGTTCCTGGTCCGATTTTACCTAGTTTCAACCCGGTTGAACTTTGTTTGGACAATAATGGACTCTTCGGAGGCAACAAATCAGGCGGGAACTGGTGAGCGTTTCACCGCGCTGACAGGGCGCTGTCGACCAGTGTAATATGACTTACATCCCACGGAGACGCAACCCTCAAACACGAAGAAGTGAGACGCCGGGTTACTTCAATCTTCAATACGATTTCAACCACTGGCATTGCACGTTCAGAGAAAGTCGGGCCTGTTTATAATTACCAGATCTTTTCGGTGAGTTTCTGGAGATTGTTTGCCCCAGGGCGGCCGTATCACACTAACTCAACAAAATAAATGTCCCCAGAACGCGGTCTCGAAGTCGGGCTTCATAGATGAAGCCTTCCGTCCACAGATCAACATTAGCATTGTCTTTGGGCTGGGAGGAATATTTCAATATCAAAGGCCGCACCTGGCAAGCCCCAAAGTCTGGTCGGCTTGCCCATGTGTGAGGAGCGGATCAACGCTGACGAAGTTATCTGGGCACAGGTGTCCGTCCCAACCAGCCACACTTCCACTCTATGCCATTCTTTGCTCGGTGCGATTGAACGAGACCAAAGCCCTGGATTCGGATGAGCATTATGTTGACTTGAGGCTATTGAATGAACTTACACCTGAAAGGTCCGTATTCTGGTGTTCATTGGCTGTTCTATAGATTCCATCGGGAATGACAATCTTGAAATGTAGCTGAAACGGTTGGTAAGAGACGCAATCCAACGAACAAATGCGGCCTAGATATACGCAGTTGATAGTCGGTCCGCTGAGCGAGGAATTCTTCATATCTACACAACATATACTACTACTGGTTTGCCGCAATTAAGGTACACATTTGGTCATACGGAACAAGGAACAAGGAGGGTAGGGGCTGGTATTTGAGTGTGCCACAGTCACAATTGACAGGATGTGCTCACACATAGCACTTCGATATTCCAACACACACATTGTCGAGATAAATTTAAACTGTGTCAGCAATTCCTCCAGCAAGGCCGGTCGATGCTCGCATTAAATGTATTCGACGGTTCAATTTAGGTCAATGAGATACCCGCTGAGCGCTGAACTCTTAGAGCTTCGGAGGAACATTTTGGTTTGCCATGAGAATCGTGATAAGTACGCCATCCCCTAGCCAATTAACCCCGGCGATGCCATCGGCATGTTGAAATACTCAATCGATGCTACAAGGGGGGTTCCCGTTCTCAGTTAACCAAGACCAGTATGTCACGACAAGTTGGGATTAGATTAGGCGTCCCGCCAGGGGTTTTTCCCTGCGGGTGAGCCGTCCTCAGGTCATTCAGCGAATCGATGGCGGCAAGGAGGATAACTCTTCTTCCGCCGGCGGAAAAAGAAAAACTCCAGACAAACTGGTTTAAGTAGTTTCGAGCATCGCTCAGACCTGATCCGATGATCGGGACATCAATCGGTTCTGTTCCGGCATCTTCTGATCGACTTCTGCTTCTGACGCTCATCTCGGTTTGCTGGCAATGTCTCCGTCTGCCCCAGTCCTCGAGTATTTCCTCTTTTAAACGTAATTTATACAAATCCTAGTGCATAATCACGGTGCCGCAACGGTGTCGCGCAAGCACGGCCAATCGTCAACGGAATTATCGCTGCGCTCAAGACCGTGACGGACGGAGTCCGCGAGCAGATACGGTTTTGGTGGTGCGGTGCATTCAAGACGTTGGCTGTACTTTAAACATCTAAACTATGGTGCACTTTCGATCTCCTCCTCTTCCTTTTCAAAAAGCCCTCGCTTTCTCAATGCCCGCGGCATGAGTGCGAAGGAGAGTTGCATCTGTGTTATGTTGATACTGTTATTTTTTGACAATCCACCCTAGGTCCTCGCTAACGGACGAGCCACTGCCTTGCCAGCAATTGAGGTGAGTTGATCAGAGATCTCAACTTACTGACATGCTCCGATCTCGCAGCGAAGACGCCGACGACGATCGAGAACACAGTCCACAGCACCGATATCATAGCGAATGTCGACACGAAAACGCTTGTCGCCGCTGATCCCAGGGGTTTTGAGGCATCGGGCGAAGGTAGTTGAGGACTGGTACATTGTCGGTTTCGAAACTGAGAATTACATAGATGAAGACGATTCCATTTAGCCCACGTAAGACGGATGCTCCAACTCGATGGACTGCGAATGCAGAGCAAGTCTTCCCGAACTGTTCTATTGAATTCCTCTCCGCGGAACTCCTATCGGCAAACGAGCGATGACAGACTTGATTCAGGCGACAACCGGTTACCGGCCCAACCGGTACCTCGCGTTACATACCATACAATATTTGTATCCGCGACAAACGCAATTCTCCAGATGGACAAACCTCTTTGCCATAATCAGTTGTCGGACATTATCTGGCGCATCCGACCGTCGCGACGTCGCTCCATTCAATTCCTCATGCCAGGAGCGCGATGCGACAAAGACTAGCACCTGGACCGGCCCCGGCCCCGGCGTTGTCAAATCACCGGATCCAAAGCTCCTATTCAACGACTCGCTATCGTGTACTCTCGTTTCCATATTTCCGGGCTCTTTCTGGAGCTACACCAACACCAGCAAACCGCACCTGAATCCCGCCGAGTCAAACCGTGAACCGCAAGCATAGACCAAGGAGCGAGACTGCGGTTTATTATGTTTTTCGCCGCGCCGGCTTGACTGCCGACAAGCATTTGACCAAGCTGCCAATCAAGTCTGAATTGCACATCGTCTTCAGGGTCAGGGCCTGAATTATTATGGGATGCTCTTATTCTTTCAGCTGCCTCGCTCGGGAGTAGGATGCGGCCGACTAAATATTTGACTACGCACCTGTGGACCGTCTTGATATAAAATGTTGAAGCCAATACCTCGAAAATATACCAGCTCCTTCCTTCCACCACTCGTTCTCTGCATCTGCCAACCACCTCTGTTCAATTAGCCCACTATGTGTCTCAACGATAACAGCGCGACACTATCCGCGCGGTACCTCAATGCCCAGCTCTCAGCGATGTGGGAGAATGCCGTCGAGTGTGTCGGCCACCAGGGCAAGATGACCGCCGTCGACTTACGCTCGACTGAGTACAACAAGCACAAGTACACGCGCAGCCTTGCGCAGTTTCACTTTGCGGGGAACAAGATGCCGAGGGGGTCCATCTCCAAGGATAACTTGTTCTTCGACGCCGCCTTCGGCGAGCCGCACCTCGAGTTCATCTGTAACCACGAAGTGGCGCTCTACCTGAAGCTTCAGAACGGCCATTTCAACAAGGTTTACCCTGCAAAATCGACCGTCAACGGATTTAGGTCCGACCCGTATGTATTTTTTGTGTGGCCTTCGTCTTCAAGTTTTTCGTCGTTGACTTCCGATCTAACAGGCGCGACAACGTCACCTTCGAGGGCCTCGAGGTCGCCTTTCGTCTTAAATTCTCTCGTACGGCCTTGAGTGGCAAGGACTCGCGCATTGGCAACGGCTCGGGCCACTTGATCCAGATGATGATCTTGGACTTCTCCAGTGAGTACTCGGAACCAGGCTATCCCAGGGCTCTCGCTCAATAATATTCCAGGTGCCCACATGGTCTTGTTTGGGTCGAATCTTCCGCTCGGCACCACGGACTCCCTCGAGTGGTACCTCAAAAAGTACCTCACCTTCCTTCAAAACGCCGGTCATCACGTGCGCTTCGATCTTCCGGACTTTGACGACGACCAGTACAAGCCCAGCATCAACTACTCCCTTGCAACTCGCGCCCTTGAGCACGAGGAGTTGTTTACGAACGTTACTGTGCACGGTATCAGCGAGTCGAACATCAACGGCTTCCTCCGCGAGACGTGGCTTGATGTGGTTTCGAAAGCGCAGGGCTTCTGTGGACAGCCTCCTACCGACAGGCTTTCGAGCTGCCTGATGGAAATCGAGAGCACTTGGGTTGGCGGCCTCGAAAACCACTTTCACATCAGATTCAGCCCGCCTCGCGTCAAGGCGCTTTGCAAGCATGAAGTTGTTCTGTACTTCACGGCGGCCGAGGTCCACTTTCACGAGAGCGAAGATTTCAGTCGGTGTGTCATTCCTTCAACTTGGAAGGGTTACGAGGATATTAATACGAGAAAATTATAATTTCTTTCAGCGAGCCAATCCACTCTTTCGCTGACTGGGAGTTTGCTTTCATCGTCAATGTCATCGAAGAGAATGTCGTCGGCCAGGCCTCAAGCCTTAAGCTGGACTTCAGCAGTATGCATTTCGTTCCTCTTTTATCCTATCTGCTCAGCAAACTGCAGCTGCTCGTTTTCTGCCAGCACCTGTCGACAGTGCTCGCTCAGGAGGTACACATTCACTTCACGCATATCATCAACTTCCTCGAGTACCATTATTTCGAGCTCCTCACCATCTACAACATGCTCTGCATCTACTATCCTGGCGGCTACCGTAGCCACGACTTCGAGGCGCCCGACTTCAGCGGGGTCAGCGAGGACGAAAGCGAGTGGAAGCGGGTGGTAGAGCATGGCAGCAACTCTTCTAGCACTATCGTCTGGTCGGAGACCATCAAGAGAATCGTCCTCTACGGCTTCGACCACATGGTTGCCGTTTCGGAGGTGTCGATCAACGCACTGTTCGACTCACTTTACAAAGCCGCCTCGAAGTCTTCTGGCTGCCTCGCCGAGTGGCGCTATGGCACTAAATTTTGGGCCGATTTCTCGAATGTCAAAGTCAAGCTGCTCTCGGGCGACAAGGCGCTCGTTCACCTTCACCATTGATCACGGCCACATCACTCTCAAAGAGTAAGTCATCTGTCATGAGGAATGTTTGTGCTCTGACGACTATTGCAGCAAGCGCCGCCAGTATGATTTCAGTTCATGGACCATCTCTTACGAAGTGGATATCAAGATGGTTGACCAAACCGAATTGCATTGCGATGAGGGGTGGCTCACGTGGCTCGCCGGCTCAGTCCTTGGAATGCACCAGCATCGTGAAACTCGTACCACCATCAAACATATTATCCTTGATTTTGCAAGTACGTTCGAGCATTTACCGTCTGTTGTCGCCTTGAGTCCAAACCAACTGCTTTCTCAGACGCAAAATATATCTACAAGCACTCGTCTATGCCCGCCATGTGGGACGATGGCTCTCTCGTCGCCGTTGATAGGCTCGAGAGCTTCATCTATTATATGCGGAAGTACCTCGACGTGCTTTCCCTGGGTGGCCACAACATCATCCACTCGACACCGATCTTCCCGCGCACCCACCAGTTCGGTTTGACCTCCACATCGTTCCAGGTGGTGTCGAAAAATACTGTCACGGTTACAAACTGCATGTTCGAGCACGAGGTCCCTGTTCTCATGGTCGTCGGGATGATTTGCGGCCGCCCCCTGCCCGCCGAGACCATCCCCTGGGGCTGCGGCTGGGTTCTCCCCGGTGGTAGGTCGAAATCGCACGGCACCATCTGCCTCTCTCGCGCAACGTTCCTCGAGCGCAAGTTGCTCACCACACTCGAGTTGGTCAATAGGCGCACGACCGTTGTTCCCCGCTTCCCGCGCGAGGGCGAGGAGGAGTGGAAGGTATACCTCACCACCTGGGATAACCACCCGTCCCGGAAGAACAAAGAATGCCACTGGAAGAAAGTTGAAAACACCAACCCTGGCTGGCTTGAGTATGCCTGGGAGCACCGCGACGAGTGGAGCTATGAGCGCGAGGGCACGCGCCACGGGGCTTCAGGCTATTCGGTGCTTTGTGAGTTCTTGGTGTGTTTTATGAGCCCTGTTCTCATTAGAAATCTCTTAGGCCACACCAAGAACCAGCTCTGCATTCCAACCATGTACCGTCCTCGTTCGATGGAAATCACCCTTCGCGGCGAGTCGGTCCTGCGTCTCCAAGGCAAGGAGGAGAAGGACAACTGGAGGTAAGATCGCCTGATCGATCCAACTTGCGCGGTACTCACCGTTTCTCATTAGCAAACGCTCTTCTGCTAAGTGGAGCGTGAAGATCCATGTTAACAGTGAGCCGAGCGGCCTTCGCGTGGTTATCGCCGATCAGGTCCAGCCTGTGTTCGAAAAGACAGAGGGAAAATGGGACCTTGATCCCTACACATTGCTCGAGGAACACCTCCCCCGTATTGTCGACATCAAGGAGGTCGTTGAGAAGTTGAAAGAGGTCTTCGAAGGCGCCTGGGAGTACTCTTACACTGGTTTGAAGCCCTACAGCCTCACCAGCCCAGTGTTCACACCAAATGGCGACCTCGTCATGCAACTCAATAATTTCACCGAGAGCTCGACCATCGTGACGGTTAGGTCCTCAATGGCTTCACCTTTAAAGCCACTCGGTGAGTAGATCCTTCTGTTTTGTTATGTGTTCCTCACCTCGCACCTAGTACTTGGTAAACCAGCCATCGACGCCGATCATCAGTCTCTCATCAGGTCCTCAATCGCTACGCCCGTGACAAACGGCTACCTCACAACCGGCTTCCTCCCAATGCCCTCTGCCAGCCCACTGCTGACACCACCGGCCGTCGACGGCGACAATCGGTCGTTCATTGTGGACAAGACGGAGATTGTGCCCGGGTCGGTGGAGATGGAGCTCCCAGATCTCGAGACGAACATAATCGACAAGACGGAAATGCAACCCTATGATCTTGCCGAACTAATCTGAATATACTCGCTGTTCTGTACCCAACTCTGGGAGAAATATTTGACCGGCTTTTGTACCTGAGCGCGCGCGAGGTTTGAATTCAACGATGGAATCTTTGACCCGCTTGTTCTATTCCAGGCGAAGTGACCCAGATCGGAGGTGTTCCATGCTACGTCACGACTCCGAGTATAGATTACAAGGTGGTGCTCTTCTAGACTGGCGCATCTGGGCTCGAGTTGGTCGACAACTGAGTGCGCTCCAGCCCTTTTCATTCATGCGATTTTAGCGTTACTTAATGGATATGTATTTCGTGATTAGCTTCTGGCTGGGCCGAACTCACATTTCGTCCTATTCATCCACACACTATTTACAACAATGCCTGGGGGCAGGCAGCTTGGGCCGATCAGTGCTTTCAGTCACTTTTCAAGTTGTGTAGGGGAGCAGCAGTTCCTTCGCTGTTGCTCCGTTGTAGACATAGGTAAACCCTTCGTTCTAATCAGGTCACTCCAGCAACACTGCGCTGAAGTAGCCCTTAAACTTTCTGGTCAGGCCCGCTGATAACGGCTCCACGAGCCGGAGCGTCTCGGCATGTGATACCGACGCATGCCGACGGGTCTAGGCCGCTACGGCTATGCACGCCGAGGCCGACGGAGGTCCGGCAAGTCGAAATCGACAAGTCATGTGCTCTCCTTCAAACATGCCGACCAATACTACTAAACCCTCACTCACGCCCCCATGCCTCAGGCTGCAACGGAACGTGAGATGTAAGGCGACCGGCCCAGTTAGAAGGCAACGTACAACCAGCACTGGACCTAACGCGATTTGGCTCGCAGTTGCATTCCTTCGAGGTTATAAGGCAACATCGCCCGTTCGATTCGGGCTGAGTCTATGGAAGTCTTGGAGAGCGGGTTTTTTTTTTCACGTTCTCCTTTCTCACCTCGTCCTTCACCTTCGTTTCGTTCTTTCTTTCAAAGGCTACAACTGCCTGTGAATTTACCTTGACATTCAGTGCGTAAGACTACATTTCAACCTCTCGAAGAATGAGAATTGATGTCGTTGGAGGCTATGATTCAGCAGAGGACCCACTGCCAAATGGTTCGTTGCAAAAGGTTAAACTGAGAGGACTACTACACCCGTTCGGCTCGGGATGGGTTCATCCTGATCTCCTCTACCAATCTTTTTGTAAAGTTCCAATTGGGCCAGTACACCGTACATCCGGCCCAGACGCGTCGGCAATTGTGTAACTACTTGGACTTTGCAAGTATCCAGCTTGAACACGAGCCGAATGGGAATCGGTTGGCACTGGTTGCAATTAAGTTTAGTGTTGGCTTCAAGGCTGGGATATTGGACGAACCTGAACACCGTACTCAGCAGATCCAATGCGAAGTGGTTCGCAGTTGCAATAAATCCATTTCGAGTAAGGTGGTTTACAATGCAACGAACGCCCGTTCGACTCGGGCTGGGTCAATTACTGCCGTCAACTCATTATTTTGTTGCATTTTCCAAGTATGGTCAGTTTTTGAGATTTTCAAGCCCGGTTAGGTATTGGAGCACAAAAGTTTGCGTCGTGTTTGGAATAGCGGGCGTAATTAGTAAGTTAAGTTGAAAGGTTCAACCAAGGTGACGGGATCAGCACTGCCCTTGATCGACGATCACCAATCAAGCTTTCTTCTCACACTCAGCATCGGCGGATCCGGGATAGTTTGCGTGTTTGGTTCTCTTTCCACCATCTTTGCGGACCTATTTCACTCGACAGTGGCTCGAACCCGTCCAGCCCATCTCAGCCACCGAATCTCGTCTTTGCCACAATCTTCGCCAGGCGAATAATATCATTGCACGACATTTTGAGCTCCTGCTATGTATATCTATCCATCCGGTATCTCAGGAAAGTCCACGCCAGGCCGCAATCTGCATTCAATTTGTGAGCAAGTTCTTTTCGGTTGCACTTTTGCTAAGGCCACCGCCCTTGCCTCAGCGAGGTCTAAAGATGCTGCGTCGCTCCCCAGACGACCCACACCGACCCGCGCGCCGGCGCGTTCCCCGTAGGGGCATCCGTTTTGCGGCATGTACGGCCATGCGGCTAGGTCGCTGCCCTACTTCCAATCCCTCTTTTGTGGGTGCTGTGGCCGTCCTGATGGGCTGGGCGGCATGCGTGGGCGCATCACCGGACGGATGACGCGGCGACCAAGCTGACGCGGTTTTGACTGCTATACGACGCGTGGAAGGAGTAAATTCAGGTCCGGGGGAGTGGCGAGTGCGCGCGCTTGTTCTGGTCATTTTCTTGCTCAGTTCTTCTTCCCGTGTTTTATCCCGTCCTCTCAGGCTTCTATTACAATGCACTCACTGGGGCGATTTAACGCGTGTGTCCGAATTCCACTAGGCCGAGCTTATTTTCACTTGCGGTGCGCGAGGTTCTCCCTCCCGCTCACCTCATGCTCACGAAATTTATATCTCACTCGCACTCTCACGGAACAACTGACTCCAGTTATCAAGCCTTCCTCCCACCTTCCTGCGAGTTCGAACACCGTACGGCGTATTTCAATTCCCCTGTGCAATGATGTACCACACGGTGACACGGACGGCTCACCAAAACCCTCACGACTGCACAGGCTACCGTTTTTCCGGCCTCTGATTGAACTGCCCGTTTCTCAGTGAAGGGGCCGTGGTGATCCACCTTCTCTGGTCAAGCAACTTCATCAAAAGATAACTCAGGACTGCCCGCTCTAGTTCTTCCACGCTGCCACATTCGACGGGTACCGACTTAATGCACGCATCTAGCTCGCTCATATTTAGGGCGATTGTGGAATATGATTTGACACCACAACTACGCTGGCAGCTGCTTTCAGGCGAATTCTCGCTCGATCTGTTTCAGTGCCCGAACCCGAATTTACACCTTCTGGACAACGCTCGCCTGCTCTTTCTCCGCCTGCAGCTTAGCCCATGCCGGACGCGCAAGCAACTCGTTCCACCACCTTAGAAGCCAGTTCAGTTGTTTCGGACGACAGCAAGAAAGAAAGGAACCTCACCTTGTAACATTCGGGCGACTCGCCTGCGTCATTAGGTCAATCCCCGCGCGACTAGCCAGGCCGGGGGCGTAAAGGAGGTGAAAGAGGTCCACGATTGTGGGCTCCTGCATTCTTCTCATTAGCAATCCCTCTTCGTTACCCTATGAGGCAGGAACTTACATCGCCCGCCATAAACTTTTGCTGGCCGAGAATAACTTCGTACACATCCAATTTCTAGCCAAGCTCAGCCAGGGCCGCATTCAGTACCGCCTGGTCAACGGGCATACCACGGGTCCTAGAACCACCGTGTAAGTGAACATGCAGAATACCCCTCATTTTAATTACCCTTTGACTGCTTCCTGCCCGACCTTGATCAGCGCCGGCAAGACGTTCGCCAGCTCGACAGACGCGGCCTGCTCAAAGCGTGCTCTTTCTTTGAGGCCCATGGGAATTAAGGCTGGTCCGTGCGCGGCGTACTTCTCCGCGAGGTAACGACAGATGGCGCGCGTCTCGTAAAGGATGAATCCGTCGTCGTCCTGCAGAGTGACTCTCCATTAATCATGGACCAGACAGGGAGGAAGATAGATGAAATCGGCTACTGACAATGACGGGAACCTGCCCAAACGGATGCATCCTCAGGAATTCAGGCGTCTTGGACTCTTTCTTCGTCAGGTCGACGAAAACGTATTCGAATGGTATGTTCTTTTCACGCAGGACGAGCAGGACAATTGCGCTGCCGCCGCTGCGGAGTGGTGAGAGGTATAATTTGAGCACCATGGTTTCCTTGCGTTGGTGAGGAATCTGCGGCAAGTGCAGTCGAGGTGAGCACTGTTTATGTTCAACGAGGTCGGAACTCACCCGCTCGGTTGGTCACCAAGGTTGTGTCATTGATATTCGCTGAACCGACAGCACTGGCATGCCGCTGACGTGAAAGATTTTTATCGCATTCACCTGTAGGTCAGGCTGCGTGGCAACACTGGTTCGTCTCAAATGAAAACGCCTCGGCAAGGAAATAGGATTCAACGTTGACAAGACTACAAGGTATATTCCGTTTGCCAACGAAGTTCTTCCCTTCAATTATGAGTTTAGACATTCTGAACAGCGTTCGCTGCCGCTCTCTCCGCCTGCAGCTTGACCCAGGCCGGGCGCGCAATCAACACATTCCACCACCTTGGAACATAGCTCAACAAGGCCGAACTACATTGGGAAAAAAGAGACCTCACCTGGTCACATTAGGTCGACTTGCCTGCGTCATAATGTCAATTCCCACGCGAGTAGCCAACCCCGGCGCGTAAATGAGGTGGAAAAAGTCGACGATGGTGAGCTCCTGGTTCCTCTCAGCGATCACACTCCGGGTTAATTCATCAGGGAGACACGTACATCACCAGCGATGAACTTGTGCTTGCCTAAAATAACCTCGTACACGTCCAGTTTCTGGCCAAACTCAACGAGGGCTGCATCGAGGACGGCTTGATCAACAGCAAGCCCATGAGTCCTGCAACGAAAAGAACGTCGTGAGCCAATCTAATCCACCAAAGACAATTATCTCACCCTTTGAGTGCCTCTCTTCCCACCTTAATCAACGCCGGCATGAAAGTCGCTAATTCAACAGACGCAGCCTGTTCGAGGACTGCTTTGCCGTTCAGACTGGTGGGGATGAGTGCTGGACCCTGCGCGGCGTACTTCTCCGTGAGGTAGCGGCAGATGGCGCGTGTTTCGTAAAGGATGAAGCCATCGTCATCCTTCACACAAATAAAATTTGAATTACAAAAAGCCGATAGGAAGGAAGGATAGGAAGATAGAGGGGGGCTTACGATAACAGGTACTTGGCCAAAGGGATTCATCTTCAGAAAATCGGACGTCTTGGTCTCCTTCTTCGTCAGCTCAACGAAGATGCATTCGAATGGGATTTGTTTCTCGGCGAGAACCAGCAGGACGATTGGGCTGCCTCCGCTAGGGAGGGGCGCTACGTAGACCTTGAGGACCATGCTTTTTTTGTTTCGTGTGTATGCTTGAAGGATGTAAACCGTAGAATGGGGAGGAGTCCCACTGAACCGTGGCGGTCAAGTCTAGCAATGTCACGTGAAGTGTGGGGGCCGAGCCGTTTAGTTCAGTCATCGAGGATGTGTCATGCGATCGTGTTTTCCCGACTCCCAGGGGACGCCCAACCCTAGTCCTGGGCTACCGATACAGTGATCTAAATTAGAAAACTGGCATCAGAGCTCATGGAGGTCGGGAATGTTTGTGAACTCCAAGCAACGGGGCCGAATCCACTTGCACGATGATTTCCGCCCCTGCCTGTCCGCCGCCTGACCCGGCAATCTAAGGCTTTCACTGCCCCTATACCGGATCTGATCACTGGTTGACGGCTGGCCGCGAATCGGGCCGTAGTTGAGTGACGCCGAGACTTCCGGCGCCGGGATGCCGATTCCTCAAAAGGTCCAAATTGTGGCCGCGGGAGAGGGTAGAACTATTAAACTATTTGTGCCACCCCCGTAACCGACAGCTGTAAGTTTCAGGCCATCAAGGACGACCGGTCGGCGGTGATTTGGGAGCAAATTGATCTGAGAGCGATTTCGCCATCGACCGTAAATGTGGCGACGACGAAATCAAATCTGCCTCTCATCTCTACCACCACCACCACCGTCGCCGCTGCCAACGGCTGAATCCTCCTCGACGCCGCCCCTAGCTCTTCAAAAGCCGCTCTTCTCGTAGCCACAGTTGCGGAAGTACTCCAGCACTTTGCCCTCCGCACTAGAGCACCCATGCCACCGGCGCACCCGACGCAATAACATGTGCCGACATACTCCGCTCGGCTCTCTGAAGCTTCTGGCAAACACGCACTAGTTATAGGATTTCATCTACAACTACGTGAGCCGCTCTGTAACTCTTTCGCACTGTCCGTTCGGAACTGGGCCAACAGATCGCTCGCTTTGTGTAAGCGATCTAACTCTCGGTGGCCACCTTGTATCCCTCTGCCTGGAGCTTGACCCACGCCGGGCGCGCAATCAGCTCATTCCACCATCTTGGGTAGCAATTTCAGCACACAGGATTACAGGAGGACAGAATCTCACCTCGTCACATTTGGGCGTTCTGCCTTCGTCATGATGTCAATCCCCGCGCGGCTTGCCAGCGCCGGCGCGTACATCAAGTGAAAAATATCGACGACGCTGAGCTCCTGGGCATCCTCCTCAATCAGCACTCATACAGCCTGAAAATCGGGCACTAACGTCGCCCGCGGCAAATTTCTGCTTGCCCAGGATGACCTCGTACGCGTCGAGTTTCTCGGAAAACCCAACAAGTGCCTCGTCTAGGACGGCCTGGTCGACAGGAAGGCCACGACGACTGGATGAAGCCCACACATCGTCAGCTCATTCTCTCTCCACAATCTGCGTGATGTCTTACGGCTTTCCAAGTGCCTCCATAGCGACCTTCATGAGTGCCGGAGAGAAGTTGGCCGACTCCACGGACGCGGCCTGTTCGAAGATTGCCTTTGCTTTGAGCCCGGTGGGCAAAAGAGCCGGCCCCTTGTCAGCATACTTCTCCGCCAGGTAACGGCAGATGGCACGGCTTTCGTAGAGAATGAACCCGTCGTCGTCCTGCAGAGGCTCAACGTCACAATCATCACAATAGCAGAAGAATACGGACAATCAGCGGGACTTGGCCGAAGGGATGCATCGCTAGAAACTCGGGCGTCTTGGACTCTTTCTTCGCCAGGTCGACGAATATCGTTTCGTACGAGATGTCCTTCTCCGCCAGGACCATCGCGACGATCGCGCCCCCGCCACCGAAGTTCGCCGAGACGTAGAGTTTGAGCATGTTTCGTGATTTTTGAAGTCGAGGGCTAAGGTAGGGCTTTGTCCTCGGTTTTTGTGTCCGACGTGGCCACTGTGGGATAAGTGAGCCGAAAGGAGGCTGGCTTAGTCGCTGAGTAATGAAATGAAAGGCCGATACTGTCGGGATATCAGATGGTTGGTGTTCTTTTCGGAGGAGCCTCGGTGGTTCAGAAACTGGCTTGTAAGTTGCCAGTCGCCCACCCGATACGGCTCAGAGCAAGCCGAAACTTGAAGATTAAAAACGCATGGTGGAAAGTGCGGGCGGGACTCACTGTCGAGTACTGAGTAAGCCATCTATCACCCCTCTAGCTTCACGGCACCCACTCTCCAATTACAATCGATAAATGACGAATAAATCCGGTTCCTCGATTCAAGTCATTCATTCGGTTTCCTTCCATTGCGAATCGTGTTCATACGAAATCCGTTTATTAGCGCATATTTGCAGATTCTAAGCGAGATTTTGGTTGCATTACGCTGATCGACGCTGATGGACCGATGGGAGGCCCCCAAAAATGTCGCTTAGAATCTGAAAATACTTATGCTCTATTCCAACCGCGCCGGTGTTGAACCAAGCTTCCGAAACGGTCGCTCAGTCACCGAATTAAACGACTATTACGCCATAATTCTCTGGGGCAACATCTTCGACACATCCACTGATATCCGTTATTTCTCTCGGGAAAACAACTGGAAGCCCCGGCAAACTGGATTTGGACTCCTGCCCTCTACATACGCCGTTTTCTAACTCCTGCGGCGGCGGCTGCTTCTCGAACTTCAGTTATCTACTTCGTCACTAAAGCGATTCAACCGCTGATGCAACCCACGTCTCCGACCATTTCTTGTGTCAATAATACAACTCAATTGGAACAACGGTGACCAGGCGGGGTAGTATTATAAATCCCCGTGCAATATTTTATAGAGGTAATTTACAGCGCCGCAGGCCAAAAAAAAATACCGTATTTTGTAAAAGAAAATGGCTGTAATATTGGTAATTTGTAAACTTTTGTAAATAATACAAGCGAAACGTCGCGCCAGCACGCCTGCACGACTCCGATGGTTTCTAACTGCTCCCAATATCACCGTCAAACAGTCCGTTTTAGGCTCCTACGATGTTTTGTGGCATTGGCGCGTAGTCAGTGACCTCCTGCATGTGACGACAGCCTGCCCTGGGCCTCCATTCTTTACAATTATTTACGGTCGAATTGGAGGGCCGTCTGTAAACTTTGTAATTTACATGTATCTTTTGGCTTGTAAATTGCACCATCAAATTTTACCCCGCCCTAGGTGGGCACCGGTTTTTCGCCGTGGCGTGGCGTGCCGCAGTGGCAGTACTGGCGTGTCCCGACGTGCAAGTGTAGGATTTTTTATGGGATTTCGGGTTTCTTGCGTAAGATGACAGCCAGCAAGGTCCTCTACTCTTGTAGCAAGCTACGTTACCAATACTGCCTTTGTAATCGATTTATCTGTAATCTAGTTTTGTATCGGGGGACACTGAGCAAAGGTCCCAGTACATGGAACCTGGCCAATATGGTTGAATTAGACTTGAGAGCACCTGGGTGGACTGTCGAGGGAGTTTATTGTGCCCAGAAGTAGGGCGCTGTTTATTATTCCCAAGTAATAAAAAACCGGTTTATAAACTTGGGTTTATAAACAGGGTGTTTATAAACATGTTTGTAAACCCACCACCAAAAAGTGCTCTCCCCCCTGCGGGAGGTGATTTTTCGGCTGCACTCAGCCTAGTTTGACCCCAAACGATCTGTTACCCGTTTGGCTCGCTGTTGGGGGGTGCTAACACGGTTGAGGAGATGTTTCAACTCAGAATTTCGACCAGATGTTCTTGAATGTGGCGAGAGTCGCCCAGAGAAGTGACTGTCCCAGCTGAAAGGAGTGCAGGGTAGGATTCTCATGTTTTTTTGACCTCGACAACTCACAAAAATCATGTTAAAACCTCTCCAGATCGGGCTCAGGGGCGGAATTGATGGGACTGATGGGAATTAAAAACCGGCCATCCTGCTCGAGGAATATAAAACCTGGTTTATAAACAGGTGTTTATAAACCTGTTTACAAACCAGACTAATAAACAGCGCCCTACCCAGAAGTGATGTCGTGAACTGGAAACCATTATTTCATCTGCATCATTGGAATTCCCACGGTTGAGTGATCATGTTATCAAATGCCCGTGTCGTGTTCATGTGTGAACGCGTCCGTAAATGTGCATGAGACAAGGGTCGGCTCGGCAGTACAAGAGATAAAACTTTGAATTAAGGTGGACACTACTTTAATTCAAGGGTGGTAGATATTGAAATGACACAGATCCGTGGCTTCAGTACGGATACCAATGTTGTGGAATATTAAATATCATCATCCACCTCGATTCCAACCCAACCTTTTCCCGATGCGACGATCCTCCCGACAGGAACAGCAACCACTCTTTCTTTTTGCGGGCCCTTGGGTCCGCGTTGGCGAAGTGAGCGAGCTATCCCCCCGCGCTTCGGTGCAGGAGTATCCTCGTCGTCGTCCGGCCTAGGGCGCTTGGCCGATGCCTCCTCGGTGCTGGTTAGGCTATCAATTAAAATGGTGGGAGCAAAGACATCGGAGGAGGTGCGGCAAAATACTGAATGCCCTGGTGGGCCATATGCCACAAGAAACCCTGGGAAAGCAAGAGTTAGGATGAGACTTGAATATAAAAGGTCCAAGGACATACCACTGGTTGGGAGATTCAAATTTTTCAGCACAATTTACGGTGAAAAATGTCGTTGGGTTTTCAGACATTTTTCAGTGAAAAAGAGGGTGAAAAATTTAAACATTTTTCACCACAATCTTAAGTGAAATTTGAGGTGAAAAACTTGAAACAAAATTCATAAGAGTTCATGCTAAATTTTCACCATAAATTCCAGTAGTTTTTCAGACATTTTTCACTGGAAAAGTAGCTGAAAAATTTAAACATTTTTCACCACTATCACTGGTTGAAAGATTCAAGTTTTTCAGTAGAATTTTTGGTGAAAAATGTTGTTTGTTTTTCAGACATTTTTCACTGAAAAAGTAACTGAAAAACTCAAAACATTTTCACCATTTCTTCAGCCCAAGGTGAAAAATTTGAAAAGAAGTTTGAAAGTGGTGAAAAAAGTTTAAATTTTTCACCACTATTTTCAGTGAAAAATGTCTGAAAAACAAACAACATTTTTCACCAGAAATTCTGCTGAAAAACTTGAATTTCCCAACCAGTGTATTTCAAGTGAAATTTAAGGTGAAAAACTTGAAACAAAATTCAAAAGCTTTTTTACCACAATTTTCAGTGGGAAAATCCATGAAAAATGGCTGAAAAATGTTCAAAGAAAGGTGGTGGAAAACTTGAAATCTGGTTTCACTTTTTTTAGAGAGTTTTCATCTTCTTTTTCACCGTGATCGTTGGTGAAAAATGTGATGGAAAATACAGGTTTTTTTTCACCACCTTTTACAGGGTATATGAAGGTGAAGAAGTCAAAGCAGTTCTCAGACATTTTTTGCCTGGAATTGAGGTGAAAAACTTGAAATCTGAATTTAAGTTTTCCAGCGGAAAATTTGAAACCTCTATTTCAAGTTTTCCACCACAAATTCAGCACTTTTTCAGCTGAAAATACTGGTGAAAAACTTGAAACCTGGCTTAGAAATGACACATTGAATTGAAGAATTACATAAGGACAGGAGGGTAGGAGGTGGAAGAGAAGAGAATCACATGAACTGTTTCGCTAGCTTGTGTACTTTTAGAACTGTGTGTACCCTTGAGTGGCACAAGGGATGGTGCAAGCAGAATGGAGCCCCAGAGAAGACAGAAGTTGGTCAAGTTGACTCGGGGTGCTCTGCAAAGCGATGGATTGAAGAGAAGAGTTACAGCCAGTGTTACACTAGGGGAATTGCTACCCTTGTAAGCAAAGTCAAGCACTTTAGACTGCGAGGCAAAACTCAATGTGGGAGGGGGGGCTGTTAAATGAACGGAAACCATAATTGGTGGTGGCTCACGTCGGGGTCAAAGGTGGTTATCAAGTGCTGAGAGTGTGTGCCATCACAGCCCACCACCAGGGGGGAATTTCTGGGGGGATTCTGTGGAATTTGGTCAAATTTGATTGGGTCAAGTCTTTGCATGATTTGCCCCCACTTGCACACGGGAGTTGTGAGAGGACCTCCTGAGGACTCGACTGCACCATCACCAAGCCCTCCAGACTTTCCACGGGTCAGGGAAATTAAATTCCCCTCCGGGCAAGCAGAATTTGCCCAGTTCTGGGCCGTGCATTGGTCAACCACGGTTGGGATGCAAATTTTCGGCCGATGTCGGGGAGTTGTTGGAAGACCTCCTGAGGACTTGACTGGACCATCACCAAGCCCTCCAGACTTTCCGTGGGTCAGGGAAATTAAATTGCCCGGAGACCGTGGTTGACCAATGCACGGCCCAGAACTGGGCAAATTCTGCTTGCCCGGAGGGGAATTTAATTTCCCTGACCCGTGGAAAGTCTGGAGGGCTTGGTGATGGTGCAGTCGAGTCCTCAGGAGGTCCTCTCACAACTCCTGTGTGCAAGTGGGGGCAAATCATGCAAAGACTTGACCCAATCAAATTTGACCAAATTCCACAGAATCCCCCCAGAAATTCCCCCCTGGTGGTGGGCTGTGATGGCACACACTCTCAGCACTTGATAACCACCTTTGACCCCGACGTGAGCCACCACCAATTATGGTTTCCGTTCATTTAACAGCCCCCCCTCCCACATTGAGTTTTGCCTCGCAGTCTAAAGTGCTTGACTTTGCTTACAAGGGTAGCAATTCCCCTAGTGTAACACTGGCTGTAACTCTTCTCTTCAATCCATCGCTTTGCAGAGCACCCCGAGTCAACTTGACCAACTTCTGTCTTCTCTGGGGCTCCATTCTGCTTGCACCATCCCTTGTGCCACTCAAGGGTACACACAGTTCTAAAAGTACACAAGCTAGCGAAACAGTTCATGTGATTCTCTTCTCTTCCACCTCCTACCCTCCTGTCCTTATGTAATTCTTCAATTCAATGTGTCATTTCTAAGCCAGGTTTCAAGTTTTTCACCAGTATTTTCAGCTGAAAAAGTGCTGAATTTGTGGTGGAAAACTTGAAATAGAGGTTTCAAATTTTCCGCTGGAAAACTTAAATTCAGATTTCAAGTTTTTCACCTCAATTCCAGGCAAAAAATGTCTGAGAACTGCTTTGACTTCTTCACCTTCATATACCCTGTAAAAGGTGGTGAAAAAAAACCTGTATTTTCCATCACATTTTTCACCAACGATCACGGTGAAAAAGAAGATGAAAACTCTCTAAAAAAAGTGAAACCAGATTTCAAGTTTTCCACCACCTTTCTTTGAACATTTTTCAGCCATTTTTCATGGATTTTCCCACTGAAAATTGTGGTAAAAAAGCTTTTGAATTTTGTTTCAAGTTTTTCACCTTAAATTTCACTTGAAATACACTGGTTGGGAAATTCAAGTTTTTCAGCAGAATTTCTGGTGAAAAATGTTGTTTGTTTTTCAGACATTTTTCACTGAAAATAGTGGTGAAAAATTTAAACTTTTTTCACCACTTTCAAACTTCTTTTCAAATTTTTCACCTTGGGCTGAAGAAATGGTGAAAATGTTTTGAGTTTTTCAGTTACTTTTTCAGTGAAAAATGTCTGAAAAACAAACAACATTTTTCACCAAAAATTCTACTGAAAAACTTGAATCTTTCAACCAGTGATAGTGGTGAAAAATGTTTAAATTTTTCAGCTACTTTTCCAGTGAAAAATGTCTGAAAAACTACTGGAATTTATGGTGAAAATTTAGCATGAACTCTTATGAATTTTGTTTAAAGTTTTTCACCTCAAATTTCACTTAAAATTGTGGTGAAAAATGTTTAAATTTTTCACCCTCTTTTTCACTGAAAAATGTCTGAAAACCCAACGACATTTTTCACCGTAAATTGTGCTGAAAAATTTGAATCTCCCAACCAGTGTACAAAGACCATTGTACTGCCAAGTCGAAGGCCTCAGCTTTTTTTCGGTCGATGGTCGATGATGAGCGAGAGGATCGGCGATCAAAGTAAACGCCCTCGATCGCGATCGACATTGCCTAAAGCGGCGGTGTTTGCGAGTCCGAGTCTTGGTCGCACCAAAATTGGCTTTGGTTTCTTAGGGTAGTGAGGTAGATACATGGTGAGAGGACGGTAAATACCGTTGGAGGCCATGCAATTTGTCGGAAGATTTCAGATTTCTCGAATACAACGTGTGAATCTGTCAACTGGTCAAGTCTGGCAATTTGACTTCAAAAAAATGTAATACACGCATACCGGAGACATGATTACATATATGTGCAGCTGCCTAAGGTTTCTGAACCTGCACTGCAGTGCACGCCACGCACGGCAGAGGTACACGGTGCCGTGAACCACCGTGGCGTGAGCCGTGCACTGCCGTGCACCGCCGTGTACCGACGTGCCAGTGACTGGCATATTTTTTTTTAATCAGCTTCGAAGTGTCGAGTGGGCTTTCTTTCTTGATTCTACTGCAGCTTGGTACACATGGGCACAACTGGAATATGTTGGGCATGTCTCTGGCGATGTTGAAAAACTCCAAACTAAAATCTGAAAAGCACAACGAGGGTCAAGTGTGCTAATCTGATTACCCAAGAATTACTTGCAAATGCACAGTTACCCTTCCCGACACCTGTCTAATACGGCGGTGTCTCAAAGAGTGATATTTATTGTTAGTGAATCTGAAAAAATACCAACACTAGTCAAATTTAGGCTGCACAATGTACAGTTGAGACCAGCAAAGCTATTACTTGTTGGGATAGGTCTCTGGAGCTCAGTGTTGACGGCTGAGAGTCAGTTACAGCATGCATCAACTGGGCGGACCGATGAACCCGAGAAGCGGTGCAATGTCTTGTGACGGCGGAGTGACAGGGGCGATCGGAACTCTCTCTCCTCCCGCCACGACACTCCGCACGGTTGACCAGAGCCGTGGCCTCAGCCACCTCAAAAACTGGATAACTTTTCTTTTCTCTTCCTCTCCATTACCATCAACGACACTCTGACGTCCGTCCCTCAATACTAGTCACCGGTCTTAAAGCCTGTCGGCGAATAGTTACCAGCAACAACATACCTTGCAAGATGTATCATCAACGGCAACGCTACTACTCGTCACCTCTACCTTCCGCTAGCTGCAACTACATTCAGCTCTCTTCTGCTAAGGCACCATGTCTTTTCCTGTGTAGAGTATAGGGGCTAAACACCCAGTCTCGAATATTCCACGCCACGGCGCCAGTACCAAGCGAAAATTTCCTATTACCTTGCTGTTTAACAACGGTGAGTCCGACACATCACAAGCTTTCTCCCGTCAACCTTGATTGTTCACGACTGACTGGGAAATGGTTCACGAGCACTGACCATTGCCGTCATTAACGATTAATGATGATTACTGACTAACGATTAACGCTTAACGAATACCGATCGACACTTAACGATTAACGATTAACGAAGGATTCACGATTCACGATTCAAGCATTCACGATTCACGTTCACGTTCACGATTCACGATTCACGTTCACGTTCACGGGCATTCACGCCATTACGATTCACGTTCAAGATTCACGTCACGATTCAAGCATTCACAATTCACGTTCATGTTCATGACTCACGATTCAAGCATCACGATTCACGTTCACGTTCACGGGCATTCACGCCATTACGATTCACGTTCAAGATTCACGATTCGCATTCACAATTCATGATTCACGTTCACGTTCACGGGCATTCACGCCATTCCAGATTCATGCGCACTCGCGCCATCCACGATTCATGGTTCAAGCATTCACGATCCGCGTTCACGTTCATGGGCATTAATGCCATCTACGATCCCGGGATTCACGAGTCATAAGCATTCATGATTCTCGATTCACCTTAACGGGCATTCACCCCATTCATGATTCACAATCCCCACTGTTCACGGTTCACGATCCAAGCTCCAGATTCACGCTTTACGATCTTTATCATTCACACAACAATAACTCAAAAAATTATTCACAAGCATTCAACGGTTCAGGGTTCACGACTCACCTATAGTCCTAAATATCATTAACACGAATATTTCGAAACCATTCATGACTCACACCTCACATTATTCCGAACCTTATGCGGGAATACTCCGTCTCCGCGTAGCCGCCGCACAGATCGGTCCGCAATACACAATCTGCCCCGTTCACGATTGACGATTCAAAATTCACAATTCAAAGGATAATCGTGACCACTTTGTGGCACCAATATTTTGATTGCAACTCCCGACTCAAACAATATTCCGTTCTCACAGCTCCACGGCACTGTAGTAGAATCCCTACACGATTTCTCGTGTTCCATGTTTCCCACCCACTATTTACCTCTCCTTTCACGATGCACGAAAGCACATTATAACTCGGCCTCCGGCCCCCCTTGTAATCAATGTCCGCATCGAGTCTGGGGTCTAGAAACTCTTCATTCCCGATGCCTCCGCATTCAAGTGGCGGCAACGCGCTTACGGCCAGAAAGCTTTCTCAAAACCTTTATTTGGAACACAAGTCCCGCATACGCTGAATGTCAATTGAGGGGCCTTCGGATTACGATGCCTGTTACTCCTGCTTCTCAATTTCTTGCCAGCTTTCGACTGGATACACATGAAAATTCCAATCATGATGAGCATTATCTGGACTGCCAGTGAAACATGCCTTGATATCCTCGGTCGAGCCATTCGTGCTCGGACCCCGCAGGATTCAGATTCGGACTAGGCCACGATCATCACGCTGCTATAGTCTAAAACTCCCTGTCGGGTTTGAGTTATGCTCACAAACACTGACTGTGCCAGACCTCTATCATTATATGCTCTGGAAGCATAAACTCGAAATATTCTCTCCCACATCTTGACCCTAGTATACCGAGGTTCGTGCAGTGCTCATTTGCATCGAGTTCGAAAATTACTACCTCGAGCCCACATAATGCTGGACCCGTGGGCGTAAATTCTCGTCCACATTTTAGTCTAAAGTTCGCTCAATCCTGTTCATATGGCCGGGCTCATTGGGACTTCACGCCGTAATACTTGCACGACAAAGTAATCCATCCCACACCTGCAGTCAAAGTACCATTCGGACGTTCAAGAAATGCCATAACGACTCGTTGGTTTTAGTTTTGCATTTACTGATACAGATTATGAATGTCTGAAAAGAACTAGTCCATGTTCTATTCCTGAGGCCGTATAGGCTACTGATAACCCCTATTTTGATCACTCCCTTTACTACTTCTTAGGCCGCCAAACTTGAAAAATCCCGCGACTCGAAGGACGTACCCTGACACTAGTTCCTGAAAACTCCGAACTTGCATACTGTGATGCTTCAAAGGGCAGATCCCGGCTTCATATTTATCAGTCTATTACTATCGAACATCTATATGCAACAGACACCGTGAATATAATCGCGAAGCGTCAATTCAAATACCCGTGTTCAAGGTTCAACATGATTTAAAAGGTATACCCTGTCCGTTATCCCGACTCCAAGGCACATGTACCTGCGCAGATTATTGAAGATTATATTGTAGTCCATGTGCGTACCGCGACTTCCATTCCAGCGGCGCACGCCGACGTCAAACACTTCACGTCCAGAGTTCTATTGATTTTGATTTCAAGAAGGAAGCGTACCCAGTGTTCGAATGTACTCTTTGGTCTCATTCAAGTCCGGTCTTGAACGGGAATTGACGTTGCCCATCACTTGAACTTGAACACCTCAATGTTTATTGAGTTTATCAGCTATTACCATCTAATAGATCGAGCTTCAAAACGCACGCTATTTCCGGACGCGATTTCACAGGCAGTTGTGCTGTGTTCTGTGTTCGTGCACCTCTCAGTCTGACAGATGCCCATAATTAACACCAAGCTATTGTTGCCACCAAATACTACTGTCTTAAAATTCGCGATTCCACACCAATCTGCAGTTACGCCAAACTCCCTTCACAAAATCCCATAACTGCTACGTCGAATTGTGGAACTCATTTCATGACCGCAGACTTCTTGACCGTACACCAAAGGAGTCAACGCTCTACTGCCGCTCCTGGATAAGACATTTGACAAGTGCCAAGCGATCTCGAACTCAAATCTCCACCTCGCAGCGGACACCACACGAACGCACTGTCGGCCTGCAGTTCAGTCCAGAGTCCAGAACTCAACTCTGGTTCATTCCCTCTGTGTACAAAACTCAAGACCTTGCACGTCCTTGGCACGTGCCAGGAATCTGTGGACGCGAGTTCGGTGCTGTGAATGCATTCGGCCTCCACTCCTCAACCGCATCAACTGTGTAACAACTCTACACGGAACCCTCGCGCCTTCATTGCAACCCCAAACCTGATTCCTCGTCACTGGTCCTTCAAGCCTGAAGAACACTGAAGGAATTAACCGCGCATTCCCGGCATTCATGAAGTACGAAAACACTACCGTTCACGGATCAGCACACCGAAAATTTCAGCTACATAATCGCATGTGTCGCACACCATCCAAAGTATGCTGTCCTTCGAACGTCACAGAACGCTAGCTCTCCGCACATTTATCGCTCTTCGTGCCAAATCACGGGCTGATTCTTGCTAAAGGTTCAAGTTCCATCCAACAATAAATCTGCGGAAACAGATTCTTCTTCACATTATTGGGATTATAACTTTTAATTGGCTCAGCTCAGCCTGGACCTCAAGCTACCTCGGAAAAACCAACTTCGGCTCCTTCTTCCAGACTGCACTGATAATATCACTCCCGGTACTTTGAAGACCCCCTACTTCTGATAACGGCTCCATGTCCTAGATCATCTGACAACAGACCGTAAATGTCAATGCCGCCTTCTGTTTTTGGGTTAGCCATGGGCTTCTGGGTCTGCCCTTGTCTGGGCGGCGCTTTTTGGGTTCATTCTCGCGCATCCCCATCGCCCTGCGACCTGGAAGCCAGCGGTAGCAGATGAGACTGCCGCTGGCCCCCACAGCCCAAAATATATACGGCTGTCTCTTTCCTTTGTGGGTGAACAGAGCAAAGAACAAGACTCCCGTCGGGACACGCCAACACTGCCACTGCAGCACGGCACGGCACGGCGTGCCACGGCTTTTTCCCGGGGCCCGCCCTAGGTCACTTCAACAACCCGAAGACAGGGCTTTATAAATAGTGGTCACCAATGTTTTTTTCTGGTCGGTGTATCCCGTCCGCAGTTTAACGCTAATGGCCCTTGATCTCAGCGGGTGATGTGCATTGCTCCCGTCCCGAACTTTGGAGCTCACCAGCCATTCACGGGTGCTGTTCTTCATTATGGTTGCTGTCTGTTGCTCTCCGGTAATCTCCATAACCGCCCGCGAAGAATCACAGTTATAAAACTCATTCAATCGGGGTCGCCTGACCAATCCTCTTCCTGTTGCCGGCTCGCTTTTGTTGATCCCTCCATCTCAATATACCCTTCTGCCATGAATGGACACCCCTGACGCGCCTCGCCAGGCGGCCACAATCCTCCATTTTTCAAATTCCTATGGGGTACCCACCTCCAGCAAAAATAGAAGACCCGATACTGCTCCCGTCCATGTGCCCTGTCCGATTTGGTTAGAACATCTCATGCTGGAAATACAAATAGTGGTCACTGAGCGCGGAGCTTCTCCTCCTGGACCATGTCTGACATCGTACACCTCAGTAATATTCGTCAGCGCCCTCGTCTCTACAGGGCCTTCGAACGACACCGGCATACCAGCGTCCATTGGCTGGTTGAATGCTTTGCTGAAGCCGTCAGTTTATTCAACCATCCTTCAATTTGCGACGACTCACTCCTGTACTCAGTTGGGAGTCTTCCTTTAGTGCGTATCACAGCCATAACCGTCGAAAATACAGCTCAGAAGTCGGGAAACTAGCACGTACTTCGGTGGGTAATCCTTATCCTAACGCAGTAATCCTTAAGGGTGACATGTGCCTCCTCGTCAGGCGTGGGCTCGCAGGCGCTGTATGTCATCGGAAATATCCTGACAGTGCCGGGCGCATCGTGTGCGTATCGTATTAATGACGCGGCGCTAACATTGACATTCTTCCAGCCATCCTCCAGATTGGCCTCGCGTACGCCTGCGGTATTCTGCTCGCTATCACGGTGTGCAGCGCTACCTCTGGAGGCGAGTATATTTCCTGTTGCGTTAAAGCAAAGCTGACTTGAAGAAATCATCAAGGACATTTCAATCCGGTGTGTATAATATCCCCACCGAAATTCCCGAAACTGAATGAACCCGACAGGCCATCACCATCACCCAACTCGTATTCCACAAGTTTCCGCGTTTGAAGGGACTGAGGTTAGGATCTTCTGTTTTTGTCATTCAGCCTCTAACCCTCCGGGCAGGTATATTGTGGCACAAATCCTTGGTGGCTACATCGCCTGTTTACTCGTCTACGTGCAATACAAATCCCTCCTTGTGGAGTCGGAGATGGCGCTCCTTGGGGCCGGACCTGGCATCAGCGCAGCGACCTTCTACACTCCAAACGGCCCTGGCGGAATCTTCGCCCTCTCTTTGCCGACTGGTTCCAACTTGGGTCGGGCCTGGGTAAACGAGTTCGTCGTGGTATGTGCATATTATTGTGATCCGTACAGCGGTTGACAATGAGGCGAAGGACTTCATCCTCGCGGTTACTATCTTCGCCACCCTCGACCCGACCAACACCCTGATCCCCCCATCGTTTGGACCCGTTCTGATCTCTCTAGCCTAGTGAGTAGAATCGGCTGTAATGATACCAAAATTACATTAATGCCCCTCTAGTGCCGTCGCGATCTGGTCGTTCTCCGCCAATGGATGTACGTGCGGGTACCTATCTCTCGATCCCTATCTCACAATCCCGCAGTGGCCGCCAACGCCGCCCGTGATGTCGGCGGTCGGCTCGTCGCGCTCACCGTCTGGGGCAAGCCAGGTCCGTGGTCTCTTGAAGCTCAAATTTGGGCCGACCCTAATTTCCCCAGCTGCCGGCGGCTCATACGCAGCGATTGCCGCGCTCACCAATATACCTGCGACTCTGCTCGGCTGCGTTGCGTACGAGCTGATGCTGAGTGATTCCGATCGCGGTGCGCAATTTCCCTGCGAGTAAAGCAAAGATTCTGTCCTCACTTCATTCTAGTAATTCCGGCCGCCCATCTCGAGGTGCTTAACGCCCACAAGAACCACCGTCGCCTCAGGGAGCAGCAATCCCACACGCCTGACAGTGAACCAAACCTTGAAGAGAAAGGACGTGTCGGGGAGGTGGAACGTGTGTGAGACGGCCAACGTGTCTTGCGCTACTCGCAGAATAGGTACCATGTTCGATTTGCTTGCGACTCTTGTACGACTGAAAAAAAATCCTTGTATTGACGCCCCCGATGCTCGGATTCAGGTATCTCAATTCACAGGTAGGTCAATCTCGATCCTCCGTTATCCTTCACTTCCTTCAACCTTACAAGAGTGGCTTGTTGTGCAGTGTTTGGTTATAACGTAGACACGCGAAGAGTCACGTGGAACGATGGCTCAACTGCATATATAAACGCTTTGCGATAAACCCCTGCATTCTTGGATATATCATATCGGCCGTCTCTGTACGTAGTCTTTCTCCGAGTCTCCGACGATCTCAGAACAAGTCCACTCTCTACGTTCACATTCGCCTCCGAATATTGTCCAGTATTCACTGCGTATGTATCTCTATTAAATTCGCCGGTAGCCCATCCGTCAATAACTCTATTCCCCGCGTATAATCTTTGAGAGACCGACACTTAGACCGCCCCACCAACTCCTTCAATCCATCGTGTATACGTGAGCTATTCATCCGCAGCGGAAATATCCAACACTGCATCTTGGCTCCCCTGAACACCGACCGCAACGTCGAGCATCAGCTTTCCCCCGCTAACGCACATCCTTTGTACCCTGTCCGCCAACTGCGCCTGCACCCATTCCGAGAAGGAATGTGCGCGGAACTGCTCGGTCATCTGGTACGCAGACACGACTTGGATGTCGACGGGGTGCGTGGTGTAGTTATAGGTCGTGATGAGTGGGGTGGTGGTGTGCGACATCGCCTGGGCATGCAGGGAGAGCACTCGAGTCCGGTTGTGAGTGTAATCATGGTGGAGGATGAATCGCAGGAAGGCTTTGTCGCGCTTCGCGATGTCAGTGACACCTGTACGGATCGAAAAGTCAACCTCGAGTTCAGTTGAAAGAGGAATCATACATGCCCTGGTGCTCGAAGTATTTGCATGCATGTTTGTGCAGGGATCCCCAGTCCACTCGCTGGCAGGCGACAGAACAATAATATGCACTCGCACAGTTTGCGCAACGTTGAAAGTTCTTCCGCGATGAAGCTACTTGGCACTGTACTCGCTTCAGTGGGTACTCGAGAGTGCGAAGTCAGTTGACTCTTACCTTCATATTGTCGCAGAATTTGAGTGAAGGGTGTCGCTCGTCGAACTCGGTCTTGAGCTTAAGACACCCTTGAGCAAGAACAACGAACTTGGCCCAACTGCTACGTTCTGCGGCGGAGGATCGACTCAGGTGCCGGTACAGTTCGCCCAGCTGTCTCTCGAAGGGGCGCAGAAATGAGTAGAAAATGAGGTATGATGTCAACGCGTCACGGATGTCCTGGAGTGTTTTTACTAGTCGCGGTATCCGACGGCATCCAGCGTTCATAATCACCTGACCAGTATGAACTTAGGTCGGAGAGCTTCGAGAACCCATGGATATGCAGCTTCTGTCTGCAGTATGGTGCAGAGAGTACGGATGCATTGATCGTACGCCGGACAGTCCTGTAAGTTGAGCCCGAGGGGTCGGCTCTCCATCGCGATCGTCAGTCTGACGAGACTCTGCGTGAGCCCCTGATGGAGGAAGGGTAAAATAATCTCGTCGCTCCGAGAGACAAATCGCATGAGGAGCAGAATTGTGCGCACGGGCCAATCCTCATTGAACCGCTCGAGGGTCACATCGGAAACGATCGCATGCAGGGTTGTAACGACGAGAGTTGCCAGGTCATCCATGCTGCCGCCGACACCGGTCAGAACCGCATCCAGATTTTCCTTCTCGTCCAACTGAAGAAATTTTGTCAATAGAACCTCGAGATCTTCCGAAGGATTTTCGTATCGCCGCAGGCTCTCGACGTCCGCGTAGTGGACCCAAATCTCCGCGATCATGACGCGTACTCCAGATGCTTTATCCACCATCTCCTCTACCACCGTCGAGTCCTGATCCCTGAACGCAACGCGCCGCAGGATAGACAGGTTCAGTGTGTTGATTTGGTTTTCGAGCCCGTCGGGTAGCGTATACATATGGTGGTGATAGAGCTGCATCCATTTCCACATGCGTGGCCAGAGTTCGACGAGCGCTTCATGCACAACTACATCTCCTCAGATGATTTTGACCATGCATTTGAGCGCGTAGTAACTGGTGGCGTCCACACCGTGCATCAACGATAATCCGACGGGGTCCGGTCCTAATCCAGCGTAGAAGGCGGGGAGGAAGAGAACAGATGGTGCGAGGGTGGCATCTAGGATTTCCCGGGATATGTAGGCATATATTTGCTCGAGGTGCGATGCAGCGTCTGGACCAATCCGACAAGCCCCGAAAGCATGATTCTACAGGCGTTGGAATAATTACGCCCCGACAAGTCTAAGGCCATACCCGTTGAGGCTCCGGAAGCTGAGTGAGATTGCTTGGATGCAGCGAGGGATGGACCATGGTCAAAGTCTCAAAGAGAAAGCAAGTTACCGTGACAGTCACATCAAGTCAAGGAACAAGTGCGGACCGCGGGCCGGTGTGATAGGGGCTTGAAAGAGAACGAAAAGCAGATTATTAATAAATCTTGCATGGATTCGGGCCAATCGGACTTCGTCTCGCATGGATTTTTATGGCGTGGATTCGCGTGGATATTTCCGGGCAAGACCTAGTTTTACCTGATAATTTCCAGAAAGGTTGGAGAAAAGTAACAGCGCTAGTGGCAGGAAATATCGGAATTAAAGCGAGTACTGACAGAAGCAGTCCCTTCAGCGATCAAAGTGGACTCTCACTCCACTGTTGTTGCGGTCTAGGGTATTGGGTATTGCCATCGCCGCGCTCCCAACTGCAGAATTCTCTGGGGTTGAACCGACGCCGCCGTGTAAGCGAGCAGCGGCAGCCGCCTGTTCATCATCCCGCTCCGAACTCTCGGAATCCATCTGCCTGGTGATGTCTTGCAGCTCGGAAGGTGTGGGAGATGGCGCGGGGTGGCGCTCGTAGCTCTCGCTGAGCCAGCTCGCAAGATCAAATCGGGGGTGGGTTCCAGTCGCAGCGGCCAGGGTTGGAGTTGCTTCGTCGTTCGTTGTGGGGAATTTACGCTGCCGGCGGGAAAGAGGAGGCGAGACGGATCCGGCGAGGAAGAGATACGAGGCCGTGTGATTTGGGCTCTGATGCCCTGGGCAGTAGGTTTTACGAACACCGAGGGTGTTCCCGCTAGGAATAAGGGAGGTTATTACTCCCGGTTCGAAATATGTAGACTCCCAAACCAAACCATATGCTGCACCCGACGCCCTCGGCCCTACACCCGCATTCTTCCGCTCTAGGAACGCCACCGAGTTGTCGTTTTTGTTCTTCAGTAAGTATTCTGAGGCCAGGGGTACCACGGTGGGCAGAATCCGCTCGGAACGGACAGTCCATAACTTCCTTCCGCTCGTGGACACAGTGGGGTGAACTTCAGTCCCACATCCAGTGATAGCTCCGGCGGTATGACCGACTGACGATCGTGAATCGTGGAGGGGGAGGGGGAGCATTGGCACAACGTATGGTGGGGGGGACCTAAGTGGATAGGGCGAGGCAATTTCCCGCCTCGAAGGCTTCGTTGCGCCACAGGTTATCGCCTGCTCTCGTCGTTAGTCCCGTTGGATTGCTCGGGTCATTCTCCGGGACGAGGAAGCAGGTCCGTGAGTCTGGGGCGCCTCCACCGGGTCGGTTCGAGTGGAATTATGCCACGGAGACCCAACCATATCCTGAGACATGGTGGTAAGAGAAGAAGAGGATGGTGAGTGTGCATCGTGACGTAATGGAACACAATCGGTTGCGCAGCGAAGTTTAACTCTGAAAGAAGCGAGTTCAAAGCCGCAGGAGCGCCTAATTTCAATTCACTTTAGATCGCGGTCAAGATCGCACTTCTAAAGAACCTGTATCGATTCGAAGACCTTTCGTCGAAGAGAGTTGGCAACTTACTATAGGCGGGAGATTCATCTGATCCCAACAGCTCTGAAAGTGCCGATTCACTCCCATGTGTTATCTGGACGCCGATATTTCCACCAGAGCATCCGCCCCAAGTTTACCGAGTGCGTTAATGGAAGGAAAGGGAGCCCGGAGGTAGTTCCAACTTACTGGAGACAAGAAGAAAGCGAGAGTACGCAGCGGCTTGAACGAATTCAGAATATTACAGAACAGATGAAATCGGCGATACATCGCAACTTAGTCTCTGGTACACACATGCTTCAACATAAGTTACCTCCTCTGGCGCGTGGTTGAGAAATGAAATAGTTGCCATTACCGAGACGACTCGCGAGTTGATGCAGGACTCAACAAGGCGTCAAGGCGTCAAGGCGTCAAGAATACTTAATCATTGAAAGCGCGAATATATAGTTCCAGATCTTGGTTCCAATCCGAGTGAGAGCACAGACCACCTGCGCCCTCAATTGTGGGTTTTTGGTCTTTCTATTTCTGCTTAATTTCATGTGAGCGGTTTCGAACCATGTTCAGGTTGAAATTTGCGTGTCTGGGATGCTGTTGGCGTTGTTGGAATCAATAGAGCAATCCAGTATTAGCGGTAAACCCGTTGCAAACGCGCGGGGAATTCTTTCATATCTAGACAACATATATACTGGTTTACCGGAATTAAGGTACGCATTTCAGGAACAAGGAACAAGGAGGGGAGACCAAGGAGGGGGGGACCTGGGAACTAAGTGTGCCAGAGTCATAATTGACAGGCTGTGCACGCACATAGCATCTCGATACGGCGGCGGAGACTGGAGAGGAGTCCAGGGACAATGGTAGGTATACTTAGTGCCCTGTACACTCAGATAACTCGTGGGCCGCGGCGTTCTTACGCGGGACCGGCCGTGTAATTCTACCGTGGCGTACCTACCTACCTACCTACCTATCTACCAACATGCGTTCGTTCCTTTCCCAGTCCAACTTTTCATGTATCACAGACTCGAAAGTGGTGGTTGCTGGGATCCTCAAGATACCGGCAACGTGCAACATGTACATTGAAACCTTCACTCGAATTCACAACATACGAAAAAAATACAAATACATATTTCCAAGTACACCGAATGGGATTTACGATGCGACGGCAGCTCGCTGGAGGCCCAAGCTCCCCCGTTCCATGTTGATCGAGAACCCACCGAAACTTTCACCGCGGAAGTTTGGCTGCCAGTGAACGGCCTCCAGGGCTTTGCGTGAGTTGATGCGACGCAACACTGCTTCCGTCTCTTCATCGTCGCCAGCAATTCTCATGACATCCTTCGGTCCCAGGATAGGACCGTCGTCCGCCATGAGTGTGTCGATGAGTCCAGGCTCCAGTTTCGCTTTGACGTTCTCGTGCATCTCCGGATCGGTGAGACCCAGAGCGTGCTCGCAGAAATCCATTGTGCTTTGCAGCATTTCCTCTGTCACCGTCGGATCGTTAGTGTCCGCCGTCCCTTGAATCACTGCAGGCGGATTAGACGCGACAATGGTCGAAGAAAAATAACATACCCGGACGAATGAAGTCAAAGGCTCTGTCGAAGTTGTCCTCGTCAATATCAGAGAGAACGGGCACCGATTGCGAAGTGATCTGTCTGTACGCGCTCATGACGACCAACAGGAACCTGCGCAGGAATTATTTTATAATGCTGGGATGAGCGAAACTGAGTCTGACGAACCGCGTGTACGAAGTACCAGTCTTCTCGTTGTGGAACGATATCGCCTCTTCCTCCGTGCAGTGGCCACGAATTGCAGCCGCGATGCTACTGGCCGCAGAGAGTCCACTCGAGAACGCGAGATGCACCCCAGAAGAGAAGAAGGGATCGATCTAACCAAACAATCAGGACTAAACTCTCAGAGAAAGCATGAAAACTCACAAACGCTGTAACCGGACGTCAGCGATTAACATAAACGGGGCGGCGGAATGAAAACGAACCTCCAGCATCTCCGACAATGCGATAGTTGGGTCCAGCATACTGGCTTGCCGAATAGCTGTAGTCACCCGCGGACATGACCTCGCCCAGGAACTTAGCGTCGCCAAGCAAGCGCGTAACTCCAGGGACGAGCTTGAGCTGGGTATGATAGTGCTGGGTATTGATGTCGGGGCCAGACAGCTGTGCTTTCTTGGCGCGACTTGACTCCTCTTTGAGGACAATCCCGACTGAGACCTTGCCTTTGGCCAAAGGGATGAACCAGCACCAGCCACTTTCGTCTGGGAAAATTATTCATCAAGGAGATCGCGGGACGCGAATGACACGAACCTGTCAGCGCTTCGAGCCAGGTCGCGTTCTCGCGGCTAGTCCCTGGCGCATACATCCCCGCGCCGGTCCAGTAGCCCCAGAAAGCAACGCTGCGCAGAGCCTGGTTGAACTTCCGGTTCTTCAGGTACTTCGTGGACATGACTGCGACATTTTTTTCCGTTAGCGGTTGAGGTGAGAAGTTAACACTTTTAACTCACGGCCATTGCGACCCGAGGCATCAACGAGATATTTGAATTTAAGCTCGCCTGTAAGCCCAGTGTCGGATTTCCACTCGGCAGATACGGGCTGCTTGTCGTTTTCCGAGGAGAAGTTGATCGCCCCGACTGAAACTCCCTCGTGAACGCGCGCGCCGCTTTCACCGGCGTGCTTCAGGAGAATGTCATCAAATTCGGCCCTGGACTGAGAGAAAGTCGTTAATGGAGGCTTTTATGTCACACGAGCAGGACCCACCACGTTCCAAGCGGCCTTCGTGGGATCCGGGTTGATGAAGTCGGTGTAACCTGGTTAAAATTTTCAGTTCCCATGAAAGAAGAAGGTTACTTAAGCCGAAACTTGCCCTCCCGCTTCGTTTGATTAAATTTCAACGCGGCTCCAACCTGAGGTATAACTTAAGGCTCCCTGGACCCTAAGAAAGGCACATGTATTGAAATACGAACCTTAACGCAAAAACCAAAGTCGACGACCTTCTGTTCGACGCCAATGAAGCGCATGAACGGCCGGCATGAGGGAAGCATACTTTCGCCAATGTGGTACCTCGGGAAATGGTCCCTTTCGAGCAGCGTAACCTCATAGCCCTCTGGATCAACGTTAATACCGGGGAGAGAAGGAAATGTTAGGTGGGCTCACCCCTGGCTAATGCGGATGCAGCGTAAGAGCCAGAAGGCCCACCGCCGATGACGAGGATGTCGGTTGAAGTTGCCTGTAGAGGAATGAGACGTCGCTCGCGAGGTGAACATGGCACATACGATGTGGGGGGTAGACATGAGGAGTGACTTTCAGGTAGGTAGGTAGGTAGGATAAACGGCCAGAACTCGTCGCTTATATAGGATCTGTTGGTCAGACATTCGATATCCTTACGGTTAAACACAAGGCACATCAACCTTTGTGTGTCCCATCACCCTCGTTGTGTGGAGATTCAAGAAGTTCGGGTCGAGATTTGCACTAGCGGTAATTGTGATAGGCGAGGAAGGAAGCACGGTACAATGCTCTACCGAGCAATGATGATGACCCAGCGGGCAGCCTAAGGCCGGCTGTAGGTTGTACGCCGGGGCACACAACGAACACAAAGGGAAATTCTTCTTCTGGGTAGTGGCATCGGCAACGTGTAAAGCCGAATCAAGTTCAAAATCGCCAGGACTGCATTGGAAAAACAAAAGGCAACGTAACTGCATCATCAGTTGAAAGTAGGCCATGAGGTTCGCAAAGTTGTCGCTGTCCTCGCTAACTCTCATGCGCTTCTGGCGCTTCTGTTTGATTATGAGATTTTTACCAAAAACGCGCCGTTACCCAGGGCTGGACCCACCTTTCCAGTTACCTACCTACCAGTCAAGGAGTCGCGAAGAGTTTTGTCGCACGAAATATATTCACGAAGTTGGGCTCGTCTTCGCGGTTTTCTTTCATCGGCGCGAGAAAACCCATGGTCTTTTATCTCCGTCAATCTTGTGCGCAAAAGTAGCAACAGATCTCAGGATGCAGAGGCCCCCGAACGGTTAGCATTCTTCGATTGAGCTAAAAAAGCTCCTTCCAATGCAGGGTCATCGTTTGACCTCCGGTCCTAACCTCCGACATGCGCTTGGTCCACACCAACTAAAACGGGATGTCCGGTTGGAGTTACGGCACAAATCTAGGAAGACGCCAACTATGAGTACTAGAGTGGATCCGCGATCACAAACCCTGCGACCGTCCCCGGACAATGGTAAACTTCCAACAAATTCCAACCCGAACGTCGTAGAACGTCGTAAAATCCTTCTACCGTACGAGACGTCCCGCTGAGAAGATTATGAACCTAGCAGCCGGGAAATGTTGAGATCAAGAACGCGGATCGGGATAAATGACAAACCGTGAGATCATAGTAATAGAGAGGCGCTCCGGCCACCCCGTAGTTCGCCAGTAAAGGCTCAGGCGCGTTGCCGCGGCGAGCCCCCAAGATTGGAATATGGCGAGCGTACGGGTGCGGAGACGCGCCACGGGAAGCAGAAACTGCAATGTATTCCAGGATAACCAGTCGCGTTGTCGGGAGGGCAGCAGTACGAAGATGAGTGAGCATAGCCACAAGATCCGCGTCCGACAAGTTGTGAACGATATTTCGGAGCAGGAATGCCGATGCGTTCTTCACTGGCTGAGGCTCAAGGACCACGTCGTGCACTTCACAATGTCAACACGGTATGGACAGGGAGATTGTGTAACTTACCTTGGAACTCGACCATTCCGCTGTCTACATGGCTGGGGAGGAATTCTCTCCAATGCTGCGTGAATGAGGCTCGTGTGCATGTCACCGATGGATCTCACTCACGGCTTTGGACTGCTCGATGACGGGTCCACGGTCTTGGTTGACAATCTTCAAAGTCGGAAATTTCTTCGCAATGAAGAGAGTGGATGCACCGAGACCGCCAGCCACGTCTACGACGACGCTCCCAGCGGGGAGCTCATCCCAGGGGAAACCTGATCTTCGGCGTTAATCTTCTGGTACAAATTGCGGTTGAAATAAAAAGAACGAACCGCGGAAGATTGTGTCCTCTGGCTCTTCTACGGTTGTCCCTTGCATAGCAATCCCAAAGCGGTGCAACTTCGGTTCGTTGTTCGGCTTCTCCAACCACTGGTACATGGCTTCATCCGTCTGGAACGCGAGCATATGCGGTGTGGCGGGTCCGGAGGGATCAAGCATGGCGTCCGTCATATAGGAGGAGGACTTGAAACAGTCGTCCGTACTACACAGCCGCTGAGTGATAATAGATCCGGCGAAAATAAATACTCACAGGAATTCAACGAGGGCAGTTAGACCGTCCGTCCCAGAAAATCGGTCGTGGGGTCTAAAAAGATGTAAATGTGGGCCAGTGTTTTGCAGGGGGAGGCGTACTTGGCGTATAAGACATCGGCGGATTTGCCCTTGTCCAAGATTGAAGAGATGCGTGTGTTGGCAAAGACGTCGGTCGTGACCTCGCGGAAGATGTGATGCGTCGCGAGAAGACGCAGGATTCGGGCTTTGGGATCTCGCTTTAGCATCAAAAACAGCAGATAGAAACGGCTTGAATCACCGAGAAGACTAGGATCAACCTGGCCTCGAGCTGCGATATGCTTCACGTGCAGACCCTGGACAATGAATGATCAGCGAGAAATAGCGCATATGGGCTCCAGTACGCACCTTCGGTCCAGCCTCCTTGAGAATCTCTGCAACATGGAGCTCTGCTGCCGCCCGGAGACAGGACGATATTTGGAACTGGGATGGGTGGATTAACGTTCGATACAAGGCCAGAGCAAGGAGAAATTACCGCGTGTGAGTTGGTCACGATCGACTGGACGGGGTCTCTCATGATAGCGGTGATTTGACCTGCCGCCGCGACGAGCTTTTGGACTGCACCAGCTACCACGGGATCGCGTCGAAGAGCTTCCGCGGGATCAGCTCGATCGAACGGTGTATCGAGTGGCGGCGGTATTAGTCCGGCATCCTTGTATGTGCGTTCCACCGTCGTGACAGCGTCCGCAATCAGGTCGGACAGCGCGCGGAGTGTGGCAAAGGCGTCCATATTTTGGGTCTAAGGAGGGGGTTCGAGGAGGAGTATGTAGGCAACGCCTGTTTTTCGATGTTTGGGAAAAGATTGTCGAGTCCGCGAATCATGACACATCCTGCCGTACACCTTCCACGAGGTGTCAGCCGCGTCGTGAGCCGCGTCGTGAGGTGGGTCGGACAGTGACGCAGGCCTGCCTGGGCCTGCAAGGGTGACGGACATCATTTACATTCAAGCCTCGTTGGACACCGAGTCGTTGATAAAAAAGACGAGTGCGGCGGCGTGTGCACTCCGTCGAATATCCTGCCTACCGGCTGCCGTCATGTGAAACCCACCTACAGGGACGCCGTGATGCGATCAAATTCAGGCGCTTTCTGCCTCCGCTCTTCTCCCAACCCTCTAGGACGTATAAAACTTAAGAGAAGTTTACATATGCATAGCCGCGGTGGGGTGCGATGCGGGCGGCCGTACACCGCTTCGTTTTTCATTTCATTTTGGTCATATTTATTGGTCCCGCGGAGCTAATGAATTTTTGGGGCACTTACAGGTTCGGGTCCGATTCAGGCATCGCGACGGGATCTCCACTTGATACTACGGCATCGCCGCTAATTCATTTGTACGTCCGCAAAAGGCGAGCCGCGGCGCAGATCCATTAAGCCTGGAAGTCAAGCATTTTTCGAACGGCGGCCGCCACCCAACTCCTTTGTGTCGGTGTATGGTCGGCGTTGCTTGGTGTTGCATTCCAGCTTACTAGTACGACTCCAAGGCGCTTCGAACACAATGATTAATTTGACTCTAGTCTGCAAGGAATTCGGACGCGATTCAATCTGATTCAATGAGGTGACCGGTAAGGATCCCGCACGTCAGATGTGCATGATGTGCCTCTGATTTCTTTGGATCTCCATACCCGTTGCTTTGTCCCCTTTAGACAACCTCTCGAGAGGTAGTGTTGCGATAAGGTCAAATTCAGTGCTGGATAGCACCAATGAAACGAAGCGACAAGTCAATGAGCGCTGGGACGAGCAGAAAAAATTAGATCTCACAAGAGGGCCATGACTTCAGAGATGTTCCAGCTTCGGTGGCCGTTGAAACATGTGCTGGGGAAACAGGCCAAAATGCTATATATGCTAGAGACAATGAGCAGAATGCTTGACTGGACAAGCCTCACCTGAAGAAACTGGCTTGCACAGCTAACAACTACTAACCAAATATAGCCCCTTACACCCCTTTCAAGGTCTATTTGCACTGACGAGTGATGTTTGTCCAAGATTACACCAATGTACTTCCAAGGACGAGGACCAGTAGTTGAGAGCCAAGTTGTAATCTTGATCATTTGTGCTTTTGAAGAAGGGTTTGAACAGAGTTCTGAACACCTAAGTGGTATTTTTAGATGGTAAAGCTCCACAGCCGTGTTTCCAATATCCCAAGTGCGATTCAGACTAGGTCCTGTCTTTCAAAAGTTTATCCTGTGTTATTCCAGGCTGCCAATGAAACCCTGTCAGGATTTAGTGTTTTACGAGTGTAAGCGGGTAATCAAGTACTGATGTTGTGAGTGATTTTTCAGTGAGTTTTGTGAGTTGGTCGTAAATCGTAAAATGTATCAAGAGTCGTAAGAGGATATCTGAATAGCTCAGAATTCAGATGTGAGGGATTTGGAAACCTTCAATGTGAGTGGTCTCAAACTTAAATCAAACAACAGGTAACTCCAGATCTTATGGGCTGTTATGCGAGGAACTGATTCAAATTGGCTATGGATCCTACGATTAGCGGATTTGGCAAAGAGGGACTACTATCTTATGGACCTGAGGGTTAGGCAGTAGGTGAATTGGCTAAAGACTCTACAGTTAGCCTTTTTGGAGTTGTATGCAGAAGTGCTACATTGTGGATTGATGTAAGGATGGACACCTTCACATGAGGACATACTCTCAGTTATATATGAAGGTTCTGGAAACCAGAACCTTCTACATACACCAGGGGCAAGACCCAGGCACATGGTTTTCATGTGCCTTAAATGCACATTCAACGCACATGCTCCGCACATGAATGTGACATGGCTCAAAGGTCAACAAGCATCCTTCACCAGACAAAGAATATACAAAGAATACACAAAGGAGGGACAAAACACAGGGCCGGGGCACAGCCCGGTGCGGGAATTCTGGCCTGCCTTGGCCCTGCTCTTTGTCTGTCCTTTATCTGTTCTTTATCAATCCCTTGTTCAGTAAAGAACCATTCTTGAACCGTGATAAATGTCACACTCATCTGCGGTGAATGTGTGAAGAATGTGCCTTTAAGGCACAGGACAACCATCTGCCTCAATCTTTGCCCCCGGTGATAGGGTTGGAATCTTCATGTATAGTACTAGAAGATTCCTTGGAGTATTAGAACAGTGTTCCATGAAGTTCTAAAGGTGTTCTAGAATATCTGTGGATAATGTTCTAGACACTATTATGAGCACCACTGCAAAGGAAAAGACTACATAGAATGGTCATGCATCAACCATAAGGATTGACAATTGATGAGTGTGGAAAACATGTAAGAAACATGTTCTTAGAGTACAGAATAAGGTTGCACGAAGTTGATTTGATGGCATCGATCTCTGATCAAATATTAATGTATTGAGCTTTTGGAGTTGTCCAGAAGCTTATACACTGGGAGCGGCCTTCAATCCACAGCCGGAATATCAAAGTTCTACAGATTATCTACGGTTGATCTGCAGGCTTCGTAGATCACCAGACGATCAGATGGCCCTATAGATCGGCGAAAGATCTGATCTTGTGTCGATCTACAGGGCCAGTAGATGCTCTGAAGATAAATCATAGAACTTTGATATTCCGGCCATCTACGGCTAATCTACGTGTAGATTGAAAGCGGCTCCCAGTGTTAACTCAGACCAGGAATTTGGTTGAGGTGCCAAAATAATAGCTGAGAAGTGTGGGTGGCTTCGCTCTTGAATCAAAAGACAAGACTTATGTGAATAAATAGGAGAGGTAATCCCAAATTACCCAAATTCCTAACAGGAATCAGCCGGTGCTGGGCGACAAGTCCAGAGCCGGAATGGCCAGTGGGTGGCTGGGTGCAATCAAGTCCGAGGAGTCAAAGTGGATAACAAAGGGAAGTGCCAGTGAACCTTCATTGCATGACACAGCCGGCAAATGCCATGACCGTGGGTTCATGGCAGAGGTCCGACCCTGTGACCCCTGCCATGGTGTTGTGCAAAGACACTGATTTTCGGCTGATGTCAATGTTGAAGTTTGTGGGAAATCGGTGGGAAACACTTTGATCCCAAGTTTAAATCATCGGCAGGGGGTGTGTGAGGTGTTCACCCAGTGCATGTTGGGCTGCTCGTACAAAGAAGAGTGATGTTTCAATCTTTGTTGACTGTGGCTTTAAATTTACTATTTACGATGTATGCACAGTTCACATTCTTGGTTGAATTCTGGATGGACTCCCCAGGTGAAGGGAAAGTGAGTGAGCTGTTCAACACAAGTGCATGTACATATTTTGACCAAGCATTGGCACACATTGCGGGTTTTCAAGTCACTGATGCTTTGGAGATGAAAGGCAAAAGTGCAATAAAAGTGTAGGCACCGTCTGGGCCCCCCCACACAAGCACACTCCAGCAAAGGTAATTTCCAGACCTCCTGTCGGTCTGTGTCACGATCAGACCCTAATTCAATCGCTCCAACTTCACCTATATTTATTATCCGAGCGCCTATCAACACATCATGGGAAGACTGGGAAAATACTGACTAGATGCCAAGACAGAAATTTCTATGATATCATAACACATGGCGAACACATGGCACATGAACATGCCATTAAGGAATGGTTCACACACCTTATACACATGGATTTCATAAGAGCATACAAGTTCACACGGTTCGTTATTTAGTATAAGTAGAGTGGTTATTTGCCTGTAGTCTTGAGCCTTTTATTTGATTCATTTATCGAAGCACTTGTGCATCTCAGTCCCCAATCCACTATCTCTGCATAGTTGAACGAGATAAGGCTTTGATTGTGACAGTCAGCCTGAAGGCCACACTGCATGCTCCCTTTTGTTGTGTCTGCTAATTCATAAAAGCACGAGCACCCAGCCCACATTATTGTTGTCGCCTCACAAAAACACATCCACATGTGCTAGCTGGCTTTGGATGTGGTTTTCAATGCAAGATTACTGCACCACTCAGAATCCATTACAAATTTACAATGTTAAAACCCGAGGGCTGGTTGACTGAGGGAAGCAAAGTTATTGTTGTAATGTGTGTTTACGTATAGACCAATCACCGGCCCAGCCTTCCCAATTGAACAAAGGTGAAACAAATGGAAATGATCATTTGCAAGTGTTATGGCAAGGGTCATGGCAAGGGGTCAGACCTCTGCCATGAACCCACGGTCATGCATCAGCAAGAGCACAATTGTCTTGCGACTTTTGGGTCTTTTTCTCTTCTGGTAAAAAAAAAAGTTTGCAGAAATGATGTCTAGACTTCAATGGGATGACTCACAAAAAAGTTTTTTTTTGCGTCTTTTGGTTTTTTTGACATAGCTTGCGGTCTTGCGACTTTTCGGCTTTTTTGGCTTAGCCGAGCTAATAAAAGCTCGGCTAAGCTGTCAAAAGTAAAGTGTGGAAAACGCGATGTGGCATTTGCTGGCTGTGTGAAAGACCTGAGACTCTGAGATAGGTCATAGGAACTGGACCATGATCATCAGGAGATGATGAAAGTGTGACTAGAGGCAGGGGTAGTGTGTCCAGCGGTGAAGGGAGCACACTCAGTGTAGGTCTGACACAGGGGGCAAACATAGATGCCCTTGTCATAAGTGCATCCGACGCGCATGTGCAACGTCTTTGCTGCGTCCTTGCCCTTGAGCTTAGGTAATTCAATTTTTCCTTTGCGTGAGTTCGAATCTGCGAAAGGTCAACTTCTATGTTTCAGACTTTGACAATCTGGGAATGTATAACTGCTCAGATTCTGTGTCTTCTGTAGTTCAGTGTGGGCGATGTGTGCTGTCCATCCGCTACATGACAAGTGATTCATATGACAGACACAGACCATCTAATCTGCATGAACAAATGGAGGGTGCTGGTCCTCAAATGAGTAATAAGTTCAACAGCAAAAAATCATCTCAGGGCTGCTCAGAATCACGAAAGGGTCATACACACCGTATAACCGTCCCCAGTATATCCTGTGAAAGCAGTCTGACATAGACTTGAAATATTAACAAATCTTCATTGCACAAGAATTGTCATGGTTTGATACCTGCAAAGCACTGGTTGTGCCACAGGAAATGGGCCCAAAAGCTGAAACTAGCACAACTGGTCACCACTCCTCGTCTGGAATCTTGGGCCTGTAAAGACTCTGCAATTTCCGTGAACTCAGGGCAATCAACCGAGATAAATGTGGCAGACAGAAGTAACACCATTAGACATTGGAAAGGGTCCTCAAGGTTTCAGGGAATCATGGAACTGGGGAACAGAGAGATTCATTCAAAAATGCTCATGAGTTGCAAATTGATACATTGACAGATTCAAACTAATTTATAAACTTCTGTTGCCAGTTGCTGAGCCTTCATTGTGCACAGTTGGAGCACACACAGGCACAGGTTTATTTCTTTTGGCCTAAAGCTGTTTATATTTGTGGCTTAGGCACTAAAGATTAAAGAATGAAAAGATGACCTTTCACAGATTTGAACTCACACAGAGGAAAAATCGAATTACCTAAGCTCAAGGGCAAAGACGCAGCAAGGACGCAGCAAAGACGTTGCGCATGCGCGTCGGATGCGCTTATGACAAGTGTGTCTATCTTTGCCCCCGGTGTGAATGCGACCAGAACCGATTGTCAGCACAGAGCCTTAACTAGCAGGGTTACTGTGATGTAAGCAACTGGCGATACAAGAGAAGATATAGGTTTGAGATAATCCGACTAAGCTCTGGAGAATAGACTAGTAAAGAATGCAGAGCTGTAAGCGGGGTTTCATAGTAACAGGCCTAGTCACTGGTAGTGAAGCAACAGATTAATTATGAAATGCATTGGAAATGTCTCCAGCACGGTTGACAGCGAAATACCTGATCTGTCATCGGCATTGATGATCTGAGCTTCAGGCCAGATTTTTCTGTATTGGGTAGAAGTGGAATGATCTGGGATAACCCGAGAAAAGTGGGAATCACAACACCGGGGAAAAATGAAAATCTGTGCATGCAGACATAACACTGAGGTGGACCCCTGTGAAACAGGCAAGGTGGGCTAACAGTGAACTTGGGCTAAACTAAGCCATGAATGCAGGCTAGCTGAACACTAACACACTACACCAAATCCCCTGCTTATACTTCACTAAGACTAGTGCATCTTCCTCAGTGATGTCAGCGACAGCACTAGATCAGCCTGGCAGAGTGCCAATATGGAAATAACCTGGCCGGGACCTTTGTACGAATAAACCAACTAGAATCTGGGGTGTACTCTGAGTAGGGTGTGACACGGGTACGGGTGCCGCACGCGCGGGTGCGGTGTTGGATTTTTCCAATACCGCGAATACCGTAGCCCGTACCCGAACTCCAAAAAGTTCCCCAGGAGGGACTTGAACACATGATCTTGGCAGTTTGAGTAGAGACTTGAAGAAGGTAGATATCCAAGTAGACCAAAGCACCATGGACAGAGACTGAAATATTGTGAGCCTCTCCTGGTAGGATATTTGATCAAATCACAATTGCTTGATTGCACTCAGTTCACCTAAAGATGGACAGGAAGATTTCCAAAGCTCTTGTAGTCTAGTTGGATATCTGTTAGTTCTATATTTTGAGGCAAACCCAACTCCCATGGGTTCAATTCTGTGTGCTCCAGTTATTTTTAAATACCTGTGGGTATAAATTACGGTAATGTGCGGGTACGGGTACGGGTGACGGGTTTCGCGGGTACGGGTACGGTGTGACCTTGTGACACCCACGGTATCACCCGTATCACTCCCTAACTCCATGGTGAAGGAAATGAACAGGTTGTAAAACCGTGATTCATGACAAGTGAGTTTAGGTCCAAGCCGTAGTATGCGGCTACTGGTTTGGAGTCCTAGCACAATGAGTAATGATTTAGGCTTCAACTATCCCAACAAACAACCACTCTCTCTCAGCTAGCTGTATGCTTGACTTCCAAAACAAGACTTCCAAGTTCCCAAGGTTGGGATGTAAAGGTTTGGGGTGAAAAGGATTGTTACTAGGCAGACACACAAAAGTATAGTTGTCCTAGGTGAGGTAATAGAGTGTCTATCTGAAAACTTCTGATTAAGGGCTATACTGCTTCAGCTGGTCTTCCTCTATGGCTTGGCTAGCTAAATGCTGCTAACAGCCGACTCGGACTCCTTTGAATCTAAGCTCTTTTCATACACTTGATCTTATTCAGGACCTCAAGTACTCCCTAAGCTTGACTAGTCAGTCGCTGAATCATCCAAGGGATCTACCAGAGTGCTGTGCTAGGCGTGGTTCGTTTTACGGGAGGTGTTTCCTGGTCACCGAATGTGTAGCTCTCACTCAAGTCCACCACAAAGCTAGCAACTCTCAAGCCTTCTCTTCAAGTGTATGCTCCTGATTTATATGTGGAGAGTAGCGCCGCTCAAAACCTCCCAATCTGAAGCTTAACTCTTCGAATTCTATAGACTGGTTTACAACAGAGAAGGTACTTTATCTCTGCTTTGATTGGCCTGAGCACACCCTTATCAACAGAGCGATGAGTGGGGCATGAACTGGCCTCCAGCGGTATTTTATGAGTCTTTTTATACTGTTCAGAGAGAAAGAGATGAGGTAAAGAGAAATGAGTAAAACAGGCTGGTGTCTGGTCATGTGACTGCCTCCGGAAGACGAGCCGGGTCCATTTGTGGTCTAGGCTTGCCTAAACAGTCAGCTAGCTGACCATCTTGGGGCCCAGGTTGGGTATAATTGCCTTATCCAGAGTGCTAGTTTGCACCCTGACCCTCTCCATGTGTTGAGCTCTTTTGTCTACCGGTGTTGATCGCCTGTAATCACACCATTCTCTACCGGCGACTGCTATCTCACGGACTGGCATTCAGCCACTGCTTCATCTCAACAAGAATTTAATGTTCCTGCTATTTGTCTTGGTTAGGCTCTTTGGACCGTGTTGCGTCCATCACCTGATCTGCTGGTATACCCCTATACCCCTATTGTCAGTCCTCTCAAATTGGCTCCACTAGCACCACTTCAGCCACTATCACCTCGACTTCCAACAGGGCCTGTCCAGCTGCTAGTAACTAGCCGCCTTCCTACACCTGCTAGCCCACTCGTGCTCGTTCCTAATCTGTGCTAGCTCCCACCAAAGCCCCCTCTGTGCAGTCGTGGGTTCTCGTTTATAGAATCCTTGACACTCTGAGGTACTAGACCTGCTGGTATACCTCCTTAATGTGTACTCACCTAGTGTAATGCTTGTAACCACGCCTAGCACTAAACCCATACTACAGTCAGTAGCCGGAGCTCACTCTGACTCTCCCTTGTACCACTGAAAAGAGTCCCCACTGCTAGTTGCTAACACTGAGAAGCTAGTAGTGTGATTAACAGTAGCTAGCGGGTCTCTACCGGCACTAGCCCTAAAAAATGCAAAATGTAGCTAGAAGCTGCTAGATGGCAGCACATTGGTAACGCGCTGTTTCACTGGTAAGACCCAAATGCAGCACAAGTCTCTTGAGATTAAGGGTTAAATTGGGAGTCTTGGAAACCTAAATGCCGACCTGGCTTTTAGGGTTTGGCATTTATTGACATGCCCTGATCATTGATCCAGGAATAATCTGGGATATTTGTTTGGAGTTGGGTTGTTGGGTCAGAAAATGGGGCTGGAGTAAAGGAAATGAGTGGGTTGATAAACCCTGGTTCATGAGAGTGAGCTCAGCTACGGGGTTGTGGAGGAGTCCAGGAATAATGGTGTATGTGTTGCGCCCTGTACACTTAGATAATTCCTGAGCCCCAGTGTTCCTAAGTGGGACCAGCTGTGGAACTCTACCTACCTTCCTACCACGAGCCCTCAGTGCATCATGACCCCGTGTCACACTCTTTGAAGCTCAGAGGTGTGTTCCAAACCACGAGCCTGTTGAGGGTCGCAGAATGATGTCTACATGTAAGGACATCCACGTGACAATTTGCAAGCGCCCTGTTAACCTGATACATAGCCAAAACACGTATCTCTTTTGGCCGTGGTGGTAGAAGACAAGAATTGATGATGTTTGGCAAGCTTTGGCTCAGCCGGATCACACCGGCCACCAACTCTTTCCTTACCCAAATTCTCGCCCCATCCGTTGATACGACTACGGTGCTTGTGAGACTGGAAAGGTCAAATAAAATTCAACCAGAGAAACTCTCAGTGATGACCGAAGTACTGATGTGTGTTGCGAGTTGCATCAGCAGAACAGAATCTCTCTGACGCCCATGGCACGGTCTGGTTTTGTCTGACGGCTCTGACCGGTATGGCACTCATACCAGCCAGACAGCCTCAGAAATTTCAACATGCCATTTTTTACAATTCAGTCAGATATGATATTTGTGCCAGTTTTTAAATCTTTGGGAGACATCCTTTTATTCCATTATTTTTTGGTTTAAGAGCACTTAATACCTCATTCACCCTACAGTATGAGTACATCATTTCCAAATGAGCCTTGGTGGGTTATTCTCTTTGATTTCTCCCGGCTGAACATCTCCGTGGTTTGCTGCCAATGGTGAGTCAATCAATAAAGAACATGACTCATATTGAACATAGTTTCCCGATAAAGCCAGGTGCCCATTCACGCAGATGAGTACCGATCCGTGTTGATGAGTACCATTCAAAAAATCCCCCAAGTCATTCAAACTCCGCCCGATCATGATGGAAATCATGATGCGGACATTCGAGGCTGCGGAGTTCGTCGCCATGGCATGACTTGATGGGATCATTTGGTTCGTTGCTCTTTCCCTTCATGTCGCGCTCCTACCCCACTCCTCCCTCCGCTGCCCCCATCCATCTGCTTCTCGTTCGTTGTTCGCCAGCTTCCAGAATCACAATTGGATATCCAGTATCAAATCTCAAGAAGTGCTACTCTGTACTCTATGGCACCAGTTCTCGGAACGATGCAAGTCCCCAAGCTCCTCAAAGCTCAAGACACTGTTTCTGTCCCCTTCCAAGTCTGAAGCCACACCCTTCAAGCTTCAAGGCTCGTTCTCAAACCCTGTCATCAAGCGGCGCTCACAGCATCTCATCAAATCCTATGCCGATCTTCTATTACTACGGCCTATTCAAACTGAGAATCACAGCGAGGTCGATGTCTGGGTGCGTGTAGGTGCGTGTCTGCTGTTTTCTCATTCAGGTTTCGGATAATTCTGACGACGGTGTAAGCCTCTCTCTATTTAATTTAATCGACAATTCTAATCATCCATCCTAGGCTTAAAACCGCATCCCCGGGCATCGCACCCGTGCCCGTGCTTCCCATTCCCATCCCCAGCCCCACCTCCAACGCCAAGCCCCCTACTTCCCCGACAGCGACAGCAACACCACGACGACGCAGCCCCTTTGAAATGCCGCCAAGTTTTTTTTTTTTGCTTTTCCTTTAATACACCGATACATACTGTTTTACAGGGTATTTACATATAAGGAAAATGACTACATGTGACTCAGTATGACTCAGAACTAGTCAGTTCAATCTTGACTCAGACTTGCCGGGTTGCCGCTATGATGCCGAGATGCCGTGTGACCGATGTGATTAGTGACTCGTTGTGATCTCTTCTCCGCATTCAGTGAGCAGCTCAAGTGTCCAAAAAATCACGAGGAATTTACTACTACTGGTCGTGTAAGTGATACGCGCGGCCTGCATCGGCATTGCGGCTCCGGACATTGCCGGACCGCGGTCACTGCGGCTTCGCTGCGATCACTCCGGATCGCTGCGGCATCACTGCGGCCGTTGTTCAGTTTGTAAGTTTCCGTTTGTACAGTCAGTACGCACAGTGATGTAGGATAGTATTTAAGTAGACAGTGTTAGGCAGTTTCTTTAGTTTTTCTGGAATCCAATACCTCATCCACTCAACGTTGTGTGAACTACTTGGTTTCTGGACGACTTACGCGGGGTCCCTACCTCTCGAATTATTGGGACCTTACAGGTCGGAAGGCATCTGTTCCGTGTTCTGAGGAATTTGAGGAAATCCCGTCTCTCATCCCTTCTACATAAATGTTTACCTTACAACGATTCCACGATTTCGAACAACAAAAACATCGCTAGGCAGAATCGAGCACGACAGAAGTGGTTTTGCGGTTCCATACATTCCAAGCTGCATCTCGAGATTGTCTTTCGACAACAGTACTAGTCATGATAGAAGTGGCCATCTCCACAGTCAACTCCAAGATCAACGCTTTGAGCATGACCGGGTGAAACATCCCTGCGCAAAAAGCTCCCGTAATCGACGTGAAACAATGGTACGCCTGAATAACGAGGGGTAGTTGGAGAAGAACAGGCGGTGTTCAACTCGACCTCGATGTTTGCCCTGCCATGTTATCCGCGGTCCGGGTATGTCCGACACGGTCCCCAGAAATGAGTGCAGTGTCCTGCCCCCGCGACTCAAGACAGGGATAGGCAAAAGACATCAGCGAAGAAAATGTTCCACACTGGTTCGAGTGAAGTTTCTACACGGTCACCCGCGTCATATGAGGGAGCGCCACGTACTCAGTAGTCCAGAAACCAATTTAGAAGGATTCCAGACAAGGTTCCATGCTCAACCGCACTGCTGATGTTGTCGTCCATAGTTGGAAATGCATCAATTGGTTTCGTAGCGAGTAAATTCATCCCTGCGTCTCGATGTCGTGGGAAAGCACAAACTTCGTCAATTGATGCCACGGAATTTTGAGGAGAAAAAGAATATAGACTGAAACCTTTACAGCATAAGAGCGGCCTTTCCTGGAGCAGGAGAGCCAGTTTGAGGATCGCGATTCGCCACCGACGATTCGTCCCGTCTATCGAGAGCGAACTGTCACCATTTTCAGCAACTTTGAACCAAGAGTAGTGGGGCGTGGGATAGAACATTTATATCCTTCCATCGATGCGGCAATCGAAGAGGAAAGCTCCGGGAGTCCGGCGCGATAGCATCTACGACTAGGAGGAATGCATAGTCTGGAGTGCAAATGGCAGCTGAACAGTTCAGGAGGAAAAAAATGTGTGGCCACCGGACACCTGCCGTTGAAACGAAGTAGGAAACACCGTGATTACGGAGGCTTGTGGAACCGACTGGACGCAATTTCCCACCGCGCACCGGCGAACAGCAAGATCCTACTAGAGCTCTTCCGAGTCAGATGCTAGCCTTGCACGAGGTGGTATCTACGCACCGGAACGACCAAGTTGCCGCGGACGCCGAGATCACGGAAGCGATGCCGAAGCTTGCCGGCGGTCGTAAAGTTTTGACTTGGCTCAAGGTTCAAGTTCAGACGCTATTTGCGGTGTACGCCTTGCCTATATCCCTGTTGAATGGCCATTTTGGCATCTCCTCAAATTATGAGGGTCAAAGTTGAACGATTTTAAACTCCGCAGTTCCCGTACTGAACGCTTGATTCGAGGTGATTATCGATGTCGGAGAAGTGAGTGGATACCTCCCTTAAACTTCGCCGGCGTGGTGTATCGATTGTATCTTCGGTCGATCGTCTGTCATCTTAATAAACCTGCGGCCGTCAGCACTGGACTTTCTCTCGTGGGAATGGCGCAACGATAAATCATAAATACGACGAACCGATGCGTATCCCTCAGCTAATCCCATCATCCCCATCCCTATCTCACTTCACCTCCCCCTCCTTCGTCGCTCCCAATGTCTGAGAAGATTGTCACCCTCGCCGAGCTCAAGGAGCACAACACTAAGGATAAGCTGTGGTTGGTCCTCCACGGAAAGGGTGAGTACATACTTCTGGCTGTCCACCCAATCAGACGCCTCCGTTTTGCAATCGCTAACGCCCGGTTTTTGCCCAGTGTACAACGCGACCGCCTTCGCGGACGAGGTCTGCAACGACCCTTGTGTCGTTTGACCTTCCTTACTTACTGTTAGCGTTAGCACCCCGGTGGCGAAGACGCCATTCTCTCTGTGGCAGGTCAGGTACGTGTATCGATCGATGGCAAAATGCCGACCAGTGGGCTCATTCATTCTTTTTTCAGGACGGATCGGACCCGTTTGACGATGTTGGCCACTCGAAAGAAGCGCGCGAGCTCCTCGCTGACCTGCTCGTCGGCAAGATCGAGGGAAGCGTGCGTCTCTGCGGAAGCGGCCGTCCACTGTGGTCAGGACAGCACTGATTCCTTTCATAGGCGTAAGCGGCCGCACGCGGGCGCTTCTGATTATCCGCGCGAAGCGGCGCGCTGACACGTTGTCAGTCAAGCCGGATTGGACGTACTTCGGATTGGATTGGATGGGATCGGATGTGTCGAATCGAGAAAGGATAGAATGTATACCTTAGAATGTGGCTCTCAGCGCATCGATCTGTCATTTGCTGTAAGAAATTGCCAACGGATGAATTTTGAGCTTGAAGCCTACTTAATTGGAAGAAGCGAGAGGAGCCGCGCGTGGCGGGGGCATTAATAAGCGGTTGAAATATTCTCTCGGCCGTTAACAAGTCCAACGCAGCCATCTTGGACTTGGCGATGTGGTGAAAGGCAACAAAATTTTGATCACCGGCGGCAACCTCGTGCTTCTGTGACCGTTACGTTCGTGACACGCGTTCCCTTTCTTACTAACCTTTCCAGCCTGGCGTTGCAACCACGAAACCGATAAAGGATCTCCCAATCTCAATGCGCCTGAGTGCTCTGCTTTACTTGCTCCCTCGCCCGCAGCGTCTAACCTCCTCTTGGCCTAGCTTGACTAATTCCTCGTTGTCTCACTGGCGGCTCCGACTTCTATCGGGACAAATTACGTCTGTCGCAATACCAAGGAGGTCCGCAGAAGCCTTATCTTTTCTCATACAAAATGCTCACGGTATATTCGCTATGGCAGCTGACCAAACAGAGTCAAGAAGTTTCCCATAATGCGACACAGCCAAGAGCAGAAAGACCTAGTGCTTTTTCTGTTCCAGGCAATTAATTCCCTCCAACACCACTGGGACTTCGAAAGCTCAAATATTCTATGGCGACTTGCGCGGCGAAGCGTTATCGCCCCTCCACCGTCGATGCAATCTCAATTCAGGCGCTGCCTATGGAGGGACATTTTTAGAGCTATCCTCAACAATGGGACCCAATCTTGACAGGCGTGGTGGCTTATATATTATGACTGAAACTCACGGGATAATCTTGACCGCACCCTCCATCCCGCGTTCACAATGAACTCCAACGACTCGCTTGACGACAAACGCAGTGACGAGAAACATACCGACGAGAAGCATGAAGGTATTGAGGTCTCGGTTCAGGACGTTGATACCGGGGCGATGGTGGCCTCCGGAAATGTCGAACTCGACCCAGCCGAATCATTACGAGTGAGGTAAGCGGCTGGCGGTCTTTTAGCGATGCTTCGCTGACGCCTCCGTCTTAAAAGGAAGAAGATAGATCGTTACATCCTCCCTTTGATGTGCGGTAAGTGTTATGCACCTCTGCCCATGTCCCCGCCCTCACAGGAGTTGTTGAGTTCTCTACTGGTACGAGCGCCTTGCCCTATCAGCTGCGAGGCTTTTCTCATCGCAAGAATAGGGTCCAGTACATGGGTATGCCCGCTCTCGGCTCCTTCAGGCCGACTCCTCAACATGTTTCTAGATAAGACGACGCTGGGCAGCTCCGCTATCCTCGGTATCAAACAGGAAGCGCATCTTACGACGAGCCAGTACGTACCCACCTTCTCCAATGCGTGGACCTCATAATTGTGTGCAGATATAATTGGTGAGGCGAAAATAAGTTGAGCGATTTGACGTTGACATTATGGGCAGGCTAGGAACAGTCTTCTACCTAAGTTACCTCGTCTTCGAGTTTCCTCAGAATCTGGCGCTGCAGCGCTTTCCTGTGGCGAAATGGATGAGGTAGTTAATTCGCGGTGATCTGACCGATGACTACCAATAATCCTGGTAATGACTAGCATCAACATTTTCGTGTGGGCTATTGCGCTTACCTCCCACGCGGCGTGCAAGAGCTTCGCCACCCTAATGGTCGTCCGCGTTATCCTCGGCATGTGCGAGGGGTGAGTGCTTTACTGCGATTCCGACCGCTGAGTCACTGACTTCGTACTGCAGATCGATCACAGCAGGGTAAGCAGCCTGGCCGACGCCAGAGTGCAACGCCTGAGATTTGTGCAGGTTCATGATAGTGACCTCCATGTTCTATACGCGAAAGGAACGTGCTGTTCCTCCGCACAATCGGAGCTAAATAACGTCTTTCTTTTTTCAGGAGCAGACCCTCCGCGTCGGCTATTGGTGTGCGTCAATCGGTCGGTACTCATATTTGCAGCTGGCTGATATATACTCTCTAGTCCTCATGAACGGCGTAGCGCAAATAATGGCCGGATTCATCAGCTTTGGTACACTCCATATTACGACCTCGAGGTTTGAGCCTTGGCAATGGCTGATGGTCATCTGTGGCGCCCTGACCTTCATCGTTTCAATTTCATTCTGGTGAAAACAACCAGCTCTCAGGAGTGTACTCGATTGACTCGATCTAGGTTCTTCTTTCCCGACTCACCGACCACTGCATACTTTTTGACGCCATCCGAGCGTGCCATTGCCATACTCCGAATCAAGGTACGTTTCAAGACTTCGGTGACTGTCTGGCTGATCGGTTTCCTCAGGCGAATCAAACCGGCCTGGAGAATAAACATTTCAAGAAAGAGCAGTGAGTACTGCGTTGTAATCTCCGCCGAACGATATTTATCACGGCCAGAATGATTGAGGCCCTGACCGATCCCAAGACCTGGCTGTTTGCCCTGTTCTCTGGACTGACGAATATCCCGAATAGGTGAGATTAGCCACGATTTTCATCCCACCCACTATTAATTCAGTTCGCAGTCTCTCGTGAGTTCTGCCTATCGCAAAATTGTCGCGCCGCTCGTGTAATCGAAAGCCAAGGAATCAAAAACCACTCATCGTCAACTCTTTTGGTTTTACCGTCCTTCAAACCACGCTTCTGACGTGCGTGGACGGTGTCATCGAGATCATCACCATTTCCACTGGTGTAAATGTCGCCGCACGGACGGGCCAGCGGGCTTATACCTCAGTCGTTTACAAGATTCCCGAACTACTTGGAGCCATTTTGATTAATGCGCTTCCGTGGAGCAACAAAATTGGTTTGTTGTTCTCGCTCTGGATCACAGGTATGCCCCCCAAATGGCCTACCCCTCGCAGCATACGTACTGACCAAGTGAACAGGTGTCGGCACTACCGGATTCGGTAAGTTTCCCTCTGCGTTATTCCTGCTTCAATTAACTGTTCTTGGTTAGTAATATCGCTCTCATGGGTCGGATCGGTCACGGCAGGCCATACTAAACGGGTGACCACCAACGCAATCATGCTGATTGCATATGTCAGTCGTTTCTCTTCTCTCTTCACGGCCGTGTTCAAGATTACCTTCTTCCAGTGCATTGGGAACGCGGCAGGACCCTTTATGTGGATAGTGAGTTCTGATGTCATTCTCTCGCAGATAACCCAACTTTGGAACAGGACAAGTACAAGCCAAGAAATCGTATTCCCTGGATCATCATCGGTGTCTGTTATATCACCTGCATGGCGATCCTGCTGTTGATTCGATACATCTTGGCCGCCGAAAACAAACGGCGGGACGCAGAGCCTAAGATGGACGACGCGTACGATAACGTTTATGTCGAGCGACTGTCTAGCGAGGGTGTGATGGAGAAGGTGAAGGTAGATAGGGTACGTGTTTCGCCCTCCATTCCTTGCACAGTTTCTGAACCTGAATTTAGGAATTTTTGGATTTAACTGATAGGCAGAATCGCGACTTCCGATATGTCTTGTAGGTGAAAATTCTTCTTGTAAATACAATTTATGCTATCATTCAATGACTTTATGAGTTGACTGAAGGTCGGAATACGGAGTTCGGATAAAAAATAGATTTGGGCCTTTGAGGTCAGATCAAAGTTTAGATAGGACTCGCTCATGGGACACATATCCCGGAGGCAAAGTTCGGACAGTAGAAATTCCTCAACTAAGGTCAGATTCAAGTTCGTATGAGAGCTGTGCGCCGGCCCTGAAGGATGTATGCAGCCGGCAAAGTAGGGCCACAGTATGCTTTGTTAAAGGCTCGAAAGTTCAGGGGAAGTTTGATGCAATAAATGATGTTCGGAGGGGGAGAATTCAACGGAGCGGGTGATTTCCCGTAAGGAAGGTAAATTTAATCTGGTAGAATATTTCGGAAGGATGCCGAGGCAGCTGTCAGGACGGACGGGTTTATTCGACATAAGGCAAATAAACCTTAGTTCTGGAGGGGGAGGAAGGTACCCCCCCTCAGGATTTAATGCTTGAATAAACCATTCTTAGACAACATTGATTGCTCGGCATCTCCGGCACAACGTTCCCGATCTTCCAATAGCCTCTCGGACGCGTCGTGCTTGTGTCTTCCTCGCGTAGTATCGTGTCTTGCACATTCGAGCACCCGCAGATTGCGGACACGATTCTGGCGGTTCCGGATTGTTCCAACCATCAAAAGTCCACTTTTATAGTCCAGTTGGTAACGTCTCGACGTCGGAGTCGACGACGCTGGATTGATGACGCGGTCTTCCAGCAGGACTTGGCTTCAGCTCAGGTACATGAAAACATTCTGAGGATGTTGCTTCTGCTGTATTTCCCAAATTCTATTATATGCGCTTCTTGCGGGAAAACATCGGCTTGAATATCTTCAACAATCACTGGCACCCCCTGAAATTCCCCTGGAATAAGTTTACCTTACGGGAAGTCACCCAGTAGTTCCTGGTACCATAACTAGGTCTCAAACACGAATAGCCATCAAGCAAACACACCCAGAATAGAATTCTTTTAGGCTTGATTAAAACAATAGTGAAAGTAACTTCTATTGATAGGAAAATACATTGTAGTCAAAATAATGTGAATCAAGGGCGTAAAATAGACTTCCTAAAGCAAGAGGATTTGACAGCAGCTTTCTGCAACGAGAAGTCAGCTTGAATAAAACATCAAAGAAAGAACTCCCAAACCTTGACAAGTTTATTGCCGAATTCAACAGAATTGATTCGTCTTGAAATGATTCTGTGTGAAAGGGATCATGAATGGTGAGGTTTCAAAGGGCCTTTGCAACAGGCTTAAATAAAGGGTTTTCAGCAGAATGAAAACTTCCCGGCCCGAAAGATGTACGCAGGTGGGCAACAGGCGGGGCAACAGAATGACACAGTGCAACGGGCAAGCAATATGCAAGTATTGGATGTAGAGGAGGCATCAAGGGGAGTCAAGAGAGCAGTACCATACAATTTTGGGGTGTCTTTCAGAGCGTAGAACAATTTTTTTGCAACAAATTTGGGGTCAGATGTGAAGTTCGGATTGAAAAATTGACTTGGCACTCAGTGGGGGCAAAAAATGGGTCCGCTGTATTAAATCAGTCTGACACAAGAAAAAGTCCAACACGTGACCCGGCTATGTTTTGTTTGTTGATGGCAGGTTGATGGTTTTCCTATTGCGTGATCATTGATCTCAGTCCTCTCTTCCTGCCATCAACCTGCCCAACCTGCCACCGTCTCCACCGCATTCGGGAACGTCGCTTTCTTGTTTTAAAACATCTTAAGTGAGTCCTGGGCCTGTGCAGCAAGCATACTGATCCTCATGTCAGCTCAGTGAAACCGCCTCGGACCATGGCGAATAACTTCGAAACACGCACTTTCCTTGTCCGCTCAGATTCCGATGACGGCGAGGAGGAGACTTGTTCCTTCAAGGATCACCGCGGAACTGGCGTGCCATCTCCTCAACTCGGCGCCCTTGGCGACACTTACATAGATGTCGAGGCATTAGTGCTATATGGTCACTGCGCCGGTGGCTGGACACAGTGGCCAGGACCAGCAAATCACTCCACCACTCTTGCACATCCCACTCACGAATCCCTTTTCCTTTGGTGTAATGCCACCGAAAAAGCAGTCTCCTGGATGTCAAGGTCAAAGATGGAGAGAAGCCGTAAGTGGCCTGCAGTTCCTCATTACAACAACTGAAGTGGTACAGAAGCTTTATCGGCATCCGGTCTCATCTCCCAAGTTGTGACCACGGAAGCTCGTAAAAAACTCAAGCGCAAGGCGGATGCTCTTCCCAAGGAGGTTGACTCGAGGGAGAAGAGACCTAATATCACAGCGGTGCAGCCTCCAGTTCCTGGGCCTGGTCCTATAACTTCAGAACCCAGTGCCTTGGCATGGCTGCGATGTAAAGGAAGTAACCCACCCCCAAAATCCCCACTTTCAGCTTCCACTACCGCGGACACACCCGATATGGTGCCACCAGATTTAGTTCCTCTCCACGTGTTTCCACCAAAACTCCTTTCTCCTCCTGTCTCCACCGCCACATCCCAGCCCATACCCCCACCCCGTGGGATCCCTTCCACGCAGTTGGCACCAGTGATGCTAAATTTCCTTCATGCTACCACCCGGAAAGAACCACAACATTTTGTTGGAGTTCAGTCCCCTACAACAATTCATCCCCTGAACCATCCCACCACCAATACTGCTCCGGAGAAAGCTCACACTGTTTCTCAGCCAAGATTATCACCGGAGACCCCCATTGATATGACTTATCCTCAGGGTGTGTCTGTCCAGCATCCTCTTCCGGTGCAGTCACCCTCGTTGCATCCCTCCACTGTCTCCGCCAGGACCTCGACATCATTGGTCACCTTGCCCCAGTACGGGGAATTGGCAGCTTTAAACCACAAATTGAGCACAGAAAATGGGTGGCTCAAGGGTTGGAACAACAAACTGATATCTCAACACAAGGTGATGGGACAGGATCAGGACACATTGCGGAAGGAGCGAGACATGTTGCAGCGCGAGCGGGATGCACTGCAACAAGAAGGTAAAATAACTAAATCCCAGGTTCGGGACTTGTTCCAGGGTTCCAATTTGCTCTTTGCAAAGAGCGAGGCGCAGCAAAGGTCTATCCATGCAATGGAGATGACAATCCAAAGGCTTCAAGCAGACAACAAGAATCTGAGAATGCAAGTGGCTGTTGCCACAGCTGAACATCAAAATCAACAATCAACTGGTAGCTTGGAGATGGCACCTCAGGAGAATGTTACGACCGTCAATGACTCCCACTTCAAAAAGCCAAATGTGTGTGCTACCTTCCGAGATTTCAGTGAATTAATCCCATGTTGATTTCAGGTTCCTGTCAACCTCGAACCGCTTGACAACTCGCAGATCGAAGGGGGAGGCAACGAGCACAGCGAAATGATTGACCTTACTCTTAGCGACAATGATGGGCCAACAGCTGTGCCCGGAAACACTTTATCGAAAATGTTGGGTAAGCTCAGATTATCCTACGATTTATATGTTGCCTATTAATGGCTGTGTGATACAGTTACCCGCGAAAAACTGATTGGGTCAACAAACTCAGCTCATGTTATGCCACCGTCGTCATCACCGACTAAAGGTTCCGGGGCATATGAGGCTCTGGGTGGGACTGCTGCATCGGTTTCTTCCTTGCCGCCCCCCGCACAACAAACTAAATGGATTCAACCCTCCCCGTCGCAGCTGGGGCATTTCCTCATTGTCGACACTGAATTCTCGGACACACAGCTCATTGAACTCGTTCAGCAGCGGGGTGGGGTCCAAACAGTCAGTGCCATATCCGCTACCTGTTATCCATCGGGCTCACGCTACTGCTCTCCTCATAAAGATCACGACAAAAATATGGGGCCAGATTCTGCTTCACCTAGAACTCGTTGCAAAAGAAAAACACCAAAACTTCGAGGTCCCGCGCCTAGGTTGGAGCGATACATGTGCGGCTCTAGAGCACTATTACTTGCGGCATATTGTACGCTCCCAGTCCACAACACGGCAATTCTTCACTCCGCAGGTTGTGTCTGACCCGAATTCTTTCCGATCGTCGACTTCGGAGTTCCCGACCGACACAGATGCTGCTCAACCTATGCTCGTTGATCTCGGCGCGCGTTCTGCTTCCTCCGAAATTTCGGAAGTCACCGTTGAAATATCCGATTCATCGGCGCATGCCGCGGCTCTTGTGGCAGATGCGCCAATTCTCAGTGGTACCAACGTCGGAACAAATGTGGCGCCCATAGAATCAGGTGCTCCTGAAGCAGCCCCAGGTCGAAGTCCATTTCGATCATCTTCCACCGAAAATTACGACGCTGTCGTTGGAGATCACGGGAGCGGCGACAACATGCAGCAGAGTCATCTTGGAGGCGACGCGGACGATTCAAACCACGAAGGGGAAATGGAGGAAGTCAAAAACGGTATGCTGATGTTTTCTTTAGTAATTCAACGTCAAATGCTCAGTCGAATTCCTCAGATACGCCGGAAATACGCTCCCGTCGTTTAACTCAAACGCATCTGGAAATTCTCTGGACCAATTACGAAGGTGTCTTTTTCTGTGATGTCTGCGGATCCAACGGGTTTGTGTTGTGGTTCTCGTTCCTTGGTTCTGGATCGAATACTGAGTATTCATAATTCTGTAGCGTCAAGTACGCAGTGGGGGCAAATCCCGGAACGGTGGAGGAGATGCTGGAGCATTCCGAAGGCCACCATGCGGATGTTTGTGATATTATTACGACCAAGACGTCTGGGATGAGCGACACAGAGATTCAGGATTGGTTGAAGGAGTTCGACGCTGAATGAAGTCAATTTACCATTTATGGGAGATTTGGCTTGGCTAGTAATTTGTCCATAATAGAGCATATTAGCAGATTGATTGGCTGCTCCACAAATCTGGGCCAATCAGAGACGCAGAAAGATCGTAACCAAATTTTTGAGATCTGCTAATATGCTCAATTCCTCCAGCGCTTCCATTTGGCACGCGTTCATTTTGTCGTTACTGTTCCACTTTTTGATTCGCAAACTTCCAAGGCTTTTCCGTCACCGGCCCGGCATCTCGCGGGTCCGGACAGACCTGACTCTAAGCCGTTCTCGTACTACTTAACCGCCCGAATCTCGGCCAGTCGAATCACTACCACCTAATGTGCCCCACTAACCCCTCTAGTTAGAGGCTGAAGGTGGGGGGGGTTCAGCCTCTAACTAGAGGACTTAATGTGATTTCACGGGAATCTCTTATATCCCTTATGTGGGGGACTTAGGAGATCGCCCAAGGCCGTCCACCAACTACGGCGGGCGGTGGCCACTACCTCTACGGCGGCCACCGCCCTCCCCGCCGTCTTCATTGCCTGTCGCCGCCGCCATCGTCACCGCCGCCGCCGTCCCCAGCGCCGCTGCCATCACGGGTGCGCGCTGCCATCAAACCGCCTCCTCCATCACATCACCCATCAACAACACGTCCCGCACGTCACACCGCCACTCCCGCACATCACCCCGACGCCCCCGCCCGCCGTCCCGACCCCCGACCCCGACCTTATTAATTATTATTTTTTTCTATTTTTTTCTTTTGACGTTCTATCGTAGTTTTATTGTTTTCTATATGATTAAACACGATGTATTCTGCAAAACATAACATGGTGGAGTCCACCAACTTCCGGTAATGCACTCACCTGTTTGAACGCCGTGACGCACGGCCTCAGAGCAGGTGATTTTAAGCTCAATCAGTTTGAGCATTCAATGAAATAAAGGCTGCCGATATTTTACGCCCCCAACTTCAATTGTCCACCAACTACGAGAACGTCCACCAACTTCCAAAATGTCCACCAACTTCCAAAATGTCCACCAACTTCCAAAATGTCCACCAACTACCAAAATGTCCACCAACTACCTATGTATGTGCTACTCCGCCTTGTTTTGCCTCTTCCGTTTACCCAACTGCGCCATCATTACCTCGCGTTTCTCCCATGCTCCTGAGCTCTCTGTCCGACGCCCTCGCCTGGTGGCAAGCACGTCGTCGGCCGCTCCGTCCACCAACTCCCTTCCCCCGCCCTCATCCTCTGCTGGTCTCTTCCACTTCCCCAACTGCGTTTCTCCCGTGCTAGCATCAAAGAAGGGGTGGGGCCGGCAGATTCTGTATTGGTGGATGCGAAGGTGGCGTCCGAAAAGGTGTCCGACTTCGAGTCGAGGTAGGGCTCACAGTCTTCAGGTTCGGCGTCTTGCTGGCTGTTGGATTCAACACAGACGGCAGCAGCAAACAGTGTGAGGATTGAAAAGGTGGTGGCCTGGTAGATTTCAGCAAAAATGTGCCCGCCTTGTGTCTAGAGGAATATGTGAGTACGTGCCTGAGAAGTTGGTGGACAGCTGACTTTTGTAGATGCCGGGACCAAAGCATGCCTGTGAACTGCGGTTAGCACGGTGCAAATGAACGGGGTAAGCACGAGAAGTGAGTGAAAGGGGCCTGGTCAGGGCACACCCGCCTCTGCCGCTTACACGCCGAGGGGCAAGTAGCGGAGCCCAATTTGAGCAGTCAGCACTACACGCTCTCCGGGGTGCGGCAAGAAGAACGGGGTGCGGCAGGAGGAATGGGGGGGGGGGGGGGGGGGCGAGGTGGGGCGAGGGCTTACCTAGGCGTCTTGGGGGGTGAGGTGGCAGGTGGTGGCGGTCTTGAAAAGAGTCAGATGTTAGTCAACGTTCAACACACACACACATCAACAAACAAAAATAAGCTGGACAACAATGAGGCAGACACCGATGTCGGCCTTGAAACAGTTCTGAGCTTGCTGAGGATGGGAATGGCGCAGAGGAGGACGGACCATAGTGATGTTCGTGCCGTTTATAGTACAGAGAAGTTGGTGGACACAGGAAGTTGGTGGACACAGGAAGTTGGTGGACACAAGAAGTTGGTGGACATATTGCTTGATCTTGTACAGTAGCCCCGCCCTGTTGTACTATCAATGTAAAAATTTATGCTACGCAGAGTTCAACGAGGGGTCACCAATTCCAAAGAATTAACTACCTGTCCACCAACTGCCTTCCTTGAACATTGGCACCGTTTCTCACTTCCCCGGGGGTCCACGTCTCTGTGGGATGCTAGGCAGGCTTAGTTAATGATATAAATACTCATGCTACCGGATTCTAATGAGGGGGCCGCCGGATTAACTACCGTCCACCAACTCCCTTCCTTGAACTTTAGCGCCATTTCTCGCATCCCGGGGGGTCAACGTTGCTATATAATGTTCACAAGGCTTACCTATCAATATAAAAACTCATGCTACAGCAGAGTTCAATGAGGGGCCGCCAATTCCAAAGAATTAACTACCCGTCCACCAACTGCCTTCCTTGAACCTTGGCGCCGTTTTTCACTTCCCTGAGGGTCCATGTCGCTGTGGGATGCTCGGCAGGCTTAGTTAATGATATGAATACTCATGCTACAGCAGAGTTCAACGAGGGGGCCACCGATTCCAAAGAATTCGGTCACCGTCCACCAACTACCCGTCCACCAACTGCCCGTCCACCAACTCCCATCGTTGAACTTTGATGCCATTTCTCACTTCCCCGCGGGTCCACGTTGCTGTGGGATGTTCACCAAGCTTACTTAATGATATGAAGTCCTTCTGAGGTGTTTGTATTGAACTTGAATCCCGGGACTTGTAATATCTCATCGTCTCCCAAAACTCGGTTGGACTAACACTGAAATCCACTTAGGTTGGTATGACTTTTTTGTGACTTTTTTGTGTGGCGTCGTGATGGACTCAGGGGTCACTGCAGTGAAATCCAACAAGTTAACATAGTGTAGGACGTGTGAATAGGCTAGAATGAGAAGACGAACACGATGTGTCTGTTAAATTAAACGCGCTTGTACTTTTGCCCAAGACGTGTTTGGGGCCTGATAGTTGGGGTCAATGTCTTCTATGACTATAAAGTGAGTGACTGCCTTAGCTATCTCGTCATACTTGAACATTGGCAAAAATCCACCGTGTTCACCAACTCCCTCCCGTGTCCACCAACTTCCCCTACATTAAACCTGGTTCAACTTCTGTCCCAGGTGCGCTGGCCGCCTGATAACTTGCAGGAACGAGTCTTGCATGCACAGAAATTCCGGCAGTAACTCAGATCTGTGCTGTACTCACTCTGAACGCCCAGCGCGTCCACCAACTTCCTCCCTCTCGAGTCCACCCCAGATGTGCGAGCCGCCTGATAATTTGCAGCAACACGGGTCTCTCATGAATAGAAAGTCCTGCAGTAGATCAGATCCGTGCTGTACTCAAGGGCTTAAAGTATTTCAGTCTTTGGTCCACCAACTTCTTAATCATGGAACGGTTGTTTATTGTGCTGCTTCTACAATCTCCGCCAGTTCTACTAGCTCATTGAATGTACTCCATAAACCAACCTTGCCCAATGGGCTTCCTTGCTCGCTATATTCTCCCAGTATTCTTCAGGGTTCGATTCGGCCAACTCCGCCTCAGCCATGAAGTTGTTGTTGTCATAGCGAGCAGGTCGAATGTGTTGGTGACGGCGGGGGCGTAGGCGGGGGTATTAGGTTGACTGGCGAGCCGGCAAAGATGTGCCTGTTCGCGTCGACGAGGGGCCAGCCCTGGCTGAGAGGAAGTTAGTGGACGGGAAGTGGGTGGACGCAGATCAGCACCCACATTCCATCCCAGTGGATCCATGTGAAGCCAATCCGGATGAGCTGTGAGAGGTCCTTGGCGAGCACGGCAAAGATGCGCCCCTTCGCGTTGACAAGGGGCCGGCCCTGACTGAGAGGAAGTTGGTGGACGTAGATCGGCACCCACATTCCATCCCAGTGGATCTGCGTGAAGCCAATGCAGATGAGCTGTGAGAGGGTCCTCGATGAGCACGGAAAAGATGTGCCCCTCCACGTCGACGAGGGGCCGGCCCTGACTGAGAGGAAGTTAGTGGACGGGAAGTTGGTGGACGTAGATCAGCACCCACATTCCATCCCAGTGGATCTGCGTGAAGCCAATGCAGATGAGCTGTGAGAGGGTCCTCGATGAGCACGGAAAAGATGTGCCCCTTCACGTCGACGAGGGGCCGGCCCTGGCTGAGAGGAAGTTAGTGGACGGGAAGTTAGTGGACGCAGATCAGCACCCGCATTCCATCCCCCCGCCGTGTGCTTGAGATATGCAGCAGGGCGTACCGCATGCCCGGCAGAGATGACCACCACCTCTCGGATCCCTTTGGGGCAACACTGGATGTGGTTGCTGCGCGATGCGGGCTTGTTCTTCGGGGCAGAGGAGGGGTGGGACCGGCAGCTTCTGTATCAGTGGTTGTGATGGTGGTGTCCGAATGCGAGGTGTTGAGGTAAGGCTCAGAGTCCTCAGGTTCGGTGTCTTCCCGGTTGTCGGATTCAGCGCAGACGGCAGCAGCAAACGGTGTGTGGATCGAAAAGACGGTGATGCAGAGCCCAATTTGAGCTCAACGCAATGCACTCTCCGGGGTGCGGCAAGAAGGATGGGGTGAGGCAAGGAGAGGGGCTTACCGGGTCCTCTGGTTGGGTGAGGTGGTCGGGTGGTGGTGGTGGCCTTGAAGGGAGTTAAATGATTATCAATGTCCAGCACACGCACATGTCAACAAACAAATGTAAGCCGGACGTCGATGAGGCAGACACCGATGTCGGCATTGAGACGGTTCTGAACGTCGCTGAGGATGGGAATGGCACAGAGGAGGACGGACCATAGTGATGTTCGTGCCGTTTATAGTACGGAGAAGTTGGTGGACACAGGAAGTTGGTGGACACAGGAAGTTGGTGGACACAAGAAGTTGGTGGACATATTGCTTGATCTTGTTCAGTAGCCCCGCCCTGTTGTACCACTTATTATACATTTACTTAAAAATGGACCCCATTGTCGGACACCCTACTTCTGTAAGCCGCATGCCGGACAGCGGGCTGCGTTTTTCACTGGAAGTTGGTGGACTCCACCATGTCATGTTTTGCAGAATACATTGTGTTTAATCATATAGAAAACAATAAAACTACGATAGAACGTCAAAAGAAAAAATAGAAAAAAAATAATTAATAAGGTCGGGGTCGGGGGTCGGGACGGCGGGCGGGGGCGTCGGGGTGATGTGCGGGAGTGGCGGTGTGACGTGCGGGACGTGTTGTTGATGGGTGATGTGATGGGGGAGGCGGTTTGATGGCAGCGTGCACCCATGATGGCAGTGGCGCTGGGGACGGAGTCGGCGGTGACGACGGCGGCGGCGACAGGTGATGAAGACGGCGGAGGGCGGCGGGGAGGGCGGTGGCCTCCGTAGAGGTAGTGTCCACCACCCGCCGTAGTTGGTGGACGGCCTTGGGCGATCTCCTAAGTCCCCCACATAAGGGATATAAGAGATTCCCGTGAAATCACATTAAGCCCTCTAGTTAGAGGCTGAACCCCCCCCACCTTCAGCCTCTAACTAGAGGGGTTAGTGGGGCACATTAGGTGATCACTACCGCCCATGTCGTCCCCTCGCTGCCGCTTGCGTGAACTTCTCCCTGATCTTTACCTTGGCCGTTTCGAACCAGGTCCAAAAAACTCGCTTGTTGATGTGGACGGCGTACTCTGCAATACGGAATCCATCATCCTGCCCCCCAGCTCAACCCACGGTCCGGTCAACACTGGGGTGACCACCATTCTTCCCCGCGCCGATTTTTTCCACCAAGCATGCTACGCGGGCATGTTCCGCCTTAACGGATCCGGTGAATTCACTGGATCGCATTGGATCGAAGAAACCGGCTTACTGCACTCCCCCATCGTCCTAACAAATTCCTTCTCTGTCGGCGCGGCTTACCAGGGGATCTACGAATACTGTATCCCCCGGCACCGTAATGAGCAGGGTGAGGTCGACTGGTTCCTTTTGCCCGTTGTTGGCGAGACTTTCGACGGCACCATGAACGATATCTCCGCGCTCAAAGTTCAACCAAGTCATGTGGTCCGTGGCATCGAAAAAGCAAACTCGGACCCCGTGCCCGAGGGCAATACAGGTGGGGGGACCGGCATGCTTTGCCACGGACACAAGGGCGGGACTGGAAGCGCGAGTCGCTTGGTCCCCGCCGATTCCACCGCCAGTAAATCGAACTACACCATTGGTGTTCTTGTCCAGGCGAATTACGGCCGGATGCGCGACCTTCGTATCGGGGGAGCACCAATTGGACGTCTCCTAGAGGATGGCGCGCGGAAGGCCGCTGAGAACAATCCTGCCGACGTGTCTCTCGGCGCCACCGTCTCTGCGCTTCAAGAGCTAAACACCAAGAAGGACAAGAAAGACGGCAGCATCATCATCGTGCTTGCAACCGACGCGCCGCTGCACCCCCTGCAGCTCCAACGTCTTGCGAAGCGTGCAACCATGGGTCTTGCTCGCGTTGGTGGCAACGCACACAACCCCTCCGGTGACATCTTCCTGGCGTTCAGCACCGCGAACGAAATTTCTGTGCAGACGGATAACGTCGATCCGTGGACGCCCAAACCTTTGAACGTTCAGGTAGGTTAATTAATTAATATCGTTCGGGCCATCTCACTGACCAAATACTTGAGGTCCTCGACGACCACACAATCAATGGACTGTTTGAAGCAACGGCCGACGCGGTCGAGGAGGCAATTTTAAATGCGTTGTGCATGGCCGAGTCGATGACGGGTGTGGGCGGGCTTAGGGTCGAAGCATTGCCGCTGGAAAAGGTAAAGGATTTGATGCAGAAGTATTTGTAGACCAAACTCTGCGGAGTTGAAGTTGAACGCAAGTTGACGAATGGATGTTGGGATCCGCTTCCGCGCCTCTCGGGCTCTACTTGCTCCGATGTGGACGTTTATAATTATATTTACTCGGAATCTGTTGAGATCTGCTGCCATGAAACGTTCGGAGTTGCATGCACTAAGTAAATCAAACTACCATCCCTTCCGGAGTGCTCGGACTCCGCCGCGGCTAAAAGGGCGTCAAGATCGTCGGAGAATATATATATTCCGAGCAAGAACAAGTAGACGAGTCCATGAATGAATAGCCATCCAGGGAACCACCGAATAGCTATGACCGAGAGGGACTTGGGCTTTGATGCTGGTTGCCGTCGTGCTGATGTGGAGTCTCGTTGCGTCGTATCCAGACGACGGACAATATAATACCGGTGACTTGCTGCCCCTATCGACTCCCTGAAATTCGTTCTTCAGGACTATTCGTCGGTCCTTTCAGAGCGAAAACCCCCACTGGCCATGGAGAGTCCTATCTCCCCACCTTGAGCTCAGCCGAGAACAACGTGGAGATTCGCAGTACGCCGCCAGTGGCCGTCTTTGATCTTCTGTTTCAGGTGATGGAGACGGATGGATCTACGCTTGGCAGTTCGCATCACGACGCAGCAAGCCATATAAAAAGCGCGGAGTTTGGCGGACGTCTTTAGAGCATTTTCTTCGCCCTCCTCCTACAATTTACACACCGGGTGTGTTTTTTTTCTTGACGTCTTCTTCCACCACCGCTTTTTTCTGCTTTCTTCAATCAAATCACCTTTCATCCAACGACACAATGGTTTCCTCATACGTCCGTCTTGCTCTCGCCGTAAACTGTGTGTTATATTCGTGCCTGCACCTTGGTAATTCATTGACTTTGCTTTCAGTTGCGCTCGCCGTCAGTGGCCTCGTCATCCCCCGGGTAGCCCCCGGCACGCAGTTCATCACCGGTCGGTGCTTGTTTTTCTTCCCCTCTTTTTCGCTTCTGACCTGTACCTCTTCTCAGGTGCTTGTACCGCTGACGCCGACTGCGCCTCCACCTGCTGCGGCGCCAAGACCGGTGTCTGCAACGCCCTCGCCGTCGCCAACGGCCCCGGCGGAGGAGGATGCGGTGGTAAGGCTGGAGCTTCTGCTGCGCCTCCTGCTGCTGCCCCCGCCGCCGCCGCTGCTGTCAGTAGCGGCTCTGGCAAGCCTCCTGGTACCCAATTCATCACCGGGCCATGCACTGCCGACGCCGACTGCGCATCAACCTGCTGTGGCGCCAAGACCGGTGTCTGCAACGCCCTCGCCGTGGCCAACGGCCCTGGCGGGGGAGGATGCGGAGGTTCCGCTGGAGCCTCTGCTGCTGCCGCGCCGCCCGCTGCTGCCGCTGCACCCCCGGCCGCCGCACCCCCCGCTGCTGTCAGCTCTGGCTCTGGCAAGCCCCCTGGTACCCAATTCATCACTGGGCCCTGCACTGCTGACGCCGACTGCGCCTCCACCTGCTGCGGCGCCAAGACCGGTGTCTGCAACGCCCTCGCCGTTGCTAACGGCCCCGGCGGAGGAGGATGCGGTGGCAAGGCCGGAGCCTCTGCTGCCCCTCCTGCTGCTGCGCCCGCCGCTGCTGCGCCCCCGGCCGCCGCACCCCCCGCTGCTGTCAGCTCTGGCTCTGGCAAGCCCCCTGGTACCCAATTCATCACCGGGCCATGCACTGCTGACGCCGACTGCGCATCCACCTGCTGCGGCGCTAAGACCGGTGTCTGCAACGCTCTCGCCGTTGCCAACGGCCCCGGCGGAGGAGGATGTGGTGGTAAGGCTGGAGCTTCTGCTGCGCCTCCTGCTGCTGCCCCCGCCGCCGCCGCTGCCCCCGCTGCTGCTGGTGGCTCCGGCAAGCCCCCTGGTACCCAGTTCATCTCCGGCGCCTGCAGCGCTGATGCAGATTGCGCCTCGACGTGCTGCGGCGCCAAGACCGGTACGTGCAACGCGCCCGCCGTCGCCAATGGCCCTGGCGGAGGAGGATGTGGTGGAAAGGCCTAAATCGTTGTAATTTTTGAAGAACGACTACGTTAATGAAGCTGTATGGAACGATCTAATTAGGAGCGTCCGAAAAATATATGGAGCAAAAACATTTATAAACCATTTAGTTTGAATTGTTCGAGACAGCAGCGCAAGCGTTGAACGCGCAATGGTACTTCAGTGACTTCACACCCTTTTATTATTGTAACTCGATTACCATGAAAGGCAAAAATTACAAGCGAATATTCGGGTTGTGTTGGGTGTTTTTGCCGGTGGTTGCTATCCACATCGTACCTGGGTGAATTCCCCCATGCCTACATTCCCAACTCTCCCATCGATGTCTCCATAATCTCACTTGATTCTCACAGTGTGTTTTGAAGGTAACACGGCGGCATATTCATTTTCCCTCCCAGAATCGAGACCCGCCGCCGCTTCTGCGGTGTGGGCCAAGAGACCACCAGTGGCCCGGAGTGTCTGGCCAATTGAACGACGGTCCCGCTTGAAAGTTGCGCTCGGGACATAGGAATCGGTATTCCGTAGGAATGGCCTCGGTGGTGGGCCGCACTTCGATATTGAGATGAATATGGGTGACCACAGCTGGTGTCAAGATTTGAAGAGATAGACGACGAGTGACTACAAGTTTCTGGTCCGTGGGTTCAAGCTTGCAAATACCTCTGGGGCGTACATTGCGGACCGGGATACGCCACGCAATCGCGTCGACGGTAAGAGCTGAAATAAACCCGTCAAGGTGCGAATCCAAATGTAAGATTTCCCTCGAACGCTTCAGATGCTCGGCAGCGTTCTTCACTTACAGCCTTCAGGTGTGGATAGGAGACCAAATGCTGCCAATAGATCAGTGTGCGTCGAGCAAGGCCGCTCGGATTACCCAGAACTACGCAGTCTGAGGACGGGTTAATGCTTATCTAGTGTAACGCGAGCGAGAGACAACGTACGGCGACGCCATGGATGTATACTGTCAGAATGGGAGAGTGACGATACGAAAATGTTTGGTTAGATAGTAACCATTCAAAAACCCTGTCTCGGTAACCCAGACGTTCCGGGTGTGATCTCTTATCTTATCTGTAGATCAGCGGAGTTTCAATAAACGATAAGAAAAGATGTGCAGAGATCACACCGGAACGTCTGGGGCAGTTCGTCCGTGATACCCTGGGTGCTGTCACCCATCAAATGTCACGCCGCTCTCGATTTCGCACTGTGTGCACCTCAGAGGCCTTTGAATGAGTTGGGATTTGGCTGAAGGAGCTGTCTACATGAATATAGACTGGTGGTAATTTTTTCCGAATTTCCTTTGGACGAGTTTCAGTGAATTCAACATCTGTTGTGCGGCAGCCGTGCCCAAAACACCTCATCTTGAGGACCACAAAACAGGTGCAAAAACGGGCCTAAAATTCCGAGAAAAATTGGGAGGGCATGCAAGGATCTAGTAGAATGATCCTGAGCAAGCTCTGGGGCAATTGGGGAGGGGAAGGGGAAGGGGGAAGACGGTGTGACGCCACCCAGAATATCACTATACGAAATGCCCCACACTGGTTGAAAGATTCAAGTTTTTCAGTAGAATTTTTGGTGAAAAATGTTGTTTGTTTTTCAGACATTTTTCACTGGAAAAGTAACTGAAAAACTTAAAACATTTTCACCATTTCTTCAGCCCAAGGTGAAAAATTTGAAAAGAAGTTTGAAAGTGGTGAAAAAAGTTTAAATCACTATTTTCAGTGAAAAATGTCTGAAAAACAAACAACATTTTTCACCAAAAATTCTACTGAAAAACTTGAATTTCCCAACCAGTGCCAGACGTTCTAGCGAAGTCACCGTCCATCATTTCCTTATCATTTATGTCAAACGACCGGAACAAATTCCGAGATAAGATAAAGCGGGCATAGGTGACTGAGCTAGAACGTCTGGGTTACCGAGACAGTCAAAAACCAAATCGCAACTCGCCGCAGCGTAGATTTGCATAATACGAGGATGACTGCATGGAATTGAGGGGGTTCAGAGGAAGAATTCAATGGACTCACCGGGCCGTCATGTACCTCGCAATATCTCGACGCCATTCCTTGGAAACTTGGCTGCGAACATATTTCAAAAGAAGCACCTCTTCTGCAGCATCGACCTGATAAATCGCAACAGTCATATCCGATTCCCGCGTGCTTGACGAGAAATAACGCCAGAGATCTCGTTCGCTCGCATCTGGCGCTGCAGATCGATATCTCCCATTGGGGACATTCGGAAATCTGCACGATGTCCTTTCATGCGTCGAGTTAGAGGACGCCGAACATACCTGGCGCCGGCACCTCCTGAGCGTTGAAATACTACTTCAGTTCGCGTGACGTTGTCGAAGGCGCCGCTCGCGATCGTGAAGTTGTGTGTGCCTGGGAAAATAGCACCCCTGTGGCTGAATGAGACGCAGTAAGATGTGGTTGTCGGGCTGGGTGTCAGGGAGAGAGGGACCTACGAGATGAATTCGTCATCCTCCATGTAGTGCTGGCAGGGTCCGGTTCGAAAATCGGTTCGAACCCGAACTGAACCGAACTGAACGCCGCGTTCAGGTTCGAGGTTCGGGCAATGGCCGAACCGAACGCGGAGTTCAGGTTCGGCGTTCGGGCCGGACTAGCCAGGTTCGAACCTGAACCGGACCCCGAACCTAAAGGGCCCAAAGTTGGGTGACATTTCCATGATTTTTAGTGTTGGTTTCGACCTCCGTTCCTTAGATACATACTCAGCGGACCCCCAACTTGCCTTGAAGTTGGTCTTCGATGACTTTGGCACCCGTTGTGGTTCAATTCTGGTGTGCGAGATTTTTCTACTACTGTAATTTGTGATCTAACTGTGAATTCAAAGGTCTAGAGGCTACTGTATGGTCCACTTACCCAGCAATTGCACAGAACTAATGTATAGGGACACTGCGAGACAAAAATTTAAGTCCCCGAGAAGCCCGATTCTCGCTCGCGTTCGAACGTCGAACCGAACCTGAATGCGGGTTCAGGTTCGCGGTTCGACCAATGGCCGAACCGAACGCGAGGTTCGAGTTCAGTGTTCAGGAAAAAGGGCCCCGAACCTGAACCGAACCGGACCTTGCCAGCACTACCTCTACGTGTGGTTGAGGGGCCACTGCGCTGCATGGCAATACGAGTCCTTTGGGGTTAACTGTTTTATGCCCTATATGGGAGTTTATTGAGTAGGGGTAATTTACTAGGAAGCTCCGACTGCGTCGGAGGAGACCTTGCTTGCCCGAGACTGGACAAAATATTTCATACCACTTGGTGCCTAGCCCGCTCTGCTGCGCGAGCGGACTGGAAGAAACATACATGTGCTTTACGCTTGGTTGAATAGGTAATGCGGACATAATATTTGCGTAAACTCGGGTCTAGAACCGGCTTCGGGAGATTCAGGATCAGCGGGTCGTTCAAAAAGTGCAACCATTATGAGGTTGGGGAGACCTTGACAAGCAAGGTGATTGCAATCGACGGCACACAATGTGTGATACAACAAACTGGCTGCAGACATAAATCCTTCTATCCCAATTTGATCATACTCCTTTACCTGACTATACTCAGTACATTTTTCGTTGTGTACACCCATTCACCGCCCCCCCTGCATCCAACACATATTGCCCTTACCACCTGACCACCCCCCTGCCCTCCATCTTCCCCACCCCTGCCCTCCCTCTTCCCCTCCCCTCCCCTCCCTTCACTGGCCTGTTACTGTTCAGAAACAGCTAATTGATACAAGGTTGGTTACTCCTCACGCCCGTACACCAGAGTGAGTGCCAATTTGCCTCTGGCATGGCTGAGCGAGGCCAAATCCATTGTGTCAAGGTGACCATCCTGTATGCATCTCCTTCCGGTGGCTATACCATCATGGAACCACACCGTTCCATCAGCAGTCAGGTATCGCGCCGTGAAATGGCCTGCTCCCCCGTATACTATTCCCCGCAATGTTGAACGAACCATGAAACCTTCGCGATCAAACACTAGTGACCTGCTAAATAGCATTTGATCGCAATCCACTGTTATGAAGAATATGGGTGGAACACCGTGTACCCTGTAGTTCATATGCATCCGAACTCGACGGTTGCTAAGTCTGCAGCGGGGACACATACCAGTGTGTCAGCGACAGCCCTAGGTCGGCCTGACGGGATGTCGATATGGAAATAACCCGGCCGGGACCTTTGTACGAATAACCCGGCTAGAACCCGGGGTGAATGCCGAGGAGGGGATATAGTCGGATAGCCACAATAAGGGGCGACGTCCGGCGTATGTCCGCTCGAGGTGGAGCCCGAAAACACCCGAAGGCGGTATAGTACGCGCCCAGATAACCCGCACGTAGGGTTACCGATGAGAGGATGAACGATAGTAGACTGAGAGTCGTTGCCCAGTGGTGAGAAGACGCTTTGTTGTTGCCAGGCCAAAGTATAGCTGGTATTAGACGAGGTAGAATCTAGAGTACAGGAAGATTCTACCTAGTATATATACTACTCTGCTAATTAGGTATCCAAGGTTTCATCTGAAATACCAATCGGCGTTGATGAGACAACGTATGGCACACAGGAGTGCGATCGAATATATCTCCACGGTGTATTGGCTTTTAGGGTTTGACACATGTCGGGTGTCCAATCGTCGATCCTTGAAATATCCCGGTCGGTTGTCAACACTGTCAATGTGAGTTACCGTCGTTTCAGGGAATATTCCGGGTCCGTCGCCAGGTGGATCCAGGAGTATTCCGGGATGTTCCTTTGGAGTTCGGTTGTCGTATGGAAAACGGGGGGTAGTAGGAAAGGAAATGAATGGGTTGTGAAAACCACGATTCATGACACAGTGGCTCTAGATAAATTAGACCTGATCCAGTCTGCTACAGGGAAACCATCTGGAAATGCCTCGCTTTGAGCATTGCTAAGTGCTGTACACATATAGGGTTCCAAAATATTGTGGGTTTCAGGATCTAGATAACCGCAGTCCGGGCATCGCCTTCAGCATGAGTTGTTACTGGAAGCAACAACATAGCAATGTGATCTATGGATGTGCCATTTGGACCATATGGAAAATATTCCGGCCTAGCCAGGTGCATTCTGGCTCGCATGGTGTCTCGTGCAGCTTCAAGAGTGATGAGTCCGGCTACTGTTTGTTCTAAAAGATGTACCCAAAGATCAAAGTATGGACCGATGTTACGGAACCGCGGAGTCCATATACCTGGGTTGTGAAGCCACATATTTGTCAGAATACCCAATGTTGCATCGTAGCCACAGCTGTAATCCGTGGAGTCGCAAACCATACCCACTGGAGGCGATGTGGCACCAATCATTTGACCTGCTGTCAAACTGCTTTCCATTCTACCAACTTTCTGCTTCTTGTTCACTGGCAGGTTTGAGCTACTTGAAGCAGTCAAAGTAGAAGAAACATTGTCCTCCTCAGGATATTCCAGAGAGCGCTTGGCTGGTTTGCCAGTAGAAAACCACTCGGTATATGTCAACTCATTCAACTCTTCAGAATCCAACTGTTGATTGTAAGTACCTCATACACCACCATCCGAGTCTAACATTCCTTAAACATTTCAAGGCTGATGTTTCGACAATATAAGTCCAAACATGTATAATATGTTCACTGAGCCTTCCGCGAATGTTTGGAGTTAAATGTTGAGAAGATATAATATCAATGTTGAGAGAATGTTGTGTGGACACCAACTAGTACTGTATGTCCTTGCTCATATTGAATCTACCTATTTCTTCTGTCTCACTGGTTGGAAGATTCAAGTTTTTCAGTAGAATTTTTGGTGAAAAATGTTGTTTGTTTTTCAGACATTTTTCACTGGAAAAGTAGCTGAAAAACTTAAAATATTTTCACCATTTCTTGAGCCTAAGGTGACAATTTTGAAAGAAAGTTTGAAAGTGGTGAAAAAAGTTTAAATTTTTCACCATTATTTTCAGTGAAAAATGTCTGAAAAACAAACAACATTTTTCACCGAAAATTCTACCGAAAAACTTGAATTTCCCAACCAGTGCAGGGCTTCTTACGGTTACTTGCAGTTTTGATTGGGACCGCGTGGGCAATTCTTCTTTGAGTCCTCAGTTGGTCCTCAGTCCGATCCACGGCAGTGTTGCAGTTAAGGGTCTTAATAAGGGTCCCGCTGGAAGTTAAGGCCCTAACACTTGTTAAGGGTTAATTAAGGGTGTGATTTTAAGGGGTAATTAACACTGGTTGGAAGATTCAAGTTTTTCAGTAGAATTTTCGGTGAAAAATGTCGTTTGTTTTTCACACATTTTTCACTGAAAAAGTAGCTGAAAAACTCAAAATATTTTCACCATTTCTTGAGCCTAAGGTGAAAAATTTGAAAGAAAGTTTGAAAGTGGTGAAAAAAGTTTAAATTTTTCACCATTATTTTCAGTGAAAAATGTCTGAAAAACAAACAACATTTTTCACCGAAAATTCCACCAAAAAACTTGAACTTCCCAACCAGTGTAAGGCTTAACACCCAAAATGGTACTGCAAAAATTACCTCTCAAAATCATCACCGGAGCCCCAGTGTTAGGCTCGTTCCTCGACAACTTGATATGCTTCACTCCTTGAAGGAACTTAATATGAGTCCAGGCCACCCTTTTACACCACCTGAACATAAAGAGTGGGCTTCCCCGATTGGGTATTGGGTACTTCACTGCACCACCAAAAATATTCCCGACGCCAATGGGACACGAGGAAAGTGTTGCAGCAGGTTGATGTAACTCTATCTTTATTTGTTTTCCCTCACTGACGTCCCTGATTGCACTCGCAAGAGCCCCCGATTTGATAATGCAACCGTGAGAAACTAGTCCTGCACCTTTCGTAATAAGAAGAGGGATTTTGTTGGTCCAGGACATGTTCAAAGAGGGATTTGGTGTAGCTTGGGCATCTCCGCATCCCAGATCGATGCAGCGCCAGTGGGTTTGCTCTGAAGTGTGGTCTGGTGATCCCATCATTAACTCTTAATAAGGGCTTTACAAGTTTCTGGCCGCTTGTTAAGGGCAACCCTTAGTCTTAACTTAAGCCATTAAGATGTTAAGGCCTTAACCCTTAACTGCAACACTGATCCACGGAATATTCATTATCAAAGCTTCTTGGAAAGTTCCAGAGGACTCGAGGACTCCCACTTTGATGAGCTAAAACCAGATGCAATGCAGGCTACAGTGCTCGGTATACTTCCGAGTTGAAGGTGCCTGATGGTTGGAATGAATGACATCAGAGGTCCGTGCACATCAGACCAAATAAGACCAGTGTTGGTGCGCCCACAGCCTTTTCTTCGTTTCTTCCCCACTTCACTGCATTGAACGACATGCACCGGGACAGCTTGGGGTCAGTCTTCAACTTGCCAGATTCCCTGGCTGTCATACCCGACAATGCCAGCAACAGGCCAGATGGCAAAGAGCCGCGATGGCAGAACCCCAGCGGAACGTCGCAATTTCGTTGCAACTTGACGCAGACTCACGTTCACCCAAGTTGCTGCTCAATATCCAATGCCCGTGGATTATACTGGCAAACACAACTAGTCAAAGTATCCGATGTCCGCCCGCACAACATGGGCTCGCAAATCTCAATGCCACCAAGCTTACAAACCCGCAAGCCCATCGCGACGTCGACAAGTCTCCTTCAAGAAGTCTCCAAGTGTCAAACACCCTTCAACCAGACCAAGCGCATCTCAAGACCGCGATGCAATGCATGGCCACCCTGTTTATCCTCCCCTTCCATCCCCCGCTCCATTGCATCGAGTACCTCGATTCCCATCCCCAGTTTCAATCAGTCCATACTGTATCAGCTTGTACCGAATGAGAATGTAATATTGTTTTCCCAAAGTTTCAACACGATATAAGAAGATGGTGGTTGAGTGTCCCTGGAATGCTGGACAAATATTGTCTGGGATGTTTCCTCAATGTCGGCTTCCGAAAGCCTTGTGGGATTCAACGATTTATGTTTAACCAACATTCCGGTCACGTTCGGTGATGATTGATCAGATGTTTACAAACATTCTGTCAAGAGCATGTCCGAAACATTTCTCCCGAATGCCGGTGTAGAGGAATGGAAGTGTTCAGGCTCAGACAGACTCCCTTTCCACTTGGCAGATGACCTGATAAGTTGCCTCCTGTATATACCAGCAACTGACAGCGGCAGTTTTCCTTCAATTCTTATAAGGCATTCCATATCCGGGCGGTAGAGAAGGTCGGGCCCCATGAAAGTACTGATTAGCGAAACTATATAACGTCATGCGACATTCCTTTTTTGTCCTGGACATTGAGGGTTACTCCGGGAGTGAATTCAGATTCAGAATTGATCGGATTTGGATTATGATTTCGGCGATAAAGTACGTGGCATCATGCATCAGCGAAAACATCAAAGTGCTGGGCATCGTCTGGCGCAAACGTCGCTCACAGGTCGCGACGACGAGCTTCCTCTATGAAGGCAAGATTTTTCATTTGAAGGAGCGGTTTTCATGAAATGTTGATAATTAAGCATCCTTTATGTTCCTATGCAGTTGGCTCGTCATGCAAATGCCCTGGAGTCTCATTGCAGATACGGCGGGGAGGGCGGGCTATGGCGGGTAGACGGCGGGCGGGTGATGAGCTGGCACTCCGGTAAACATCGGGTACTTTAGTCCGACGCCGTGAGACCTGATGAAGGCTGCATCAAATCCAAATCCAATCAATTCTGAATCTGAATTCACTCCCAGAGTAGCCCTGAGGTCTTGTCCGACGTTTATCCTGGGCTTCCCCATCTCGGGGGTGAGAGACTGAGGGCAGTCAGGCTCTTAATTGACCCTTTGCAGCCCTCAGAAAAATCCCCCGGGTCATTTTGGCAAACGGCCTGTATTGATCGGCATCTCCCGGCTTGATTTCCAACATTTATCGCATCAAGTAACCACTTCCTGTCGCATTTTTGGCACAATGCAAAGAAATAGATAATCTCAATGGCTCTCTGAAGCTGAGGCTCAATCTTCCTACCTCTGAGCACTAACACAAAGCCAGGTTACGGCACAGTACCGTGTGTGCGCACCAAATGGAGAACATCCCTATGAACATCAGTCCACCAACCTATTATCGGCCGCACTCACACTTGACTCACACTTGAGCTCAATGAAACATTGCCTCGATGATTAATAGGTGTACGATACACGAATAAATACTCATTTATTAACCTATAGTACTTCAAGGGTTGAAGCTTTGAAATCATGTTGAATCCAATTCAACCTTACGCACCAAGGCAAGTTTGTTTCATCTTTCGTGACCTGACAACCGACATTCCGCCTACAGGTAATCGACCTCGAATCCAATCACATTTGACTTGAACCCTTGAACTACGGTTGAAGATCATCCCACTCAATGAACCTCGGCCTTCTCTGGAATGGGCCGGGCTTCCATATTCTTGTCATATTTTGACGGTCTCAATTCTGATTTGCGTTGCATTCAGTATTTTATTTTTGATGTAAGTTCCGCTCCCCGGACCTCTCCCCGCCTCTCCAGGGAGGATTTGAATCATTGTGCGTGGCACCAACATGGCACAAAGTTGACAAACTGAGTCCTATTTCATCCTAGGTAGTCAGTTACCCCGCGTTCAATCTCCATCGATGTAGATACCCATTATTCGAACTTTGATACTCAGTCTGCCCCGGAATGCATGTATTTTGCGATAAAATGGGACCTACCTGGGTTTGAACCAAGTCTTCTTCAAGGGACGACGTTGGAGGTAAACATTGAGGTTGAACACCTTTATTCAATGAAGGTCACAGGTGGCTCTCTATGAACCAGTAAACTGTAAGAATATGCATGCTCTGTCAGACCGTCGGGCCCAGGCTCCGTGGTGCAACCCAGATAAGCTTCCGAACAGGTTAGCAGAATGCTACCCCGAGTTCAGAAGAGGGGAGTGACATACCTCAGGTATTCTGTGAACTCACCAGCCTTGAATTGAGGTTTGAACATGGGACATCTGTGAAAAAAAAACTTTCTTGAGCCTGGTTCGAACTTGTACATCAATGTTTGCTTTACGGAGATGAGGTCCGAGCCAGTGCAGTGCATAATGCATATTTTTCCTGGAAAGAAGACTATTGATAGACCATAACAGCACTCAAGATCAAGGGATTCGGCCAACGGGTCGTTGAGATCCATAGAGCTCGGACACAAACTGGATGTCGGCCGGACACCAAATTGTGATGCGTCCGTCGGACACTAATTTGATGTGACCCGGACCGGCCTGGGATCTTCGGCGGGCAGGATTGCCGTGTTCGCCGGACATAAATTCATTGTTCGGAGGACCATAAAATAATGTAGGGAGGACAGGAAAATGTTGAGAGCAGGACACAATTGGTTTGTCTTACAGACATCCTGGCCAAGACTGACGGACATGAATACATTGTCCAGGACAAGAATATGATGTCCGCGGACATTAATAGTACAAGCGACTGATTAACACCTTGGCACCCGCTATGATCCGTTGACGGCAACACGGCATGTACAGAGGTCTAGACCAAGCCTCGACCATCACGGGGATGTGCGGAACAATTCAATGGCACAGCTCACTGGGCACCAAAAGAAAACAAACGCAGGCAGTCCGAGAGAAGAGAGAAGGGCAATGAATACTATCATTAGTATACCAGATGCGCTGAAAGAAGTAAAAATTACAATCTAATAAGCAGTAAAGGACGAAGAGCACCGGCGAAAAAACTGAATGCGGATGCGTAAATGTTGGAATGTTGAGATGTGGCGAAACCACTTCAACTACGTCATGGCAAAATGTACATCGTCGTTGGCGGTAAAACGGAATCAAAGAACGAGTCTAAATTTAAAAATTTAGGACTCGTAATGAGGAGTTCAGCCTCTGAGTGGGTTTCTGTGCTCATTGATACCTGGAGATGGTGGTGGCAGAGAAAGCCTAGGAAGAGATGCTGAGTACCCGGAATGATAGGTTTCGCGCTAAATGACCGAAATAGTTCATCTGCAACGGCCCAAAGCATCCAACGGAGTGGAATTACTCGCCGAGTTCTTCCTGAATGTGGATCCTTGTAGATCTGAGTGGCCTACAGACATATATGTGAGGTTTGGGCCTTCAAGCTGCACAAGCGTTTGAGAAACAGCTGGAAACGGTCATGGTGGTTGGCGGCCGCCACCCGGCCAGATTGCTGTGCCTGATTTAGCGGGCCGGCGGCATTGTGTAATTGATCACATCACGACAGGCAAGCTCTCCTCTCACCACCACGGCGAATTCTCCTCTCAGGCTGGTCCATAGAGCCAGCAAAGCGCTTCTACCCCGCGTGCAGCCTCGGTACTTCACGTTACCCCCCAACACCTTGGTGGATTCCCGTAATCTTTGTGTAATATCGAATTCCGAGTCTGTGGCTGGCCCGGGCGCACCAGCTTACTTTTCGGACTGAGAACTACTGTCTCCCTCCAATTCAAGCTCCCATTGCCTCGCTTCGTCGCTTCCGACGACCCCCAGATGCTCCCACTGGCAGCGATATCCATCCCTTCCCACTCGTCTGAAGCAGCTGTGGGTCGTCTTAAAGGTAAAAACGCGAGGCTTGTCGTTGAACAAAGCCGCCGATATACCTTTAAGAAGCAACCGATCGAGCCCCAACAACTCCTTGGTGTCTCTGTCACAATTCACGCGCTCTCAATCTGGCCTCGCGCCGCCTGTTCAACTTGGTCTGAGGCGGCACGATCCTTTTTGCCCTCTGGTCAGGCTTTTTAACCAAGTTCCAATTTCTTGCCGATGGATGTTTTTCCCGGCATTCTCTTTGTACACCGGGATAATCCCTGGAAACCGGCGTTCGTGATTCGGACCGTGCCGTGTAATACTACCTACCTACCTACCTCTGCGCTAATTACGGCCGTCCCATGAAATCAACGTGCATCTTCCCCATCGCCCTTTTTTATCCACTTGGGGCTGCTGCTCTTACTTCTGCTCGTTGGGCTCTTCTAATTTCGTCTAGTTTAAATACTTCGGCACAGAAAGCCGCCCGGGCGCCGCACTGGAGATATCAACAACTGATAAATTGAAGAGTAATTGAACTCGACGCGACTCCAGGCAAACTCCGGACGTGAGGGGTATCAGCTACCTCAGATCCTCGGCTCACCGAGTCAGCGAACGCAAACGTATCTCACATCGATTGACCTTGCCGAGCTTGCGGAGTCCGGACCCAACGCCGTCGTTTTCATGTTCAACATGTGTCCTCGTCTCAGCTAGTCCCAGCGCCAGCCTGTCATAACAAGCTTGACAGGCGGGGCCTGGCGGGCGCTGTCCACCACCGATTGTGTGGCGGTGCCGAGTTGTGCCTGGCGGCTCAGCATTTTTACGGACTTCGAGTTCAAGTTGTCGAATTGTCTTTCTTTAGCCTTGGTAAAATCGGTCAAGCTTACATTATTCACAGGTTGAATTGCAAGGAGGATAATGAGAAACGCACAGTGCAATGATTATCCATCCCCGGTTTAAGCGTGTGTTTTGATTCCGCGACAATCATTTATTGATCGTAGATCCTGCGTGCACGGAGTCAAAATGCCGAAATTGCAATCTCGCTGCGCGAATCCCTCCAGCTCTCTCCCTAGACAATCATGGCAACCAATACCGCGATTGTGGACGACAGGGACTCGCTCATCCACTACTCCCCAGCGTGGGGTCAATCGGGAACCCCCGAGGAATTTGACGCAACTACGAGTGTCGGTACGGCGGCCTCCGCGGCGTCCTTCACGTTTGTCGGTGCGTCCCCCTTGTGGATTTAGTTGAAGAAGAAGTTCATATCCATTGTTCATGACTGTTAGGCACCTCTATTACGGTGTACGCAACGGTCCCAGGGGATACCCTCCCTCGTAATCTGGCCTTTCTGGTGGACAATTCGATTTCGGGAACGTTTAATTCGCCCCACCCGGTAAACAATACACATCATTTCGCCGTATGGTCCTCCCCAACGCTTTCAAATGCCACGCATACGCTTGTAATCACCCAAGAAACTAGTGCCGGGGTTTTTCTGGATTACTTCTTGTATAACACCACCTCCACTTCCGCCACATATTTCATCGACGATCGTGACCCGCGCATAACATACACACCGGCATGGTCACAAAATAATTCAGAGGCGTACTTTCAGCAGACATCGCAGCAGAGTACATCCGCGGGGGATGCATTTTCTTTCTCCTTTGAGGGTGCGTCGTACTATTGCTTACTTTTGCGAGTCCTGCTCACCACTTGCGCAGGGACCTCTATCTCAGTTCACGCACCCGTTACCGACACGGCATCGAATATTTCTTTCGCGATGGATGGAGGTCCGCCTCTCTTCCACGTTCCCCCGCAAACTGGGCTCAACCTTGTTATATACGACTCGGGCGACCTGGCCCCGGGGAACCACACCCTCGTTGTCGCCGCGGAAAACGATCACTCAGTGTGGGTCGACTATTTCCTAGTCACGCCAAGTAGTTCGTCCTCGACTGGACCCTCCCCTGCTTCGTCTTCCACGCCAAAAGCCAAATCATCCACACCAATTGGTGAAATTGTTGGCCCTGTTCTCGGGGTCTTCTCCGTTGTTGCCCTAATAGCTGGCGCCGCCTTAATTCTTCGGCGCCGGAGGCGCCAGCGTCAACGGCGCAGGGAGTTATTAGGGTTCGACCCGTTTGGTAATTAGCCCCTCCCTACTCCGCCTCTTCTTTTCAGAAACCCTGACGCGATCTCCATCGACAGTTGCAATGCAAGACGTTCCCGCTCGGACACCATTTTCAAACTCAGCTTCCACGAGCTCTACCGAACTACTCACCAAATCCTCAAGGGTAGCACCATCCTCGTCGTTGTCACCAGCGGCTTACTCCGATGTGCCCCCTCCGAATTACTCGGAGAATTCAGGCACATCCTAGGACATCCTCGAATTCGCCAAGGTAGCCTCATTGCGTTACTTTCTAACAATTGAACGGAAGTGTAGATGGAACTTGGGGATCCTTTTGCTTTACTCTCTCTAGTGACGTAGATTATCCTATAATGCCTGACGTTCGAGCGCCGCAGGAGTACTAGTGGGCTTGTTGATCTCAATATTAATATACTTTGCACGCATAACCTATCTCGGCCGGTTTGGATCCCGAAAGAGCGCTTATCTAGGCCAGCTTGAATCCATGATAGGTGGGTACGAATAGCAAGTCGGAAGGAAGAATCGCATGGGCGGCCCCCAAGGCGGATTTGATTCCGCCGAGGCCGCGATGAACTTGGCAAGAGGGTGGGATTAAGAAATTAGTGCGCGCAGTGGAAACTCAACCTCCTTGACAGTACTTGATTTGGATCCAAAGCCTGGCGAATCGCCATTGTGCCCCTATCCGAATTGGGAATTTGATGGGAACAGGTAATTCAAACTCCGCGCGATATCTTCGTCTTGCCTTCCACTTGCCTTCCACCCTCAGACGTGTTGGTCTATGTTTTCCATCCGTGAAGTGGCGAATCGAATGGCTGTAAATCTGCCTGTCACAGGGCGTCCACTGCGGAACGTCGGCTCGAAAGCGTCACCCAAATGGTGAGCCTGAAAAATGTCTCCGACGCGGCTGTCGGAGTCCTTACGGCGATTTTTCCAGCAATACCTGTGAGAAAAGCTGTACCAACCCCACATTCTCTGACACTTGCTTTCTAGACGGAAATTTGGGGCACTACACAATACACTGCCCAGAGCCAGCATCAGCAAACCCAGGTTTTTCCCATAGTTAGGTCACCCCATACGGAGTGCTACGTAGCACTATGGGCGCGACGTAGCACTACGTCAGGGGGACCTAACTACAGGGCTCTACAGAGCGACCCTGGGTTTGCTGATGCAGTCTAGTATCCATGGTGCGGTACAATTATCCTCTAACCAACCGAATTGTTTTCAGTGTGTAATCATGGGAATATCAGTTACCGATGCGGCTCCACCGAACACTCGAAGGGAGAGTGTCGAGCCTGGTTTGTTCGTTTTCCCTTCATAGTCTCTTCTAAACAGATGCTACAAAACAATAAACTCGTACCCTGTTGTACTCCCTTCACCATTCCTGTTACTTACTGCAATCTAGTGCAAAGTAAACTCTGCGGCTCAACCGACCATCGGGCATTCGCTTGTCCATCACGCGCTTGGTGCGTTCCATTTCGGTTTATCTGTGCAAATTGTGAACGACGTATACCACAGCTATTATTGCGGTTCCATGCATCATCGAGCAGCCGAGTGTAGGAAGGTCAGACACCTGGAATGGTGCGTCGCTCAGACCGCAGCAAGGCTTTTGCCTCAATGTCTTCCTCTCGTCATTTTCATTTCTCATTCGCAGTTACAAATGTGGTCAAACAGGCCATATGGCCATCGCGTGCAAGGAGGCTGTTATCTCAGGCTGGTCAGTTCCGAATTATACCCGTTCACCAAGTCATGCATGCGCATCTCAATACCAGCCGGCGTTGCGAAAACACGGGCCACATGTCAAAGGCATGTTCGCAGCCCCGCGCTTGGTGCGTCGTATATTGGTCGTCCGTCCTGCCAAAACTGATCTGGTCGATATGAAAGCTATCGGTGCGGCTCGACGGCGCACATCGCAAGCGCATGCACAGGGCTGGAAACATCCGTATGGTGCAGAAAGCCATTCTCATTCTATCTCTCACATTTCTCACGCGTCCATGAGACAGCTATCATTGCCGCAAGCCAGGGCACCAGCCAAGTGACTGTCCCGACGCTGTGTGGTGTGTTCTCTCCTTCGAGTTCACCTCGATGATGCATATCCGACCGCAACCGTAGCCACTTATGCCGGAAGCCGGGGCACACCCAAACCAACTGCCCTCATTGATGAGTTCAGCGACATTTTAGGACATTCTAGGATCGGGGGTACGATGTGGGTATCGTGTTTGCTAAATGACTGGTGGCATATTAATTCCACGTCTGCCTTTCACGCAGATGAACCGTGACGCCATATAGCTTTTCTAGCGGCCCGTGCCCATTTCGGTTGAAACTGATTTTTTACAGAGCGAATGTCTATCCCTCTACCCTCCGTAAATCGCGGGTCTACGTCAGCCTTTCTTGAGGAATAGAACTAAAATCTATTCAAACTCGCAGTCTAGTCGTTTGATGGTACTCTGTAACCTTATTGGACCGTTCAAACACCTCAGCTTCGACGCCAACCTCCGGTTCTTCGACATTCAAAGCTCCAGCATGTCACACTTGGAATGCGGATTCATGATCGATCGCGTTCAATTGAGTTCGAAATTGTTGGGTCTTCTGGAGTCCCCTTACAGCTGTTTCCGAAATCCTTGAGACAACGGCGATATTTTCGCCCGCCGTCAACTTTTGATGGAATGCTAAGGATTTCCGTTTTTGGTAGAACCGATCAAAATATATCTGATGACCGGCTGGTTACCACCATTTTTTTTCCCCCTTCTCCAGCCTTCTCCCCATGTCGTTTCCCCGTCGTCCCCCTGCACCCAGTCCACCTCCGCTCTATGAGAATCCACCCCAATATGACCGCACGCCAGTTGATCTGTCAAGCAGTCCAAATCGGGCCGGTCTCGGCGGTTCTACCCAAAAACGGAAATCCTTAGCATTCCATCAAAAGTTGACGGCGGGCGAAAATATCGCTGTTGTCTCAAGGATTTCGGAAACAGCTGTAAGTTGAAACGCTACTCTATCTGTGCGGCTTCGATCTCGAGTCTTTGTCGTTCGACTTCAAGTCAGGCATGTACTTCACAGTCACCCGCCCGGCAACAGCTCGGTATGTCCAACACCCGGAGACTTCATTCGTTTTCATGGTAGGTGTCCCTCGACCCGACTCAAAATTAAGCTCTGGTGCGTAGTCACTCTTCAATATTCAATGACCGTGTTTATCCAATTATGAGTATATTGACTTCTTCGTCGAAGAACCAGTCAACCTCCATCTGACTCGAATCACGTTCCTTGCCCATTTATTCATCCGGTGAAGTTATGGCTTCCACTTTTTCAACCGTATCGCCGAGTTCGGCTGTGAACACACACAATCTGGTGAGCATTCGCGATAGCCGTCCGAGATGCGTATCGCGCTGTATTGGCTTTATCCGTCTACTTATAGATTTTCATTGGTTCGTTACTCGGTCAGGTTCGTTTGTCTCTAGTAGTCCGCACCGTGTCTCATTCGGGCACTCGCACCTTCCTCTCAGTCGGAGTCTAATTATTCAACGTACTTCAGATCTAAGCCTTGGACCGCATTGACATTTAATTCTCAACTCAAGAAGAATCTCTTCAAAGTGGAGATGGTTGCAGCGACAGGAATATCGCCTTGAACACCGTGCTAGCCAAGGTAAAGATCTATTGAATAATGTCAAGTACTTAGCTCTAACTGACGTTTGCGCGACTCGCAGCGCGAGGTGAATGCTCAAAAGAAGTGATTGCATTGAGGCGGATGCTGAGGCCCACAATTGGCCCACAACGCGAAAGACAGAATATGGGCTTGGTAAAAAATGGCAACTCAGAGATAGGGGCTACGCGCGGTGTCACATGTTTGGGAACCACGTTGACCTCAATCATAGTGGAGCCCCCTTCCCATGACGCGCCGCATGGCAACGGCCCGTCGTTATGCTGCTCACCAAACGAAGACGCACTGAATCGACTCGCAGCAATGCCCCGGCGCCCACGAAACGCACAGAATCAACCCTAAACCCAAATGGCCTTCTCGAGCTTCTTCCACTGGCTCCCGAACCTCTTCGCACGGAAATCTGGTTCGACGATGGAAATATCATCGTCCAGGCCGAGAATACCCAATTCCGCCTCTTCAAAGGCGCTCTATGCAGTTCATCCGACGTTTTCAAGGATCTGGTGGAGGATATGGCCGACTTAACCGCAGAGGATGGATGTCCTCTCCTGCTTTTATCCGATTCCGCAGTAGAATTGACCTACGTGCTCCGAACCATTTTTCATCGCTGGTAAGACCCATCTTCATCCTAGCAAACTTGCAATCATCTCACATTCTTGCACAGGTCATATCCACCCAACCAGCCGCTGGCCTTCGATGTTATTGCTGCATTCCTGCGGCTCGGCCGAAAGTACGAGATAAAACCGCTCTACGACGACGCCCTTGCGCGTCTGGGTGCCGTTTTCCCGCCCTCTCTGAGCCAATACGTTGACAGCAAGATGATGGATCACATCCAGTTTCCTGACCCCGAAGACCCAAATCGACGCGGACAAATCGTCGTCGACACGATCATCCTCGCGCGAGAGCTTGGTATCCCCTCCCTCCTTCCTGCAGCATTCTGGTTTACCTGTACACGCCTCGAATCGCTCGCAAACAAACACACCAGCGCTATTTTCGAGGCCGATCGCGATGTAATCCTCTTGGCGGCCAAGCCACTGAGTATCGCGTACGCCAGCTATCTCTTCGGCTGGCTCGACGAAACTCCGGCAAATTGCTCACAACCGGCCGTCTGCACCAACACCAAGCTCAAGTACTCGTTGAAGCAGTGGAAGCCCCCCGGATCGGCCATGACCCTCTACTGGCGCTCCAGCGCAGAGAATGGCCTGTGTCGAACATGTGTCGCGGCTGGTCAGAAGCATCACAGTGAAGGAGCGAAGCGACTCTGGACCGAGCTTCCCGCGTTCTTCAACTTACCGCCGTGGGCAGAGATGTTGGCCAATGCTCCAGGTGTGTAATATACATCTTTGTACCCTCACGAGCCCTCGAGGATTCACGCGACCTTGCAGCAGCTATCGCGGATTATGCCGTCAGCAGGGTTAACCTTGCGCCCGAGTACGCTTTGAGCCGGGTTAACATTGCATCGCCGGAATACGCCATGAGCAGGGTTAACATTGCGTCGCCGTCGTCGGAATCCGCTCCCAGCAGGGTCGCCCTCGTCAACAACAACAACCGGCGGTTCACGTCCACCGGCATTGGCATTGGCAATGCAAGCACGGCGGACGTGCATGCCACTGCTAGCACCACCGACATGCATTCCGCCAACCCGAATCCAAACCCGATGCAGAGTCCGAAATATATTCGATTCCCAAGGCTGCGGCGGGCGATGTCTGTATTCAGCGGTGGCAGTAAATAATAGGGGAAGCGAGCACACGTCTTCGTTGGCGCGTAATGTAACTGGTCTTATCAGTCAACGTTCGGTCCGCTCCCACTACGCAGTACTGCTTATTGTTTGGGACCCCATGGCCAGTGTAATTTCTTTCTCTGGATAAATACGTTCTCCGCAAGCTCACCAATAGTCCTGAGCTCTATCTCTGATCTGACACATCGCAGCAGCGATGGCATGAGCCATCTAGTCTGAATGAGGCATTTTCGCATTATCAATTATTTACGAAAACAAAACCAACTGTCGATTCAGCACAATGATGGTCGGCTTGTACACGAACATTCTCTGACGTTGGTCGGGTTGGTTCCGAAGTTGGTGACCTTGGAGCGTTGAGGTTAAACCAGCCAGAGGTCCCGACCAGAGTAGGAGGATGGTCGATGCGAGGAACCTCCGCGGAAATTTGGTCGTGGTAGATGAGAAAGCACAACTGCTGGTCGACTTTTTTTAAAGCAGTGTTCCTAGCTGGAACCTCGGGAAATGTCAACGTCCCATGATACCACGGGGAAATGCGTGAAAGCTATCATTGAGAAAGTCTCAAACGACGGATGGTTTTACGCCGCACTTGCAGTACGTTTCGAACCACGAGGCAGGCAGACGAGAGGGGGAATCAGTACAGCTCCACTGAATCCGGCTTTTACCGGAGGTTGAAGGGAGTCGTCAGGGAGACTAAGCTAGAGGAAAGAAAGCATGATTTGAAATAGCTCCTGAACGTTCTCATCTGGTCCAAAGGGACCACCCAATGAACACCCCAAAAATTTTCGTCATCAAGAGTTGGAGCAGGGTTGAGCGAGCTCTCACGCGACCAATCCTCGCAAACAGATTTTCATTCTGGGTCCATCCTGGCCCCAAGTCCCCGGTCTCTGAACTTGACTTGAGCCTGAGGCTACTTCGCTGCCACTTCCCCTACTCCTTCCCTTCTTTGGGGATGATTTAACTTCCAGTCGAATTGAGAGGAAGCCCCTGCCTCTTTCAGCCCGCCACGACACTTCAAGAAGGAAAAGAAGAAGAAAACTGAACCAGCGAGAAAGTGGCACATGTACAACTCAACATCGCCGAGATCACCGAAAGCCGGGAAGAAATTCCCGAAACCCGTTGAGCAAGGTCGAGGAAAAAGATACCAGTTGAGTTTGGATCCAGCCGCAGGGATACTAACACCGGGGAGGACTTCAACAGTGTAGTCGACCACAACTTGAAGATTATCACTAATTGATGTACGCACACTAGCTCATCACATTTCTCAACCTGGTCTCCCATGATCCTTCAGACCAGTTTCCTACCCAGCCTCAGTTACGGGGTTCAATGAGAGTCACTGTAGCGGTACAACACAGTAAATTATGCCTGAAAATATCCTGCCGTAAGAATATCATCTACACTAACTCCCGACCCCAAAACGCGAGGGTGGGTAGGAGTCTGCCCTCGGACGACTGCTGCGAGAGCAACAGTTGGGAAGGGAAAATGGTGTTGTGGCTGGACAACGAGAGGCTTCCAGAAAAGATAGCATGATAGGGCTGAAGAGATGGACGGCGAATGGTCATTACCTCCTGGTTTGTGTCAATGGGACTCAAACCTGCAAGGGCTTCTGGGGCGTACATGTCGGGACTGTACACCCAGTCGCGTCGACAGGTCCCGGGGATAAGAGCTTAGGGAAAAGTCATCCCCTCGAGTTTCGGATCATGTGAGGTTTGCGTCGAACACTTCAGATGGTCACCAGCGGCGACGCCGACTGACCGAGAGGCTGGCAAACCTGTATGAGGGATTTTCCTACTTGAGCGAGATGTTTATAACTTTGATGATGAACCAAAAGGTTCGAGAATACTTTCGAATCAGAGGCAACCAACTCTCTTCGTCTCCCTGGGGAATCCTAGGGGTATTTAGCACAATAACAACGTGAGTCAGGAAGTGCATTACCGGTCTGGCTTCGTGAGTACGCCTGAAGTGTCGAGTTAGATACGGAGGTCCTAAGCGAAGAGATAGTATACCAATCGTGCGCCTCCCCTCGGGATCATGTTTCTTGGTGAGGTTGTGCGCGCCCTGATTCTCAAAATCCGCTACAAAGTGGGTGAGAAGTATTCCAGCTAAGAGCACCGTTAAGACGTACGTGACCGGGTTGGACCAAAATTCGACAACTCGACACCCACCCGAACAAGGGGCAAAGATTCGATTCAGCTCCCAAATCTTGCAGTTGTGTTGGGTAGATTTAGATGGCTTATCAAATCCTCACTGGCATTTACTTGGGAGTTCTTGGGAGTTCTCTTTGCAAGTCATTTCAGGCCAGCCTGAGAAACCCAACCACATGTTGAAACTCTAGAGTTGCAAATAGAAGTAGTTCAGGAAATCTCATGCACTAAGGGCAGGGAATGCAAGGGCTTTTTTTGTGCTGTTCTGCCCGAGTTTTCTGAAAACTCGGGCGAGTCCGCACCATCTTAGTCACTTCGTTGCTTCGCTTAGCGTTGCGAAAGTGTGAAGGTGAGTACTACTCAGTTTTCAGCGGCGTGACGAACCGCTAGACCTATTCGACACCGGCCTCCGTGACGCGTGAAGTCAACCAAAATTCTACATCGACACATGGGTGTGTGCGATGCGTGAATATTGAACGAAATGCTACAGCAGTGGTTTTGCATGTTAAGTTGCCGCTGCGATATCTTCGGCTCAGTCGGGTCAATCGGGTACCAAATCCGAATCTTTGATCCGCGATGGCCCTTGCCTCCCACCAGACCGAGGACTGAGGACTACGGCTATCTTCGGCGATGTACTTCGGGAAAAGACCTGGTGCCAGCAAGCTCGGTGGCAACCTCGGCACAACAAGCTCACAATACGATCTCCGCGAGGAACTTCGTACCGGCATCTGGCACACGTGTCACGGCGCACGCGGCGCACGAGGATCGCATATCCACCAGGAGTTCACCAGGTGCAACCGTGGCGGTATAATGCGCGTTGCCTTTCAAGGTAACCCAAGGATGCAGTTTACAGGCTAATCCACGACGGAGTTTTAAACTTCAGTGGCACCATGTGATATTGAAGAATTGCAAAATGAAAGGCGCCGCAAACTCCAGCCAGCAGCCGTGCTGCGAATTTTTGCTAATTTTAACCACCATCCTTAACGAGGCCTCACCTTCGTCCAACCTCGTAGGTATCCACCTGTTTCGGCGGCAATCCGCTCGTTAACATTCTTGACGGATGCTTAGCCAAGAAGTTCATGTTTGCCGCCCATTTGGCATTTGAGCCCCACTTGCTGGCCAAGCGGTTGGACTAAACCTTCGATCTAATTCTCAACCTCGGTTGCCCTTGCCCTGCTCACGCAACGGTGCTAAAAAAACTCTGCTTCTGTTAGCGCCCGTTGCACTATTTAGGTGACGAAGTGTCGATTGCAACGCAGTCATGTCTTCTCCCCGCTTTTCATCCAGCGACGCTGATTCCTCGCCTCCCTCTTCTTCTTCCATGGACAATATTGCTGAACACGGGGTCGGTCTTTCCAGTCCCTCGTTGTCGCTCGCCCGCCGCCGCATGTTGGATCTCGTCAATCGTCTCCACAACACTGGGTGCAACATCGTCCCTCATTCATAACTTATGTGCGACGTTAATGCTCACATTTCAGGGTTCAAATTGACATAGACCTGCCCCAAATTGCGGTCATCGGCCAACAGAGCGCCGGCAAATCCTCTCTCATAGAATCTATTTCCGGAATAACGCTTCCTCGCGCGGCTGGAACGTGCACTCGGTGTGTACAGTCTACCCTTTACCTGGCGTCCAACACGCATTGAATGGTCTGTTCAGCTGCCCCACTGAGTGTCGCCTTTCTCGTTCCGACACACCATGGAAGTGCGTCGTAGAGTTGCGATTCGTCACCGATAAAAACGGTCAAACTCTCGGACAGCCTCGCACTGAGTCCTTCGGCGACCCTATCCTCGACAAGTCAAAGGTCGAGGATCGCATCCGCCGTGCGCAGCGGGCGATACTCAACCCTAGCAAATCTGCCCGGACTTTTCTCGAAGACGATGATGAGGATGCGACGGAAGTCTCGTTCTCGACCAATTATATTTCGCTGCAGATCAGTGGTCCGGAAATCGCCGATCTCTCTTTTGTGGACCTACCTGGTGGGACACCTGATATACTCGAGTCATCGCTTTTCTGACTTTTCCTCGCCAGGGCTGATCGCGAGCGTCAGTAGCCGTGGTGGCAATGAGAGGGATATCGTAATGGTTGAGAGTCTTGTTAGCTCGTACATCTGCAAGCCAAGCTGTGTCATCTTGCTCACCGTGGCATGCGAAAGTACGTCTTAACGATGCTCTTAGCTGGAATACTTCTCACCCACTTTGTAGCGGATTTTGAGAATCAGGGCGCGCACAACCTCACCAAGAAACATGATCCCGAGGGGAGGCGCACGATTGGTATACTATCTCTTCGCTTAGGACCTCCGTATCTAACTCGACACTTCAGGCGTACTCACGAAGCCAGACCGGTAATGCACTTCCTGACTCACGTTGTTATTGTGCTAAATACCCCTAGGATTCCCCAGGGAGACGAAGAGAGTTGGTTGCCTCTGATTCGAAATGAACAGGAAACGCTCGAGAACAACTGGTATTGTGTCAAGCAACCGAGTTCACAGGATCTCAAGCAGGGTATGACCTGGGAGGAGGCGCGGGCGCGCGAGCACGAATTCTTCTCCCTGACGCCCCCTTGGTCCGAGCTCGACCCCATGTATCAGAAATACTTGCGCACCTCCAACCTCGTTGACCGCTTGAGTTCCATTCTCTCGGACTTGATCTCCAAGCGGTCCGTCGCTTTCGACTTTCATGGACGCAAACTCCTTAATAAAATTCACTAGCCTCCCGCAGATCCAGATTGAACTCGAGAACACGATTCAGAAGACACGGGATGGGTTACATCACCTCCCGAAACCACCGTCCGGCGACCCCATAGGCGAGGTTGCAGGGCTCCTCCACGTATTTATCGGGGAGCTCGACAAGATTTTGGAGGGAATCCCGCACGACGAAGGGTTATTGCAAATCATTCGCCCCGCCCAGGAGCGCTTTCGGCGTGAGATTCGGAGCACTTCCCCGGACTTCCGGCCATTCGAGGACTCCTCTCTGAGAGGACGAGTCCCGTCCCTCTTCGCGGATCCGGTGTTTCTATCCAATGAGGATGGTTGTGAGTATGAAGACTTGCGTGTTGCGCCAGCACCGATCTTCATCAACAAGGTGATGGACCGTGCTCTTGCGTATGTCTTCAATCTCAACACTCCCGAGTTCCAGAGCTGATTTAGATTCTCGTTTCAGGGCGCGCACCCGCGAACTCCCCGGCCACTACCCCTTTGTCGTGCAGAAGTCGTTCATCAAGGAATTCACGGCCAAATGGGCTGCCCCCGCCCAGGTCTTATGCCGCTTTGTCCACTCTACACTGTCGCAGCACGTCAAGGCGCTCATCACTCTGCACTTCGCCCAGTTCGGGCAGGGCGTGTTGGAGCGCAACGTCATGTGTGTTCGCTCACTGTCTCATGATCAGACCTGTGTTTCGTACTTACACTGTTCCGCAGGATCCTCGTCCAGGACTACATGAACCAGCGTGCCGAGACCACGCAAGCGCTCATCATGAAACTCATCGCACTTGAGGAGAGCGGCCCACTCACGCTCAACGAGCATTATCTTTCCGACTACAAGGCGAAATTTCTGGCACATTATCGGGGTGCGCGCGAACAACAGCAGAATCCCGTCCTTGCGCAGGCGATCGCGGCGTTCAACCCTGAGGATGGCCCGGGCACTGATGCATACGGGGCAAAGCCTGTCACATGGCCTCCAGGAACTCCCACCTCTCCCCAACCGACGGGCATTGCGCAGGTGTTGAGCGCCCTCGCGGCCATCGGGTTGAACGGAATTCATGCGGAGGATCTCGTTAAGCTTTTGCCGCCCGACCGCCTCGACCCCGCGCTCACTATCATGGCTGACGTTCGCGCTTATTTCCAAGGTAAGTTCGTCTGGGCAACCAACGTACAGAACACTTATTGTCTCCGCGATTTCAGTTGCGTACAAGCGGATCGCAGACAACGTACCCGCCGCCATCGACTACGAGCTCGTGCGCGGTGTGGGACGCGAGCTGCTGCCGACGTTGTATGGTGGGCTGGGCATCAACGGTCCCGACGGAATGCGTATCTGCCGCGAACTGGCGCAAGAGAGTCCAAGCGTTGCGGGAAAACGGGAGGAGTTGATGAAGAGGCTTGAAAGATTGGAGACGGCAACGCGTGAACTGATGCGCGTTGGATTGTAACTTAGCATTTGTTCCGTTCCATATCGAATTTCTTGACTGTACTTAATTTCAGGAATCTGAATTCATTTTCTCGAACAATCCGCGGCCCCGCCAGTGATTCCTGAAAACTCAAAATCGACACATTGGGTTTCTGCCAGTGGTGAAGGAGGCTCTTTGCGTACACAACGAACCTCTCGATGGTCAGGCGATCAACGCCGCCGGATGCCGAACTCCTCCCGCTGCCAAGTGGATGGTTGCAAGTATGTATACACAACCCGCTGAAGAAAAATGGTATCGGGGTTATATATTCGAGTCTCGGCAACCCCTTGCGTTTGACTCGGGATGGGTCAATGTAGTAGGTCAATCGTCGGCTGTTTGTTTCATTTTGCATTTATGGAAAGCGAGCAGGATTTTTTCTTCCCGCCTTCCAGTGACCGCGGCAAGTCTCTATTTTCCTTTCGTTGACCACCAAGCGGCGACGTGGCGCGCCAATTAGTGTGATCGAAGAGCCAGAGATAAAGAGAGGTGATATCAGTCTGATGCAAAATAGTACAAAACATAGGTACGCAAATGTCCGTGGTTGAAAAATGTAAAAGCCACAGCTAAAGTCGAACCGTCAACAGCAATCCGGGAGCTATGCAGATACGGAATAGGGAGATGTACGCTGCCCCGCTCAGCGCCGAGAATGGATGCCCATCTCGAGATCGATCCCCGGCGTAGTCCGAGATGCCCGAGGACCGGTTCAACTCTTCGCGTTGGCAGTACGTAGGGAATAATATTTGACGGATGTATGAATATTCGTGCTTGAAGTGTCCGGTAGAATAGCTTGGAGGTAAAATACGGAATGTCGTGTTGCGGAGAGGTAAAGCAAATCTAAGGGTATGAGAATATGTGAGATGAGTGTAAATGCAAAATAAGCGAAATGGATCATGAGTATGAATAAAATAAAAATGAGGGATACTGTATCGTCTTGAGGAACTTGGTTTGAGTTTGAAACCGGCTCATAATCCGAAGGCGATGAGCGGGGCGAGTCGCACTTCCACAACGATTTGCGCTGTACCAGTCTGGCAATGTCCAGTGATGATCCGAGAATGTGCTGCAAGTCCGGCTTCATTGCAGCTTTCTTTGTCCCGCTGCAAAATGCTCTTATCCGAATGTCCGCTAAACGTCTTTTGTGATTCGGATGAGATCTGTGTAGAAGGGATGAAAGTATTGGATAGCATTTGTCAAACTCTTGGAAACCCACAGCAGCATGTCAACGTCAATCACAGAATCCCGGACAAACGGAAGGAGATGGTTTACCCGAATGAACTTCTCCAGCAGTTTTCAATCTGAAATTGAAGAGTTGGTCCATAGTATCGGCCAAGTCAAGCAGTATGTTCACTCTCAGGACAATGATACATCCCCAATGTACTTTAATTATGTTCGGCTGCAGTAGGAATCACTGGCAGTGTTAATTGTGATTGTTCTTGATCGTTCCACAGGCTGAGTAATGAAACCCATGCATTGCAAAGTACCAAGAGAAATTCAACAAAGCACTAATTTGCGTTAGGCCCGAAGGGCAAAAGCATCGTCTGGTTGCAAGGGGAAGTCGCCACCGATTGGAAAAGGATGTTGGCCAAAAAGTCCACGTTCTGTTTAAACAGCCCCGTAGTGCTGGCTAGTCCGGCGGGCATGGTCCCAAGAAGATCCCAGTAGGTTGCACATCCCTGTACAACCTATTATAATTCTGCGAAAATCTTCACTTGAGATTGACGTACCATGCTGGCATCGAAGGGTGCAGGGGGAGGCGGGTCGGCAACGTAGACACCCTGTTCGTTGTTCCTTCCCGGAACAATACCCGGGACTCCAGCGAAAATTTGTCCGGCGGATTCAGAACCAGACACTGGAGTGGCGGCTCGGAACCAATTTTGGGGGAACGTCTGGTTACGGAAGAATGAGCCGACGATGGGCAGAGTAGCTTGTTTCGTGGTGCCTGTTCAAGTTGAGAATTAAATCAAGTGTTGAAGAGTCTAGTCACCGTTCGCAAACACGCTAGTATCAGATAGGATAGATCAGGTCGATGCACTTCGAACTCGAAGGTAGGACGTCGAACTTCAGTACAAACGATGCCTCCGTGAACATTGCACTCAAGCGCCTAGGCGGGACAGTGAACTTCGACAATACTCAGCTGACACTTCAGGCAGAGGAGTAGTTCTAACCTGTAGGTTAGCAGCTTGGTCCATCGCAAGATTTTGCTGTTTAATTCCAATCATCGTCACAACATTGAAGACTGTATGATTTCCGTTTGGCCCATTGTCGCCAAATTGTCCAAGCTGAAGCAAGTCCTGGGAGGATCACGTCGCACGCGGAAGATTCAGTGCTACACATTCACGTACGAGATCATATAAGATGTCCTGGAAGTTGCGATTATCACCAATGAATGCGTCTGCGCGTGTCATTGACGCGTCGCCTGCCAATTGGGAGAAAAATGAAACTGGATCATAACAAGCATCTGGGATTTTTACCCTCAAACCCTCCGTGAAGCGCTATGCCGCCAGGATGAGGGCTACCAATATTGCCCGGCAGCGACGGAACTAAAGGAGAACTTCCGCCAATAGAGACCTTGTTCACAAATGGATTGCCTCGCATCATCTGTATTGGGTCCATGTCGGTCAATTGTTCAGCCTGAGGTTGCCAACGATACCATGTTTGCTGCAGTAATGAATTCCATCAAGCCTGCCTGAACATTGAAAGCCTATCCATAAGTTTTAGAGATAATCGGCCCGCAGTGGAATCTGGTGTCAGCGTACCTCCATCGCGCCTGTCACAATTTCTTCAAAGCTCGCGATGCCGCTGCAATTTTCTCAGTCTTTGGAAATATAGATGCAAAAGAACACACTTTCTCGGGATATAACCGTGGTTTGCCAGAGTGTTCATGCCGGCTGGCAAAACGGTGAGGCTGATATTATACCTCGGGTTCCACGAAGACACATACGGCACGCTGCCAATAGAAAATAAGATGAGCGATCGTTGCGAAGTGAAGACAACCTCACGTCCACGCTGATCGTTTGGACCCGGCGCAATGAAAGGGTGGTTGGCATCCGGAACTTGCTGCAATCCTGTGTTCGTTGGTAGTGGAGGAGAAGTAATCAAGGTCCCCGTTTGCCCCTCTTGCACTTCGGTACCGTGACGCACGGTGGTAGCGGCAGAGACCAGAGTTGGTAGAAGAATGTAGAGTGCCGTAGAGGGTCGCATACTGGGCGTTTCGCACAGTGCACATACGGAACCTCTTGCTCTTTTATGGTCGGACACCATGTGCAGGAAAGAATCGGAGACCCCGTGGCATTCTGGGATAGCGGCAAAGTAGACCGGCTTGTGGCGTACAAACGGCATCGACGTACACACGTACACGCCAAAGCCGTGTTTAAAAAATTGAACGCGATTGGCGGAGTAGCGATTTGATTCTGATATCCGTTCAAGTCTACCAGGCACACTAGTCCTCATGGTATACACGGGAGAAGTACTTGGGCCCGTTTTGTGCGCTTTCTCGCACGTTTTGGTAGCCCCGACCTCGGAACACACTATGTCGGTGTTGCTAATCAGAAACAGAGGTTTAGCGACCCTTCCATCTTCCGGGAACCCCGACGGCTAGCCGCTACGAACAACATTATTTCTTCGTTCCATGTGAATAGAAGCCGGGAACCAGTATGCCTGGTCGAAACGGTTGCACTTGGAACTTCGGGGGAGAGGCGACTCTGGAGAACTTTTTGGAACCAAAACCATATTCGGTGTCTCCACTTTACGCCCGCTATCGCGTTCTCTCCCACGCCGCGCAGCTTCGCCTCTCCCGGTCTCCGTGTCTTTATCCCCTCCGCGCTGCGTGCTCCGTCCGTATCGCAAAGCGCCCACAAGCGCCCACACACGACACCAATAATCTCCGAACCTGCACGTTATTCGCGCGTCTCGTGGACAGGTGCTTTGGCCGGAATCGGGAGCGCTCGAGCTAAGACGGAGGCAAGGCCGGCACGCATCGATATCAGACACGGGCGCAATTGGGGCGGGGATAAATCTGGATCGGACTGGGCAAGGAAGGTTAAATCGGAGGTTCATCAGGGAGAACCTCCGCTGGGATAATTCCAATGGGAAGCCCGGTTTCTCGAGAAACCCCGGCCCATCAGAGAATTTTTCATCTTTCTAATGGGAAACCCCTTCAAATTGTTCATTGTTTCAGTGTTATGAGTTTACGCACTTTCCATTGGGAAATTGGTTGCCGCTCGAGTGCCGGGATGAGTCGGCATCTCGGCATCACCTCAGTTGTCTCACGGTTGAGCTTTCGAGGCGGGCTTTATCTTTCGCGCATTAGCTGAGTAACAGTATGAACTCATCAGCAGGACCCACCTCCCCGTACGCTTCAAAATTTCCCCCGGGCCGAACCATTAGCTGAGATCACAATCTTCGGTTCATCGCAGTCGGAGAGTTCGTTTCCCGATAACATCCTATTTTTCGAGTGGGGTTTCTCATTAGAATTATCCGGAATTTTGTGCAATTTCTTCGAAAATCTTTTTTGTAACCCCAAAATGTCGAAATTTTACAACTCGGAGGTAAGGTATTCTGTGGCACATCCCGTTTCTTTGCGGCGCCATTCGCTCTTTTGATTCCCCCCCTCCCTATGCAACGCAGTTCAACCGACTAATTGAAGCCAGAGAAAGTCTCAGGCCGATTCTCTGCTCTGCAGAAGTTGTCCAAATCTGCTGTTCACATTTACCTCCCTGCGAGAGCCTCTTCTTTAGTGAAATTGGCCAATCTCCGATCTTGAACTCCTTCTGCATAGGATCCATTGCGCTGTGTGGTTCTGAGTTGTGCTCCTTGAGTCTGAGTATGACAAATATCAACACACGCCCCGTTCGACTCGGGTGGGTGGGTAGGAAGATGAGGCTGGGTGTTTCTTTTATGCCTAGTATAGGCCTGTTTTCGAACTAGATCTCAAGTCGAGTTCCTGCAGCCAAACCAAAGAAGAAGAAGAGAGAGAAAGTAGAAGGTCTCTCCAATTCATTGAGCCAGAGGTCAAACATCGCGCGGACCTTGTAATACCGGCGGGGAGATGACCAGGACCAACGCGAAGTCTAGCGGTTCGCGGTTGCATTCATGACTAACTTAGGGAAGCTGAGAAGCCCACGCAACACCACCCATTCGACCGGCCCTGGTGAAATACCGCGTAGTCTCTTTATTGTTCCAATTAGTTAGGTGCTTGTCTTCGATCGCACAAGAAGCTCGATTGTATCCTTGGAGAAGAAGAAATCTGTGCAGCCCTTTGATCTCTCTCCTCGTTGGCCTCAATAAGTACTCCTGCAAGTGGGACTGGAGGAACCAATGGCTTGCAGGTGCAGTTCTTGTATGGAAACATGAGATGTTGCGTTGCAAGTTGAATGATGCTCGTTCGACTCGGGCTGGGTCCATAGCCAACGGACTGGGCGACTTTTTTCTCTCTCTCCTGTTCTTGTCAAGCTCTGCAGGTTCGTGCTGTCATTTCAGTTTCAAATATTTTACAGTTCAATATTGACCACACTGCTTCTAACTTGGAGCAACCATCGTCGACGACGACACTGCAGTACTGGACCCAATGCGAAGTGGTTCGCAGCTGCAACGAGTCACAGAGTCCAGTTTAACAATAGCATGCAATACTATTACTCGGCGGGGTCCGTAGCTGCTTAAAGCATCCAAAGACCAAGGCACCGAAAGACGCGCCTCAACATGATGATCAGATCGGATGACCACGTGACGGCGTTTTTATGTAAACTCCGCTCGGCAACGGCTTGCTTTTCTGACTGTCAACTGACTCTAGTCCCGGTGCTGGTCTATCTCGAGGAACGCTTTCACCGATCGGTTCCAACTTGCATGTATTAATCTCCGTTAACTCTGCTGGGTTCCTAATGTGTGGCAAAAAGAAGAGGGGGTAAAAAAAACAGGCCCCACGACCGAATCCAAGTATTTGCGATCGATTTCGGAAACCAAACCCCTAGACGTTCCACTGGGTACCCACCAGACCCTTGCTTGGCCCTGCTCACCGCCCACGGGCATCCCATGACGAATGCAGCGCGTGACATTGGAGCCTCGAGAAGGGTGCGTTTTCTATTTCGACGGAGGGGTGGGCGAGTGCCGGTGCTGGTGCGGCAGCAAGGGAGGGTGAGGCCACCCCTTCCGCTGCTTCTGCCTCGAACTTTCCCAGACTTGCTCCCCGTGTCAGCTTTCGCCTCCGCATCTCCTGCCTCGAATGCTCGGAGCCGCGCGTGGCGTGGCGGAGTGGTGGGAAATAAGGAAAGGGAGATATGTCGCTGCCGTGGACGGGGATCGCGGCGCAGGGGAGGGGGGGTCGACATGCCGCTGCCGCTGCCGCTGTTGGAGCTGCTTCATCTTTGGTTCTCGGGACAGTTCGCCGTATGGAAATGCGCCAACGGGCTTCATCACACCCCGTCTCGTCAACACGTCACCGCACTACGGTACTGGGGGGGACGAGTGTGCGTGCGGAGTGGAATGTGGTGGGGATATGCGCCCGGGCGAGAACCGCATGGACTCCCTCCCCTGCTCGTGCGACCTCCGGACGCCGCACGCTGTACCTCGAACTCCCAATTCCCCGCCCTCGCGTCCACCCTCGCTGGTTTGGCGGCCGAATTATCTACACCGGCCTCGACTCACGTCGGACGTGCACATATGAGGCTCAAGTCGCGGCCTGATGTCGACTGCTTTCTTGCCGCGCGGACGAGCTGGGCTCCTCATCGACGGTTTGTCGAGCCTATCAACTTACAGACCAAAGGTCGCCCACTCCTGCTGCCTCAGGGTCCACCACCGTCGTGCGAATGAACGGACATCCCACTGACTCCAGCCTCATCTTTGTCCCCCTCTCCCGATGTTTTTGAAGCCGTCAAATTGACCGACTCACATTTGATCTCGTTTTTTTATCACTTCCCACTCTCGCAGTTATTGTTTCCGCTATGAGTATTACCTCCCAGTCAATTTTTTTTTCAAAAAAATGGCTTTATTGCCCTTTACAATCTACGCGTAGAACTGACCCCTATCGCGTGACCCCAGCGCCGGTCCTGCCTTTTTTATTTAGCACAAACCTTCGAATTCCAAGAAGTAATTCCGACGGAAATCAAAGACTATTGGTATGTCTCGTTAACCACGCTCGGCTTTTGCACTAGTTTGATCTGCGGATACCAATGCCTTCTCCGGCCCACAGCACCCAGAGATCGATCCCGGACCGAGGCTGTACACTGCTGTAGGTGAAGCTCACCGATTGGTTGATTATTTTAGCGCATTGCCTCGAAAACGCGCAAGCTGTCAAAACGGCGCTTAACACCTTGTCCTCTACCACCACCATCCCCCAGCATCGCTGGACATGGAAGCACCCTCGGATACCGAATCACCCATGGACGATTCTGAATTCAGCTCGTAAGTTCTGCACTCGCAAAACCTCAGTACCACCCGCATCTCACGGCGCCTAATGCAGCTACGGCGGCGGTATTTTTCCAGGCTCGCACCACTTCACGGTGGCGGGTGGTACCTTCAAGAACATTACGAAGAAATATGTTGGCGCTCCAGAGGTGCCTCCAGGTACGTTTTGCCTCCTCTGACTGGAAGACACTGAGTGTCGTATAGATTTCCGAATGATCCCGATGGGAGACATTGACCTGCAGCGCGAGATCCGAGTCAGCGAAGTACGAACGGACGAGGGCTCTGGGGTTATTTTTCGAGAAGCGCGCGGCTGCGTTCGGAGGGTGTATTCCGCGAAAGTCGAGGGCCGTAAAGCGGATGTGACCGTTGCGATTTATGAGGGCGAAGCTGCAGACGAGGTACTTTTTTTCCTGCTGTTTTCGAATAAGTCCCCTTACATTCCTAGGAGTGGCGGCGAGATATTGCCAAGCACATGATGCTACGGTGAGTCCATCCAATTTCTATCGCTTGACATCGCTCAAATTTGCCCAGGCATCCTCATATCTTGCAAGTTTGCGGTGCGGCGAGTTCGGGGCGCATACACGCCACATTGTTTCATGGTGGTGCGTTTTTTACTTTTAGATGAATTGTTGTATCGCTGAGGAAAGTAGATCTCATTCCGTACCAACAATTCCTTGACCTGTATCGACATTCTCCGATTCTCACCGCCTATATCCGCGGCTATACCGTACGATCCTCCTCTTCTCCTTATACATCGGGCACAGTGTAACTTGTCAACAGACGGCGCAGTATTCGGTAATCCATACTACCTCCGCTGCTGGGAGATCCTAATTCTTCACCAGAAGGCATGGTCCTACATTCACAGTATTCAAGGTGTGAGTAAGCCGGTCGCTCCTTGGCAGTCATCTGAATCCTTCTAGAGAAGCGTCGAGTGCGCCTTTTGGATCCGACGGTCGTCGGGCCTGCTATGCACTGAAATATCGCCGCCACAATCTGCCGACGAACCTAGATGGTTTCCTCAGCGCGAGGAAATTCCAAACGGAGAATTACTCCCGAACCTGAGCACCGCGGACCACGAGACCAGGGCCATTCTTCATCTATCTCTCCAACAGTATCATGCCTGTTCTACGAGTCTCACATCATTTCGGTATGAATCAATCTCCACTTCCGCGACGGTTACTCTCGGGACAGTCGTCCTATGGCCCCTAGAAGAACAATTCGGGAGGTGTAATGACCCAGTTTGCGTACGGGATGTGGAGATTATCAGCAGTGAATGGGAAGCGTTTTCCAGGCATCCAAATGCCTTCCACATGGCAGATGGTTCCACGCGGTATTTTGACTACTGTTCGAAACCAAGTCGATAACTTGAATATTTTAGGTTCAATGCTGCTGATGTATCGGAAAAAAAGTTGCAATTGTACTTTTACGATTCGCGAGAGTGGATCACACGCCTGAGCGTCTGGCTCAGTCAAGCAAACCACATCTTTCATCGCCTGCAGGTCATCGACAACTACACGGATTACGGTAAGTATTTGAACTTTGTGCTTATCCCACTTGACTGATCCTCAAGTCAGTTGTGGTCGCCGGCGTTGCTTTCGAAGTCAAAATTCTCCCCAGTGGTGTCACCCTACCGAAGGGTTACTTATTCCTCTGCCCACCGAGCGCCTTTCAGACGGGATCTTCATCGCTCAGCTGGCCGGACTCTCCGGCCTATTGGTCTCTTGATCCACTTGGCGTCGAACGTCTCACCGCAGAAGAGGCCACACGTCTGGGATTTCCTTCCTTCTCGTTGAGGACAAGCATATTCGGGCACTCCTGGGATGCGAGTGTTTACGCTGGGCTCCGGCAATTTCACGCAGCCAAAGGATTTGATCCAGACAGTCAGGACGTCGCGCGGCATCTAGGATACCCGCTTTATGAGCTGTCTGGCAAGATTGATGTTCCCTTCGCACACAGTAAGCTGCTTCTCGACCAGACGGGCTATTTTGACGCCGATACTCAGTGGAGGGTGAGGATTCAGAGGAAGAAAACGCTTCAGATGAAGAAGAAAGTTCAGGCGTTGAGGGCCTTTTATACGAAGAAGACCTTTCAGGTGTTGAGCGTGGTCAGTGGAACCAGTTGCCTTTATGGCTGCATGCTTATTGTCTTCAGGCCCGTCCCCCGAGGCGACGACCGCGAACGCCCTTGAGTCAACCGAACCCTTCAATATTCTTGAACCCTCAATGTCGTGCACCTTCAAGATTACAAGCAGCATAAAATTCGGGTTGATATTATTCCTCGTGCTGTGTCAGGTGTACGAGACGGTCAGATAGTTTTTGCGATTAGGGACCTGGAAATGATATTGGTGCAACGCTGGACCTGTTATTCTGATATCCAGAAAAGACGCAGCCTCTCCCCCTGAATCAGAGCAGAACTCACTTATAATGACTCAACGATTTATTCATCAGCGCAGTTCTCTACCAGTTTTAACAGTTAGAATTTCAGGATGGCTTTAGTTGGCTGCTGTCTTTTCATTCTACTCACTCGCGAACCTTTGACACACCCTCGCTCAACGGCGGCCACGTCCGCAAATTGGTTTTGGGGAGTTTCTTGCGGGCTTTCGGGCATCCCGGCGATGTTGATTTGAGCTGCTTCATTACTGGGTGTTCGATTCGGCGGGAAAGTGCGGTGGGGAGGAAATTTCCGTTGTGTTTTTTCAGGCCCAGTAGCTAAATGGTAACCCAGTGACCCTGCCGATCTGAACACGAGTGGGACCCAGTGCGAATTGGTTCGCAGTTGCGTGTCATCATACCAAACCAGCAACGCCAACGTCGCCCGTTCGACCCGGGCTGAGCCCACTGTGATTGTATCGTCTTTCCTCTCTTTTTTGTTCCCTACCTTGACCGTAGGGTAAGTCTGTCGGAACAGCACTCCATGGAGCGAATACTTACGATGTGAGGGGTTCAGTTGCGATTATCTATTGGGCCGCGGAGAACATCAACTGGGCCGCGTTCATCGCAGCAAGTTCTTCCTCTGAATTGGTCGAGCTGTGGGTTCATCTCACCGGAGTTTGAGGCAAAAACGCGCCGCCCGATATTTTGCCAATGTTGGCTATATTGGCGGGATATTGGTAGAATATTGGCCGCAAATATTGGCGGCCTATTATTTTGACAATACATCCCATATTGGCAAAATATTTGACCTGCCTTTTTGACTTCGACGATTTTCGCCGACGCGACTACTTACATAATGACCACCCCTTGCCTTCTACCTTCATGTCGAGGTGACGCGGCACCCATTTCCGAACATCCACTGGTCCAATCCACCCCAAACTCTACAGGTCTCCCTTTCCAGCTGTTGTGCTCTCCTGGCAGAAGTTTCTACTCGATCTCATTCGAAATGTGTGCGCAACAAGCCATCCGACTCAGGACCAAGATCGGCATTTTTCCGGTGTCTTCGTCGCCTCCTGGCTTTGCGATTGTACTCGGTTGGACCCTGACTAACATCTTGTGTGTTAATGGGTAGTTTTGGACAACAGAAAGCTCGGTGCGTGAGCGGTCTGCTCTTCAGACGTCCTCTTGTTGCTCTCTCCGTCGGCAACGCCGTACTCACCATGACCACTACAGTAGTCTCAAACTCTATCGGTTGATACTTCCAGGGTTCAGCTCCTTGTCCCCAGGCCTCCACTCTGGCGCCATAACTACAAAATCAAGTTTGAAGGCCTCGCGAAACATTCACAAGACCGTCTTTCTTGACTCGTAGTTGACGCCATACTCGTGTGTGCACCACGGGCCACGGTGCGTCGCATATTCTTCTGCTCGCGACTTTCACTTATTTATATTTATCCCTTTTCTCGCGCGCAATACATGGCAGGTACACAAGATCCCCAGCCCAATGTATTCGCAGGCCCTGGGCCTCCTCTGCCTCCTCTCCTGACCCCCATGCCCGCCACTCGTACGCGGCGCAGCGGGGTCGACAACGGGGACATGCAGATGCGGACACCCGCGGCGTCCTCGCTGGCCGGGTGGGAGCAGGGGAGCGCAGGCGTGAGGAACGCCGATTCGACGTTTTGAGGCCAAGATGGACCGGCTTGCGGACAAATCGAGTACGAATTTGCATGTGGTGAGAAGTGAGTTTTGTTTCGTGCTCGTTTTCGTTCCCTGTTTCCGTTCACAGTCCACTCATGTTTCCATCCCATTCCAACCTCCGTTCCCCATTCCCTCAACTTTCGACGGTGTGGAATCGAGCTGACGAACGATGACTTTTGTGCGCGCCAGGCTCCCGTTGAGCAACGATGATCGATAAGTTCCCGATATCCATCTAGATCTCGTTTGGTGGGATGATTAACCTCTTTTTGGTCGCAGACCTTTGCAGAGCTGGTCTTGCCGTACTCGATCAGGAGCAGCCGCCTCTTCCCGCCTGAACTCAGCAGCCCGCCTCAGATCGTCGCCTTTGTTTGGTCAGTCTTCTCCTTCCTCTATCCAACTGCTGCTAAGTCCAACTGACGGTCTATCATCTGTGCCCTTGATGCAGCAGCCGCATCTCGCTGCGCTTCGTGGACACGAGGGAGCAGCGGGAGCTTAGAGTAAGTACTTGACCACTTTCCTTCGCCCTTGTCTTCCTCCCACCACTTTCCCCTAGTGATTCCGTTGACGTGCAAGTCTAATCCTGTTCGCGCGTCGCCTTCTTTCGTCGTTGTAAGTTCACCTGTCTGTATCCTTCAACCACATTTCTTATTGTATTGTGATAGTTGTAAACCGGTGCCGTCGACTGAGCGAGAGGTACGATGTTTTTTTACCGATGCCGCCAACTTGTCTGACTTCTCGTGTTCAGAATTCACTCTGTGTTCTGGTGCGAAGGCGGTGTGCAGTTGGGCTGTAGTCATTTCATGTTATTTAATGTCTCTTAATGCAATGTGTTTTACGTTTGAATTCGTATTGGGTCTAGGCCTAGGCTAGGGAATTAAGGCAGAAAGAATAGACCAGCCAATATTCGGCCAATATCTGGCCCAATATTTGCCCAATATTCTGCCAATAGAGCCTATCGTGGCAAAATATTAGCGGCGACATTATTCCGCCAATATTCCACCAACATTCTGCCAATATGCCCTGTATCGGCAGAATATTCGGCGGCGCGTTTTTGCCTCAAACTCCGGTGTCTAGGAATCAATTGCTGCCTGCCGTTTTATTTCTTTTTATTCGAATTATTCCAGAAATTCAGTCTCTTCGACGTCTTTGTCTTCACTCGCACCAACCTTGAACCTCTGCCATAGGACCTGGTGCGAAGTGGCTCGCGGTTGCAACTAGGCGGGCTTAATATGGTGGGGGTGGCGCGAGTTCCCTTCCGGCTCACAAGGCGCGTCCGAAAACACTTCAGCTTCCTTCCTCCGATAAAGCCATAAAGCCAGCTGGCCCCTACTTTCAGCAAGTTATTCCGGCCACAAGAGACTGGCATTTACCCAACTTCAAGAATCGTGGTTCAGTACGAAGTGGTTCGCAGTTTCAATCCCTGGGATATCAGCTGAATATACAATACAACATCGCTCGTTCGGCTCGGGATCGATCCATGCAGCGGGGGTAATTCTCTTTTCTTCTGTGTGCTGCTGACGTCCGTCTGCCCGATATCAAATTTCCTGGTCTCATTCAACTCATATTCACATCTCTTTGTCCACATCTACGAGTTGAGATTCACCTTGGATGGTTAGGAAATTACTTACGTTCCAATCAACATACATAGTTCAATTTGCGGTGTAGCTAGTAGGAAACTCGCTACTCGTTCGACTCAGACTGGGTTCGTTCAGGTTAATGAATTCAGCCATAGTTGTATTTCACAGGCTTATGTTGAGCAACGGTTTTTTTGCCTGAGCTACAATCGGCCCCAAGGTCAGGGTTTGGTACTTGCCCAATATCAATCTCGAAGAGAATCATTATCGAGATCGGCCCTAATGGGATGTCGTAGGAAACTTGCTGGGTACATAAGAGCACTGCTCGTGGCATTTTCCTTGTCCGTGTATTCTTCTAAATTCTTCTACAATATTTTCCCTGCGGCTTCTTCGGCAGGTCTCCTTCGTTTTCTTTCTCCCGAGACTCCGCATATCATTTGGTTTGTCGAATCTACAATTCTATCTATTTATTTCACTTCAACGACAATCAAGCTTGTAGCCTGGGGCGCCATTGTCCAGCACTGGACCCAAGGCGAAGTGGTTCGCAGTTACCAACGATCGTTATCCAAGCGAGCTTCGAAATATCGTAACGAGACCCGTTCGACTCGGGATGGGTCCGTGGTCGATTGCAGGTGCAGGTGTTCTTTTTATTTTCCTCTTCGTTGCCTCTTCGCCTATATTTTGGGCTCCATTAATATCCTCGGACAGGCTTGAATTTTACCCCCCAGCTTCAGCTCTCAGTGGTTCGTAGAATTCGCAATTACAAACAATGGCAGCAGTTTACAATGCAACGGCCGTGACACCCGTTCGACTCGGGGTGGGTCCATGAAGGAACGCAAAGAGGTTTTCTTGTTCCTCTTCCTGCCTTACATTCCGGTTTTCCTCTAGTGAGGCTTCCACTTTCCCAAAACCACAGGATCCCCGGATTGAAATTGGCCGATTTCGCGCGTGATCGAATCACCACGTGATGGCGTTTGATCAAAACTCCGCTGGGCTCTTGTTTCCTGCTCTCTCAATGCTCGAGTCTACCTGGAGGGATGTGGGCTACGCTCCTCTATGCTCCATTCCTGGGCATGCCTTGTCCTCCCTAGTTCCCTACTAAGCTCTGTTGATTCTGCTGGCATGGCGCAAAAAAACTCAGAGACAAAATCATGCCAGTGTGTCATCGTCGAGACTAGAAGCTGGAAACCGTATGCGCTACAGGTGGAGAGTGAGGGAGTGTGGGTGACAGGAGCTCCTGCGCGCGAGCAGCATAGCCTGAGTGCGCTGTGGTGGAGGGCCTCGTCGTCGGGTACTCGCTAGTCAAATCCCCTCGACAACGATGGCGATTCATATATCATACCCTGTTCGTCCCCCGCCAATGCTGCCATCATGCGCTCGCTCATATCCACTTACTTCAGCGGTAAGTATCTTGGTCTGATGCATATGTGCTGCTGTGGGGGCGCACACATACTACTCACGGTGTTTTTCTTGCTTCTGACCTTTCGACGGAGGGCGAGCGGGGACGGGGGCGGGTGCAGCAGCGAGCGAAGGTGGGACTGCCCCGTCTGCCGCTGCAGGCATGCTCCCCGCATCAGCTTTCGCCTCCTCCGCATCTCTGACGACGAAGCTGCGCACCCTACCGCGGCTGCGCAGACGAGGGCGGGATCGAAGGTGCAAGGGATGTGCAGGTCCCTGGTGGTGGGAAACGAGGAGAGGGATAGATATGTTGCTGCCGTGGACAGGGATCGCGGGGAAAGGGAGGGGAGGGTCGACCCGCGGCTGCGGCTGTCGCGGTCGAGTGGGGGCATGTCTGCGAGCTGTTTCATCTTGGTCGTCGGGACGGCGAATTGGATAAATGTTGCGCGCCGCACCGACGTCCTCGTCTCGTCGACACGTCACCGCACTCCCTTCCCTCCTCGTGCAGCCTGCGGACACTGCGCGCTGTACCCTCCAACTCCCAATTCTCTCTTCCCTCGCGTCCCAGTGCTGGTTTGGCAGCCGAATCATCTACTCCGGCCTCCGCCGCGAGCCGGACGTGCACATATGAAGCTCAAACTGCGGAGGGAGAAATGTGAGCGTCTGGGTCACATACACCAGGCTAACCTCTCATCTCCCTGACCTTTCCCCGATGTCGAGTGCTTTCTTGACGGCCGCGCGAACCAGCTGAGTATATCATCGGCGGTCTGTCGGACTCATGGACCAAAGGTCGCTCACTCCTGCCGCCTCAGGCTCCACCAACGTCTTGTGACTGAACGGACATCCCACTAACCACAGCCTCATCTTTGTCCCCCTCTCCCGATGTTTTTGAATCCAATCTAAATCCGTCAAATCGGCCGACTCGCATATCTTCCTCTTATATTCGTTTCCGCTATGAGCATTACCTCCCGGTCAAAAGTTTTTCTTCTCAAAAAAACAAACAAATAGCCCTTTGCAATCGACGCGCCCAACTGACCCTATCGCGCGGCCCCAGCGCCGGTCCTGCCCATTTAAGACAAACCTTCGAATTCCGACGGAACTGAAAGCTGTCGGTATGTCTCCTTGACCACGCTCAGCTTTTGCACTAATGTGATCTCAATGTCTTATCCGGCCCACAGCACCCAGAGAGATCGATCCCGGACCGAAGCTGTACACTGCTGTAGGTGAAGCTCATCGATTGGTTGATTATTTTAGCGCACTGGCTTGAAAACGTGCAAGCTGTCAACACGGCGCTTAACGCCTTGTCCTCTACCACCATCCCCCAGCATCGCTGAACATGGAAGCATCCTCGGAAGCCGAATTACCCAGGCACGATTCTGAATTCAGCTCGTAAGCTCTGCTCTCGCAAAACCTCAGTACCATCCGCATCTCACGGTGCCCAATGCAGCTACGGCGGCGGTATTTTTTCAGGCTCGCACCACTTTACGGTGGCGGGCGGTACCTTCAAGAACATTACGAACTATGTTAGCGCTCCAGAGGTGCCTCCAGGTACGTTTTGCCTCCTCTGACTGGAAGACACTGAATATCGTATAGATCTCCGAATGATCCCGATGGGAGACATTGATCTGCAGCGCGAGATCCGAGTCAGCGAAGTACGAACGGACGAGGACTCTGGGGTTATTTTTCGAGAAGCGCGCGGCTGCGTTCGGAGGGTGTATTCCGCGAAAGTCGAGGGCCGTAAAGCGGATGTGACTGTTGCAATTTATGAGGGCGAAGCTGCAGACGAGGTACTTTTTTTCCTGCTGTTTTCGAATAAGTCCCCTTACATTCCTAGGAGTGGCGGCGAGATATTGCCAAGCACATGATGCTACGGTGAGTCCATCCAATTTCTATCGCTTGACATCGCTCAAATTTGCCCAGGCATCCTCATATCTTGCAAGTTTGCGGTGCGGCGAGTTCGGGGCGCATACATGCCACATTGTTTCATGGTGGTGCGCTTTTTACTTTTGGATGAATTGTTGTATCACTGAGGAAAGTAGATCTCATTCCGTACCAACAATTCCTTGACCCGTATCGACATTCGCCGGTTCTCACCGCATACATCCATGGCTACGTTGTACGATCGTCCTCTTCTCCTTATACATCGGGCACAGTGTAACTTGTCAACAGACGGCGCAGTATTGGGTAATCCATATCACCCCCGCTGCTGGGAGATCCTAATTCTTTACCAGAATACACTCGGCTACATTTTCGGTATTCAAGGCGTGAGTAAGTCGGTCGCTCCCTCGGGAGCCACCTGAATCCTTCTAGAGAAGCGTCAAGTGCGCCTTTTGGATCCGACGGTCGTCGGGCCTGCTATGCGCTGAAATCTCGCCGCCACCACAATCTGCCGACACACCACTAGGGTATTTTCACTGGGTGGAGCAGGAAATGCCCAATGGAGAATTACTCTTCAACCTGAGCATCGCGGACCAGGAGGTCATAGCGGTTCGTCATCTATCTCTTCAACAGTATCATGCCTGTTCTAGTAGTCTCGCATTATTTCGGTACGAATCAATCTCCACTTCCGCGACAATTACTTTCGGCGCAGTCGTGCTATGGCCCATAGAAGAACAATTCGGGAGGTGTAATGACCCAGCTTGCGTACAGGATGTGGAGATTATCAGCGGTGAATGGGAAGGGTTTCCCAGGCCTCCAAATGCCTTCCACATGGCGGATGGTTCCACACGGTATTTTGACTACTGTTCGAAACCCACAGTCGATAACTCGAATATTTTAGGTTTAATGCTACTGATGTATCGGAGAAAACCTTCGAATTGTACTTTTTTCAGGATCCGCGAAACCGGATCACGGACCGGGGCGTCTGGCTCAGTCAAGCGAATCACATCTTTCATCGCCTGCAGGTCATCGACAATTACCTGGATTACGGTAAGTATTTGAACTTCGTCCTTATCCCACAATTGACTGATCCTCAAGTCAGTTATGGTCCGCGGTATGCACTTCAAGATTGAAATTCAGCCCTCCGTTGAGGCCCCGCCGCCGGGCTACCTCTTCCTCTGCCCACCGAACGCCTTTCAAGCGGGATCTTCATCGCTCAGATGGCCAAACTGTCCGTCCTATTGGTCTCTTGATCCACTTGGCGTCGAATGTCTCACCGCAGAAGAGGCCACACGTCTTGGATTTCCGTTTATGCTGTTGACCACATCTGTACTTGGACACTCCTGGGATGCGAGTGTTTACACTGGGCTCCGTCAATTTCACGCAGCCAAAGGATTTGATCCAGACAGTCAGGACGTCGCGCGTCATCTAGGATACCCGCTTTATGAGCTGTCTGTGGACATTGATGTTCCCTTCGCTCATGGTAAGTCGTTATTTCTGCGAAGAAGAGGCATTCTGACATTAATGTTGCAGTCGTGGACGAGGATCCAATCGCAGAAGTCTCTTCGGGCGTTGAAGATGGTCGGGAGAGTCTTGTTGCATTACCTTGCGTAATTTGCTCACCATTTTCAGCTCCGCTCTTCGAGGCGACGCTTGAGTCGACCGAACCCTTCAATATTCTTGAACCCTCAATGTCGCGCACTTTCAATCTTATCAGCAGCATAAAATTGGTGTTGATATTATTCCTCGTGCTATGTCATGTGTACGAGATGGTCGGATAGTTTTTGCGATTAGGGACCTGTAAATGATATTGGTCCAACGTTGAACCTGTTACTCTGATATCCAGGAAAGACGCAGCCTCTTCCCCTGAATCAGAGCAGAACTCCCTTAGAATGATTCTCAACGACTTCTTCATCCGCGCAGTTCTCTACCGGTTTTCCCAGTTAGAATTTCGAGATGGCTTTATTTCGGCTGCTGTGTTTTTAGTTTGATGTGCTCCTCAACTGCGAACCTTTGACACCCCCTCGCTCAACCACGGCCACGTCCCGAAATTGGCTTTGGGGAGTTTCTTGCGAGCTTTCGGGCATCTCGGCGAAGCCGTTCCAAGTCCGGTCCTTAGCCGATATTACCGAGAACGGCCCTAGTGCGATGTGGTTCGCAATTGCAGTTCTTCAGTGGGAACTTGTCGCGCTGCTTGCAGTACTTGACGCCCGCTCGACTCGGGTTGGGTCTATAAGAGCACTGCTCGTGGCATTTTCCCCCGTCCGTGTATTATTTCTTCTACGATTCACTTTTCCTGCGGCTTCCTCGGCGCTCGAGTGCCGGGATGAGTCGGCATCCCAGCATCACCTCAGTTGCCTCACGGTTGAGCTTTCGAGGCGGGCTTTATCCTTCGCGTATTAGCTGAGTAACATTATGAGCTCATCAGCCAGGACCCACCTCACCGTACGCTTCAAGATTTCCCTCGGGCCGAACCGTCATCTAGAGATCACAATCTTCGGTTCATCGCAGTCGGAGAGTTCGCAATGTTATACGCAACTTCGACGCAAATTCTCTTCGTCATTGGCTGTTGAACTTCGGTGTGTGGCTCACTCGAAATGCCTCCAAGTATTCAATTCTCTGTACGGAAAATCTGAACTGAGGAAGAAACCGGTTATGCCGAGCCGGAGGGTTGCCCGAAAAACCGGGTTTCCCTATAACATCCTATTTTTTGGAGTGGGGTTTCTCATTACAATTATCCGGAATTTTGTGCAATTTCTTCGTAATTTTCTTTTGTAACCCTAAATTTCGAAATTTCTCAACTCGAAGGTAAGGTATTCCGTGGCACATCCCGTTTCTTTGCGGCGCGCCATTCGCTCTTCTAATTTTCCTCCTCCCTAGGCAGCGCAGTTCAACCAGAGAAAGTCTCAGGCCGATTTTTCGCTCTGAAGAAGTTTTCCGAGTCTGCCGTTCACATTTACCTCCCCGCGAGAGCCTCTTTAGTGCAATTGGCCAATCTCCGATCTTGAACTCCTGCATATGATTCATTGCGCTGTGTGGTTCGGAGTTGTGCTCCTTGAGTCTAGGTGTGACAAATATCAACACAATGCGCCCGGTTCGACTCGGGTGGGTGCGTAGGAAGATGAGGCTGGGGATTTTCTTTTATGCCCAGCATAGGCCTGTTCTCGAACTAGATCTCGAGTCGAGTTCCTGCAGCCAAGAAGAAGAGACAGAAAGCAGAAGTCCTCTTCAATTCATTGGCCAGAGGTCAAACATCGCGCGGACATTGTAATACCAGCGGGGAGAGGACCAGGACCAACGCGAAGTCTAGCGGTTCGCGGTTGCACTCATGACTAACTTAGGGAAGCAAAAAAAACCCATGCAACGCCACCCGTCCGACTAGCCGTGGTGAAACACCGCGTAGTATTTTTCTTGTTCCAATTAGTTAGGTGTCTTCGATCACACAAAAAAGTTGATTGTATCCTTGGAGAAGAAGAAATCTGCGCGGCCCTTTGATCTCTCTCCTCGTTGGCTTCAAGAATTACTCCTGCAAGTGGGACTGGAAGAACAAATGGCTTGCAGTTGCAATTCTTGTACGGAAACATCAGATATTGTGTTGCAAGTTGAATGATGCCCGTTCGACTCGGGGTGGGTCCATAGCCAACGGACTGGGCAATTTTTTTCTCTACGTCCAGCTCTCCATTTCTTCCCAAGTTCCGCAGGTTCGTGCTGTCTTTTGAATTTCGTGTCAATTCAAGATTTAACCACACTGCTTCTAACTTGACGACGACACTGGACCCAATGCGAGATGGTTGCAGCTGCAACGAGTCACAGAGCCCAGTGTAACTATCGCATGAAATACCACCCGGTGGGGTCCGTAGCTCTTAAAACACCAAAGACCCAGGCGCCGAAAGACGCGCCTCAACATGATGATCAGATCGGATGACCACGTGACGGCGCTTTTATGTAAACTCCGCTCGGCAACGGCTTGCTTTCGTCTCTGGCTCTCAGCTGACTCTAGTCCCGGTGCTGGTCTATCTCAACGAACGCTTTCGCCTGCCCATTTAAGACAAACCTTCGAATTCCAAGCGGTAATTCCGACGGAAATCAAAAAATTATTGGTATGTCGCCTTCACCACGCTCAGCTTTGCACTAGTTTGATCTGCGGATACCAATGTCTTCTTCGGCCTACAGCACCCAGAGATCGATTCCGGACTGAAGCTGTACACTGCTGTAGGTGAAGCTCACCGATTGGTTGATTATTTTAGCGCACTGGCTTGAAAACGCGCAAGCTGTCAAAACGGCGCTTAACACCTTGTCCTCTACCACCACCATCCCTCTAGCACCGCTGAACATGGAAGCACCCTCGGAAGCCGAATTACCCGGGCACGATTCTGAATTCAGCTCGTAAGTTCTGCTCTCGCAAAACCTCAGTACCATCCGCATCTCACGGCGCCTAATGCAGCTACGGCGGCGGTATTTTTCCAGGCTCGCACCACTTCACGGTGGCGGGCGGTATCTTCAAGAACATTACGAAGAACTATGTCAGCGCTCCAGAGGTGCCTCCAGGTACGTTTAGCCTCCTCTGACTGGAAGAGTGAGGAAGACACTGAATATCGTATAGATTTCCGAATGATCCCGATGGGAGACATTGATCTGCAGCGACAGATCCGAATGGACGAATTACGAGTCAAGAACTCTGATGTTCTTTTTCCTCGAGGACGCGGGTGTGTGCGGAGGATGTATTCCGCGAAAGTCGAAGGCCGCAAGTCGGATATGACTGTCGCCGTTTACGAGGGGGAAACCGCAGAAGAGGTGCTTTTTCATTTCCAGTGTATCAAATGTAACCATACTCAAGCTTTCAGGAATGGCGGCGAGATATCGCCAAGTATCTAGCCGTTCGGTCAGTCCGTCCAATCTCTATCCCTTGACGTCGCTGAAATTTGCCTAGGCATCCTCATATCTTGCAAGTTTGCGGGGCGGCGAGTTCGGGGCGCATACACGCCACATTGTTTCATGGTGGTGCGGTTTTCACTTTTGGATGAATTGTTGTATCGCTGAGGAAAGTAGATCTCATTCCGTACAACCAATTCCTTGACCTGTATCGACATTCTCCGGTTCTCACCGCCTACATCCGCGGCTATACCGTACGATCCTTCTCTTCTCCTTATACATCGGGCACAGTGTAACTCGTCAACAGACGACACAGTATTGTGTACTGCATATATACCTCTGCTGCTGGATCATCCTAATTCTTCGCCAGGAGGCATGGTCATATATCAAAGATATTCAACAGTTCCCTGTGAGTAAACCGGTCGCGCCCTCGCTGGCCTCTGAACCCTGGTAGAGAAGCGTCGAGTGCGCCTTTTGGATCCGACGGTGGTCGGGCCTGCTATGTGCTGAAATCTTCCCGGCCACACAATCTGCCGACAAACCTGCATGGCATGTTCAGCCCGAGCAATTTCCAAACGGAGAATTACTCCCGAACCTGAGCGCCGCGGACCAGGAGGCCATGGCCATTCGTCATCTATCTCTCCAACAGTATCATTACAGCTGTTCTGTGACCCTCGCATTATCCCGGTACGAATCAATCTCCATTTCCGCGACAGTCACACTCGCGGCAGTCGTGCTATGGCCCATCGAGGAGCAATTCTGGAGGTGCTGTGATCCAGTTTGCGTACGGGAGGTGGAGATTATTAGCATTGGATGGAATACTTCCAGGTTTCCAAATGTCTCCCGCATGGTGGATGGTTCCACGCGGTATTTTGACTACTGTTTGAAACCAAGTCGATAACCTAAATATCTTAGGTTTGAAGCTGCTGGATGGAATACTTCCAGGTTTCCAAATGTCTTCCACATGACGGATGGTTCCACACGGTATTTTGACTGTTCGAAACCAAGTCGATAACTTAAATATTTTAGGTTTAAAGCTGCTGACGTGTCAGGTGAAACCTTCGGAATGCACTTCCGCGATTCACTGTACTGGGCCGCGGGAAGTGTCTGGCTCAGTCAAGCAAATCTCATCTTTCATCGCCTGCAGGTCATCGACAATTACCTGAACTACGGTAAGTGTTGAAAGTTCGTGCTTATCCCACTTGACTGATCCTCAACTCAGTTGTGATCACCGGCGTTGATTTCGAAGTTCAAATTCTCCCCATTTCTGGTAGACCTCCGACGGGTTACTTATTCCTCTGCCCACCGAGCGCCTTTCAGACGGGATCTTCATCGCTCAGCTGGCCGGACTCTCCGGCCTATTGGTCTCTTGATCCACTTGGCGTTGAACGTCTCACCGCAGAAGATGCCACACGCCTTGGATTTCCGTCTATGCTGTTGACCACATCTGTCCTTGGATACTCCTGGGATGCGAGTGTTTACGCTGGGCTCCGGCAATTTCACGCAGCCAAAGGATTTGATCCAGACAGCCAGGACGTCGCGCGGCACCTAGGATACCCGCTTTATGAGCCGACCGGCGAGATGGATGTTCCCTTCGCACACAGTAAGCTGCTTCTCGACCAGATAGGCTATTTTCCACGTCGATATTCAGTGGAGGACGAGGAAGAAGTGGAAGACGACCCTTCAGATGAAGAAAAGTGCTCAGGCGTTGAGGGCCTTTCAGACGAAGAAGAACACCTTTCAGGTGTTGAGCGTGGTCAGTGGAATCCAGTTGCCTTCTATGAGTGCATGCTTATCGTCTTCAGGTCCGTCCCCTGAGGCGACGACCGCGAACCCTCTTGAGTCAACCGAACCCTTCAATATTCTTGAACCCTCAATGTCGCACACCTTCAAGATTATAAGCAGCATGAAATTGGTGTTGATATTATTCCTCGTGCTATGTCAGGTGTACGAGGCGGTCGGATAGTTTTTACGATTAGGGACCTCGAAATGATATTGGTGCAACGTTGAGCCTGTTACTCTGATATCCAGGACAGACGCCTCCTCTTATCCTCAATCACAACAGAACTCCTTTACAATGACTCTCAACGACTTATTCACCAGCGCAGTTCTCTACCAGTTTTCCCAGTTAGAATTTCAGGATGGCTTTAGTTGGCTGCCTTTTCAATTTTGATGTCCTACTCACTTGCGATCCTTTGACACGTCCTTGCTCAACCACAGCCACTCCCCAGAATTTGGCTTTGGGGAATTTCTTGTGGACTTTCGGGCATCTCGGCGATGTTGACTTGAGCCGCTTCATCGATGGGGGTTCAATTCTGTGGGAAAGTGCGGTGGGGAGGAAATAGGCACCGCAGCTCAGTGGTAATCTAGTGACCTTCTTCACTTCGTAGTTACAATTGGCGTACTGTATGGAGCGGGAAAGCCTGGAGCCACCGGACACTAAGTTCCTCGCCGGAGTTCTCCTGTAGAAGGAGCTCACGCACGGTGCACGCCGAGCGAGCGAGGAAGGACGAGGTGATATCTCGGTCGTCCAGGCTATACAGCTCAAGCGCAGGTAGGGCGGGGAGAGTCACAAGGCCCAAAACCCTACTACTGCGTGGGACGTAGAGAGCGGATTTGAGCTATGGGAATATCTGGGGCGCAGGATTGACGTCTGTGGATTCGTCGAAAAATGCATCACTTGAGGTGAAAAAGGCCGGGATGGTTGCCAAGATAGCGAGGAACTCCCTCTTCGCACATATCCGCGGGTCAACGATGGGACCCGCACGTTGAACGGAGAGACGTGTGGCAAGTTGAAGCTGATGACGCAGAGTTCGCGGATGCAGGGGGTGCGCATAATGAAGTCTTGCTGCTTGTCATTCAATGGCTGCACATTTGTGAGGTGCTGAAGCAGAGGCATTGAATTTTTTAGCAGGGGGTCCTTAGCGGGTAGGTGTAGGGACGTCATATATCTCTCCAGGCGCCAAATCCGGGCGGCAGACGGCGCTATGACGGACAGCATTGCTTCTGGCGCCATCCACCTCGGGGCGAACCCAACAGAGAAGCGATGGTGTTTTGCACGGAACAGCCATGTCGCGAGTAAGTCACAAGCATTTCGCGCCAGCGGCGACAATTCTGTGCGAGGAGAGGCGCGACGAGATGGACAGACGCGGCCGTCGGCGGGGAGGCAAGCAACAAAGATCGGGGAGACAATCTCAGCGCATAGTGTGAGGACAGGGTATACGATCAGAGCGAGATCACCCTCCAACTCTCGCCGTTGCGTCTCAAGCCATCGAATCTGGCTCTTGTGTCCGGCAAGTTCGAGCTTGAGCCTTGATATCGGCCAGGGCGATACGTTTCTCCGCAATGGACGAATAAATTGTGGAGGCACGTATCAGCCACTCCAGGTTCCGGTGGCCAGATTTTTCTCAAATCATAGTCGTTCGAGTCCTCAGTTGGTCCTCAGTCATTAGGGTTGTTAGATAGGGGTATCAAGAAAGTCGATTTGATAAAGGTTTTTGATGGCACTTCGGTGAGTCACCTTGCTTGTCAAGGTCTCTCCAATCACCTTGCTTGTCAAGGTCTCTCCAACCCCATAATGGTTGCACTTTTTGAACGACCCGCTGATCCTAAATCTCCCGAAGGTCTAGACTTCTATTTTTCCTGGTACCATAACCAGGTCTCAAACACGAATAGCCATCAAGCAAAAGTGGTCCCCGATCATGACATCTAAAACTATTTTCAAATAATCAATAAACTAAACTGATTTCCCTGTCCTCTGATTGGTCGGCATGTGGATAGGGTTAGGGGTAGGCTTAATCTCTCAATTCTTACGAGGCGAGACTGAGGCGAGTAGGCCGAGGAACGAGGCCGTGCGAGACTCGCGAGCCACGAAAAAAGGAATGGATGTTTCAAGGGATATTTGCACATGCTGCAGGGTCTGGGAAGAGGTACCAGGGATGCCCGGAGGGCCTTGATAATATACAAATATTACCTAAATTTAAACCCAGCAGAGTGGGCACATGGTCTAGACTTCAACATCACATTCAAGATATCACCTGAACTCAGTGCTATTTCTCCCAAATTCCAATGTGCTCGCGCGGCAGAACAGGCAAAGCACGAAATAAGTTGTGTGAAAGATTTTACGCAGACTCCTGCAAGCAAGGTCCCTTCCGACGCAGTCGGAGCTTCCTAGTTCAAATCGAGTTCGAATTCTCCTCGGAGTCGGTAAGTGTACTTGATACAACGTGGAAATGCTCTCGACCTTGGGCCGCTAGGTGAAGCCGTGGTAAGGCTGCCGAAGTCACTATAAAAAATACCTTTGATAAAGAAGTTTCGATTTTCCCCTGAGCTCACCTCGGCCCCTTTTCATCTATAAAATGTATCAATGAGATGACACGACGGGCAAAAACCCAGGCACACGATTGTCGTGTACCTTAAATGCAGATCCAGCGCACATTCCTCGGAAATAATCACAGGATTAACAAAGCAGTGGTCACAGTTCATTACGGTGCTTTGTTGGACAAAGGACAGATAAAGGGTGGACAAAGGGCAGGCGAGACTTCCCAGCACAGGGGAAATCTCATCTGCCCTTTGTCTAGCCTTTGTCCCTTCTTTGTGTAGCAAAGAACCCTTGTTCAACTGTCACGCTATCTTGGTCTGGCGCATCAATATTTCCGAGGAATGTGCGAGGTAGGTGCATTTAAGGCACATGACAATCGTGTGCCTGGGTTTTTGCCCGTCGTGTGAGCAGAAGTAGGACAATGTGTCCCTTACTTGGAATAAATGGAAGTCAACCTGAGGTTGAGAAATGATTTTCCTTTAAATTTCTGTTTCAAAGGTGCGCATGGTATCAAAGGTAGTTAATACACATGCCCCTGGTTGTTCAGTAAAACCGGGACCTGATATGTTGCGGAACATTGGTGCTCCAAAGGGCTGAAAAGGCGCCGATAACGTGAATGATCTTTGCGGGTTATGGTGCCAACTCCGAGCAGCGACCCAGTCGCACTCATCCTGCCCACGAGGCTCCGCACGAATTACTACTGTACATTAAAATTTTGGCTGTACAAATCACAACATGATTGAACGAAGATTAAAATTAAGAGTCCGACCACTCCGACTTGGGGTACCCGCGCATTTCGCGCAGAGCCCCAAGGCGAAGGGGAGTCATGCTGTTGGCGGAGACGGACATGGGCGCATTGGAGGGAGGAGTAGAGGAAGGCATTAGCGAGTGGTTTGTGTACGAGTTTGGCGGTGAAGGGAAGGTTGTGTAGGGATTCGGGTTCAAGGGCGCGGTGGAGCCGTTCTCCGACGTGCCGGTGGGTGGACGTGTCGACCCGGCAGTATGAGGGCGAGTCGAATCCGCGGTATGAGGGCGAGTGGAACTAGCGGTGTATGGGCGTGCAGTGATTGGCTGGCGTATCGAACGATTCGAACCGGACCGATTTAGGCGCGGTGAATCGGCGGTATTGGGTCGCTTCGAGTCTGCAGTGCTGGGTCGTGACTCGGCTGCGGTGCGTGGTCGAGGGGAGTCCGCGGTATGGGGTCGATTCGAGTCGGCGGCCCGTGGGCGCGGCAGTGATTCTACACTGCGCGACATGAGACTAGGTGCTGGTCGCACCGATGGAGCCAGCTCGGAATGAGCATAGCGCTTCTCGCTATCGTGCGAAACGATCGGGGACGAGCTGGGATATGGGAGACTATGCTCGGCGTCGATCTCCAGGGCAGTGGCCAGCATTAGATTTCGGAATGCGCGGGTGCCAAAGGCCGTCGTAAGGACCGTCGCGGTAGAGATCGTGCTCAACACAAGCGCACTCGAGGGCGGGGCAAGGCTTTTGATGACGAGAGCCGTCGCAGCTGTGCCGGTGGTCCCAATCAAGTACAGCACATTATCGCGGTAGACCCGAGATGTGACCTCGGAGTCTCTAGGCTGGTAGTATTGTTGCATTTTGAGGAGGGTTAATATGAGGGCCGTAATAAAAAAGATCGTTGTAGCGACATTCCCGATCGGAAGCCATTTCACAGTACGCAGTACGCGACAGTTCGAGCCGAAGGGGGCATCGGGGCCTACAACTGCTCGATATTGAGTAGCAAGCGCAGTCTGTGTCGAAAATTAAATACAAGAATGGCGAGAGAACGATGGACGAACCCAACATATCGCCACAATGAATGATAGTGCCCCTAAAACCCCCCGAACTATCCGGTTATCCACCCACAAAGATGATGTTCGGAAGGTAAACACAATGGTCGAAGAAGTTATGATCACGACAATTCCCGCTTGAGATAGAGAAGCCGCGGCTTGACAAGTATTAATTTTGACTGCGCTGAGAAAAATCAAAGGGAAAGTGGCCAGTATGCCACCGTAGCGCAGTCCCAGAAATCTGGAATTGTTATCAGTCACGTCGAGCTTGAGGTGGTACTTTCTTTGCGCACGCATAAGGCGGAAGAGTTCCCCACACAGGCTTGCGGTAGAGCCCAATTTCATGCGGAAGAAACGCAACGCTATGGGAAGGAGAACATCAGATTGAAGAATCGGGGGCTAACTGTGCGGCGCACTATTCCCAAGCAATTAGAGCGAACGCAACGGAGGATGTGATAGCAAACGCTACTGAACGACTAATTGAATACAGGCTGGAAGTTCAAGACGATAAAGGACGTACGCTGACTCTCGGCACCCGCGAACGGATCCGACGCTGGACCGGCTCCGCCAGAAGAATTACTAACTGCGACTCCGGGGAGAACAAGATGTGAGGTGGCCATGAGGGAGCGCGGGAGAGGCGAGCTTCGATTGCGGGAGACTCCCATAATATACTGGACATAATGCCGTCAAGATTGTCAACAGGTACACCCACGGAAAGGTCCATGTGCTTGAGATTGCTGATTCTTCGCACCCCTGGGGAGGGCAGAGCGGCTCTCGACGACCGCTGCCGTTCGTGTCTAATGTCGTCTGCCCCGCTGCCCTTGGATGATGGTTGTCGGGCTTTTTAACACCGTGCGAACACGCTGCGGGGATGGTTATCGCAATTTCGCCATATTCCGAACAAACGAAATAGGTCACGTCGTTAACTCACTTTACCTTTCAAGCACGGAGACCGAAATCCAAGGCCGTGGGATGCATATCGTTTCGTTAATCACGCTTGAGGAGGGGGTGAACTATGTGCGGATGCGGTCTGTGTAGAGATCAGCACGCACGCTTTGGCAAAGGCAACATCAATCACCTTTAATCAAGACTATCACAGAAATATTGTACGATCAGGTGGGTGGCGTCTCTGGCATAACGAGGACATCACGGAATTTAAACGTGAGCATGCTGAGGAGTTAGAGTATCATATCCGGCGGAGCCCCGTTTGGCTAATGCAGACGCCTATTAAGTGGGTGTACGATATTAACCACTTTTTCGCGAGAGCCTAGACGGCCAGTGGGTTTTGGGAGGTGGCGGTCGACTGATTGGAAGTAGATCGTTCCTGCATGAAGTGGTCGACCTCAAGATCACATTAATGGACTTCGAGACGGCGAACCAGGGTATCGGGCGTGCTCGAGATGCGAGGGGACGAATAGTGCTCGAGATAGCAAGTGATAACTGGGGCGGCGGCGGCAGCGGGAGACAAGAACTATCTTGGCAGCTAGATGTTAATGCGGCTGGGATTTATACCGCGAGATGAACTTTGCAGTCTATGGCTGATGTTTAGCAGCACGTCCGTCTTCATCTTGAGCACTCGGGCAACGATCTCGGGCTTGAGTAACGCATTTGGTTCAACAACGCCTAACAACGCCTGCGCTCTCCTTCTCTGCGAGTTGAAAAAAAACGCATTGCATTTACTTGAATAACACATAAATGTAATAATACGAGTAAAATTCTGTGAACCGAAGCGACGTCAACGAACTAGTAGGGCCGCGGATGGTGGAATGACAAACTGCTCATGGCAACGACCCATCCTTCATCTGTTCCAAGTCCTCCCAACACGGAAGACTATATTTCACAGGAAGATCCAGTCCCAGAACCCCTTGAGCGCCTTCAGATGGTTGCTTTTCATGCGTTTAACACACGTCGGGCAGATCGTCGGCGGAAGCTGACGCCACTCAGCCTCGCCCCAGAGCTCTAGCGGCCGGTACCCAAGCTCATAGAGCAGACCCTCACGGTACTTGCGCTCCGCACACCGCGCGCCGTAGCACCCCGCGTACGTGGTACATCCCTGCAGGTGCTCGGGGAACCACAAGAACTGCAGCATCGCGGAGGCGCATTCGCGCTGTGCGTGCGAGCCCTCGAGGAATAGTTCGAGATCGCTCTGGGAAAGGGTTGTAAGTTTATCGCCGCGGAACGGGACGCCTCGAGCGATAGAGCGGAAGTGGTGCGGGGTGGACATGCAAAGAGAGTAGAAGAGGGCGGGGAGGACCCAGAGCGCTGAAACTTCTCTTGCGAGGTTGATAGCGGGAATAAGGAGGGTGGAGTCAATACTCCATGATGTCGGCGCTGGGGCCAGCCAGCCATCCAGCGTGGTGGGGTAGCGACTCGAGAGGTGGAGGAGGGCGCGTCTCCGAAGATAGTCGACAAGATACTTGTTGCTTAGTTTCAGTACGCCGTGAATCGTTTCGAAATCCGTCTCGGCGGGGTATGGTTCGAAGAATCTGCCTTCAAGGGTGAGATATATCAAGATGGCAACATTGGACGTCTTACTCTGAATCAAAGATTGCCCTAAGAAACGCGGTGGTATCGATTGGGTCGTCGGGGAGACACACAACTGGGCAGCCTTCGAAAGTCTCTCCGTTCACTGGTTGTGGGATTCGCAGCATATCGCGGAAAATAGGCGACTTTGAGGCCAGAATTTCGCCGGAGATGCGGAAAAGGACGTTGTCGGCGCGAATTACAAGGCCGCAGTCCTTGAACCACAGGTACTCAGTCTTTTGGTCTGGCATGTTGGGGGCCGTTGAGAGAGGGATCTGCGGGAGTCGACAACTTGAATTTGACCGTTGAGCTAGTACTGATCCTTTCACTCAATATGGGTCCCCGCAAACGAGAACCGATCTGGGATAGAAAGCCGACTTCATTGACTCAACTAAATTATTTGAGCGCCCAATTGGGCGAATAGAGAAGGGAACCGCACTTCCCGCATCAGCAACTTGACAGATCCTCTTTTCGGCTCTTTTTCCTCTTTTTCAAGAGAAAAAAGGGCCGAAAGTGGAAAAAGTGAAAAAGAGATTGACCTCTTTTCCTGGCTCAGTCCGTTTGCTTTTTCAAGTGTTAAAAGAGGTTAAAGAGACAAAAGTAGACAGAAAAGACCTGCTAAAGTATGTTCTCAAGAGGTCACAAAGGACTTGAAATGAGAAGGGAATCACACCGATGTCTCACATAGATGGTAGGGGGAATATATTGGCAGAGTACAATACATAGACTAAACGACAAAGTAAATAAGACACCGCGGATTTGAGACGATGGAGTAAGGGGTAATGAAAGACTAGGTAGTGCTGCGGCAAACAATCAGGACGGGAATGACGGTCTCGCGCGAAAGGAACTTACTAATCTGGAAGCATGCTTGAGGATTTGGGCTTCGAAGGCTTTGTCGATTGCGTCGAGAGGGCTCAAGAGACTGGGTGCAAGTTAGAAGTGAAAGGTGAGGAATGGCAGTAGATGTGCCGAACCTTCGAGGACTTGAGTCGGCGAGGACGATGTCGGGGTTGGAGCCCGCGCACGAGTCGGGAGGTGGAGAGCGGGGTGGCGGTGGGACTTGATCAAGATATGTGTGGACTTGGAAGCGGTAGGAGGTGTCGCCACCTTGATTCGCAGGCAGTTGCGTACAGCGCGGTGTTGGGAAGGCGTGCTCGGCGCGATCCAAAGCGATAGCAGCAGCTTGACACGAAACTTGAAGGAGACATTGAGTGCTTGATAAGGAGTTGCATCCTTGTCCTTGAGGAGGTCTTGAATCTTCAAGGAGGTATCTTGTTCTTGAGTCCCAGCGAAAACCGGTTATGCCCGGTTACGCCAGAATCTGCTCAAATCTGCCGTGCCAAAGTTTGGCAGATTTGAGCAGAACCTGGCATAAGAATGAGCGAAAGGCATATCAATTTTCCGCCGCATTCTGTCATTTTCTGCCCGGATCTGCCTATTCTCTGCTCAGGGCTGCCGCCGTCTGCCCTCTTTATGCCCTGCCAGATACATTGATTCTTTCACGATTTTTCGGGTGAAAATGTGTATTAATCGAATCTTACGCCTACCACAAGGTACACTACAAGTCCGCAGACGACTTCGCAACCAACCCCAGTGAATAATCCGTCGCCAACACCCATCGAGTCTTCGACGCAGTGTACGTCGCCGGTCTGCGAGGTCCGCCCGGGGAACCTGTCTGCGATTAATCAGCATACGGAAATTCAGCGATGCCGGAGACTTACATGGTGCGAAAATGTTAGGCAAACGGGAGCGCCAGCGGCGTTACAACAACTGCAGTGCATGAGTGTGCCTAATGCAACTGTCGTCAATCACGCACCTCAGCGACACTCTCCATCCTCGACCTCGCACGGTGTTCGCTGGTTGGGGCGCTGACAAGTCCCATGCTATAATGTAGGGTGGGGAGGAAGTGCCAGCGAAGGGAAACTTCGGAGATTTGCGGGTTGTATGTTTGTGAATCTCCAACCAAAGGCTACAATAAGTGTTAGTATACGAGGGGCGGCAGCGTTACGGACAACGCACCTACATTAGGTATCCGCCCAGCTTTCGAACTAGTACCCGTTAGAATCAGCTACTAGCGCCTACAGATTGTATGAAGAGAGTGACACACCTTCAGGGCCTCCCTCTGTCTCGACATAGGCTGTCTCGAGTTAACAACGTCAGCGTGGCGAAGAATGTACACAAGACGAAGGCCCACGCCAATGACGCGAGCCACCACGAGTCGCTTGCTGCTGGGGACGGCAAACTGTGGACTGTGCGACTTACCCAGCGAAAGACACGAACGGCAGCTATGAATACGATGAGTTAGTCCCAGCGGTTAAATTAAGAATAAAATCATACACCTAGATCTCGGCCAATATGAAATACGACAAGGTCATCTTAAGTTTCGGGCGAAATCATCAACACCGCGTCTTAAGTTCCGCAAAACTTAAGTTTTGTCCACAGGCGGGCTACATAGACATGGTACATGCATTGACTACTTAAGTGCCGTCGCGACTTGGGTTCTGGCCAAAAACTTAAGTTGTCGGGGAACTTGAGTGTTGGTGGCAACACTCAAGTTCCCCGACAACTCAAGTTTTGTTCTTGAACTTCAGTTCCGGGTGCGTAGAGCTGAACTTCCATCCAAAAACAAAATAATGAGAGTGTCTACAAGTGCAGCCAAAAGGTGAGAAGCTGTGATTAGTGTGTGCGTGCTCCATTTCAGCGGCACAAACAGGCACGGAGGAAACCAGAGGCTTGAGCACGCGTGGCGGGGCTAAAGCACACCATCTAAGAAGAATGGTAAAGAGAGATGAGGCAGAGTAAAAAAGGGACGTGCCTGGGGGCAAGTTGCCGAAGCCACACATCTCGACAAAATCCTCTGCCTCTCCGCGGGATCTAAAAGAGAGGACAGGGCAGGAGGAGGAGATTAGAGAGAAGGAGGAAAGGAAAAAAACTGTCGCGCACGCGTGTTCTAGCAGTAATCCAACGCATGTCTGCTGTTGCCACCCACTGACTTGGAAGACCAAGCCTGAGGCGTGTCGGCTGTGAGCGGAACCAAGGAGCAATGTCATTGAGGGGAAGAGGGTCAGGAAAAAGACAGAATGACTCGGAGAGACAAAATTACCTATTTCTCGTCTGCTTTGTTCGCGGCAAGTCGGCGGTGGCAATGTCCTACAGAAGTCGTCGGCGACTACGGAGGCCTAGGAAACCCCTGTATCCACTCCCTGGACCAGTCGAGAGCGGCGGGGAGTTGGTGGTATATGCAGATGAGAGTGAGAGGAGAAGTCGGGTGTCGGGTGGATGGCCGTGAAAAGAGAAGGGAACATTACGTACGAACAATGAGGGTCGCCGCATCAAGGTCAAACTCTCACAAACATAGGCCGGATCACTTCGACTTGCCTTTGACTCTCATGGGCTCTTCGCTCTCCTCCTTGATTCAGGCTCATAAATCCCAAGATCGGGCCTACGTCCTCTCTTCAAGTCAATCTCATTTGCTTGGTGTTCTCTGCCAGAGAACACCACAGTGGACAATCCGACTTTCTGCCATGTGTTCAAGGTGACTTCGGTATGCCACCGTGACCAAGATGCCACCGTCTAAGACGGTTAAATCTTCTACTGATCATGACTCACATAGGTGCGTAGTATTTTCAATGTACATAGGTCCCTTTCCCGTCTTCACTCAATATCCGTGGACCTGTAAAATAAGTCCACAAACGCGTGACTCCGAGTCGGTCTGCGCAGAAGTCAAGTAGGTCATTTTATTCCTGACCCTTGAAGGACTTCACTCATCTTGTGTCTTCAGCTTCACGGCCTCTGTAGTGCCGCGCGAACTTGTGTTATTGACGTCCACCAAGTCCAAACAGCGGTACGATTTTTTCCATGCATCTCTAAGGTGGGACAAAACTGAAGATATTCACAGAACTTGAGTTGCGCCGGGACTTGAGTCTTCAGTTTCACCAAACCTGAAGTCTGTGGGCAGAACTGAACGGAGCGTGGAACTTGAGTTCGGGCGGGTCGGGTCTTAAGTTTGGCCTCAAATCTTAAGTACTTCCCGCACTGAACTGAACTGTAATTTGAAATGTGATCTTGAGTTCCGATTCACGTCTTAAGTTTGGAACTCAAGTGAAAACTCAAGTTCCAAGATAGGTGAAGATGCAAGGCTCATATCACAGCCATATAGTAATATGTGCGAGACTTAAGTTCCTGGAGACTTAAGATCTTGTGTTGATGATTTCTACCAGAACTTAAGAGGAGCTAATAAAGTATTTGGGCCAATCGGTGTGAAGGTGGGGCTCCAGGGTTACGAAGGCTTCTGTGAGTGGGGGTACCAGAGGAAAGATGTGAGAATTAGCGCAATATCGCTGCCAGTCAGTGGGACCACGATGCGATTTGGATCGATGCTCATCTGGCGTCTATAAGGGTTCCAACGGGTCGAGAGGCATGCCTGACGACGCTGCAACAGTGCCAAAGACAAAGGACGCAAAAAAAAAATGCAGCAAAAGCGGGCCAGAACGAGTGTCTTTCTACTCGTCGAAATATCGCCTCTTTCGCGTGACCGTGTCGCCGCGCTGCATATAGGGCGGGGCCATGCAAGATGAGATCGGTTTGAGGCCAATCCAGGCGATGGGCGGCGCAGGGAGCAAGAGAGGTACCGCGAAGGAGAGCAGATGGTGGTAGGAAGCAAGGAGCATTTCAAACTCCGATCGGCCGCGCGGCCATTACGTACTGCTCTTCTGCGCGTTTGGACTTGACGATTTTTTCTGTCTGGACTTACGCGTTCGGACGACTTTTCCTGTCTAGAATTATGCTTTCGCCAGGTTGTCTAACTTAAATTTAGTCGGAAGCAGAATTGAGCAGAAAAATGCAGATTGTAGCAAGAAGTGGGCAGACTTCGGCAGATTTCGGCATATACCGGCATAACCGGTTTTCGCTGGGCTTGAGTACCCAAGATTGGTGACATCGCCCGAAGTCTTGAGGCGCCAGCCGTTCGACTAATGGTAATAAGACAGGAAACCCGGCAGCTTGAGCAGCTCTTTGAAGCCAGTAATGGAGCCAAGAGCGGGAAGGGGACCGGAGAGCGGAGAGAGGGCGAACGGGATGGTGGTGGCGGAAGGGAAGAGGCGATGCGACGTGGCATCCATCAAATGTCAACCAAAATCTATCAATCACGAGATTTGATGGCGGAGTTCGGATGGACTTTGCGAGATTTCTGACTCTGAGCCATTGAATGGTGTTTCCTCCGTGAATGGGTCCTCTCCCCGAACTCAACTCCCGAGAAGGTCAGCTTCAATTTCGATGTTGTGTTATCCGCTATTCTACTGCGGAGATTCGGTTTCACCGCTGTACGTCGGGCCGGGCCCTCGAGTCAATACCTGCAATTTTGTGAATCTTTTGGATGCTAAAGCATTCTGAGTTAAAGAGTATGCTGACCACAATACTTGAAAAATAGTGTTCTAAATAACTTACCTTCACCATGCTATTCTATGGACCAAAAAAGAGGAATAAAAAGTGGGTCGAAAGCACAGTAAGAGGACCATGGCTTTAAGCGACGGGAAAAGCGATGGAAAAAGCGGTTGAAAAAGACAAAAGAGGCAAAAGCGGCCAAAAGTGCTGTGAAAAGAACTTGTCAAGTTGCTGATGCGCCCACAGTGGAATTCCGAATTCGGCCTTGTCGTGCAGAAATGTGGAAGTAAGTAAACCTGAGATTCCACGTCGCGCCGGCATTTGTTTACTTATGAGAAGAAAATCAGCGTAGTATAAGTATGTACATGTATTCCGTATTTCACTGGCGAGGATACGAAGGAGAAGGTATACCGACAGGCCACACGCTCAGGATTTATCAAGTTTCATGACGACGTCCACGCCAATGCGTACGCCCATTGAAGTAGGGCGCTGCCAGCTTATTAGTCTGGTTTGTAAACAGGTTTATAAACACCTGTTTATAAACCGGTTTTTTATTGCTGGGGAATAATAAACAGCGCCCTACATTGAAGTTAGGTCGACATCTTGTTTGACGGCGAGAACAATTTTTGCCGCTTCCGGATTCTTGCATACACTGCGGTGATCAATTTGTTCTCCCGCCGGGAGAACGGCTTGGGATTACTTAACTAAGCTCCGGCCAAAATTCTCCAAGAAGTGGAGAATTGGGTGGGAGAATGTTAGTTTTTCCAGAAAGGAAAAGTCTAGTTTCTCCCGTTTGGAGAATAGTGTGACATTCTCCAAAGGGGAGAAAGAGAAATTCTCCCACCGGGAGAATCTAATATTCTCCCAACGCCCGCCAAAGGTGACCGGACCGGGCATCCGAAAATTCTCCAGTCGGGAGAATATCTGATTCTCCCACCTGGAGAATAATGTGACTTTCTCCAGGCTGGAAAAGTCTTTGTCCTCCTGACGGGAGAAACAAAGAAAATCCCGTAAAATTCTCCTTTGTTGGGAGAATTTTGGCCGGAGCTTAGTTAAGTTATCCCGGCCCTTTCTCCCGGCCGGAGAACAGAATGATCCCGGCAGTGATCCCTAGGAAGTTTGTCAATGTCAATGCAACCTGAGCGAGATACACGCGAGTCTGTTGGATAACATATTGTAATCATGTTATCAACATCCTTGGAGGAATTCCTTACATTTTAGAAATCTTTACCTGACTTGTTTTGGAAATAGGGAGGAAATGTTCCTCATCGTTGACCGAACTCATCTGCAATTCTTCTGACAGTGGCCTCATCCCTTGTGGCCGACTCGGTTCTGAACGGCAGTCGTGCCCCCAGTCACCGGCGTCACTTCTCCTTCCAGCAAGCCTTCATGTGAGAAACACAGTAGTGAGAAGTACAGCAATGGGTGAGCAATTCTAGCATTCAACCGCGGACTGGCGCGGAGCGCTCCGTCGCGCTCTTGAATGGATCTAAGTTGGAACTGATCAAATTGCGAGGACAACGCGTGCGCGGTGCGGCACAGGGGGTAAACTTAAAAATTGCCTCCAACGGCTGAGGGATGTATAGGCCGTCTGAGTGGTTTATGAGAGTTCCACCGTCAAAAAACCAAAAATGCAAGTCGCCTGCGGGTTCTGTCCGGCACCCAATGGCCGAACGCCGGAGGTTTTTGATAACAGGAGATGACCTTGGGTCTGGAGGACTCTAAGATTGAGGTGGCGTGGCGGGCCGTTGGATCCCGTGGCGGGCAGATCTTGAACTTTGGGAGGAGAAGATGCCCCAAGAAGCCGCTTATCAAATTCAAAGCAAAAATGGGATGATGTCGAGTCGCCGTGTACTTGATCGAGAGTTCAATTTGTGCACGAGCTCCAGGAGGGCAGACGAATGCAGGGTCGGCCAGTAGTCAGGTAACAGGTTCAACGGAGTAACCAACGAATGAACAATGACGAGGAAAGTGGCAATGGATTATTCGGCAATCCTCCAGCAAGGTCAATGTGGTAGAAGGGAAGCCGGAAGCCCATTCGGAATTTCATTTCAGATCGCGCAAATCAGGCCGCCCACGCGGCTTGGTGATCGTGTGACGCGGATGTGACTCTCTTGCCTCCCGCTTTTTCCACCTCGCAAACCGGGAAGCGCAAACCAATATGCATCGCTGCTGGAGTATCTCCGAAGTACTCAAAATGATATTCGAGCATCTTCCTCCTGACACCGGTTTCGGACGGAAGGCATTGAGCCGCCTGGCGCGCACTTGCCACCGATTCACTGAACCCTCGCTCGATTCGCTATGGCGCGAGCAGGACAGTTTTACGCCCCTTCTTCGGTGTTTTCCGGCTGTTTGGGAGGAGTCAAACGATGAACCTCAGTTTGACTTCGTGCGTGCCTCTTTTTCTTTCAAAAAGAAAAAAGAAGAAAATAAAAACTTTAGAACCTTGATACCACTGTTGTCCCAGAACACTGGGCTCGCGTGCTGTTCTACTCGAACCGTATAAAGAGATTGTTGGTGGAACCGCATAGTGCCCCCACGTTGGAGATTCTTCAATTCTTCAACATGTCTGTTCCCGCCGACTTCCTTATGCCGAATTTGCAGCATCTTCTCTGGGATCCCGACAACGATGAATCGTTTCCCTTCATTCGTCTCTTTCTCGGCCCAAATATCACGTCACTTGATGTAACGATGTCGGGGAACATTTCACGCCTAGCTCTAATCCCCTTCATTGGTCGCAAGTATCCCCAGTTGGCCCACCTGAATGTCCTTACTCCGCACGACTACGAGGTGGAATCGAACTTCCTCTGCCAGGCTTTTTCCCACGCAATACACTCGCTATCTCATCTTGAGACCCTTTGCCTGCAGGACATCGATAACGAGACACTTTCGCACGTCGCTTCCCTCCCAGCTTTGCATTCCTTGACCATCGTGAACTTTGGTTCTACCCAGTTCCCAGACGGCCACGTTCATCAGTTGCATCAAGTCCTCTTTCCTGCGCTGCAGATCTTGCGCCTCGACCAGGTGTCCAAACTTTCGGCCGTTCAGTCATTCATCGGCCTGCTTCCGTCGAATGCCGGACTTCGAGAGTTCCGCGTAACTTCCGACAGCCTTGCCACGAAAGATTTTGTCTTCGTCCTCCTTTCGTCGCTTCGCGACCACTGCTCTCCCAACACACTCACCGAGGTGACCCTCGAAGTTGCCGCCCAATACACAGGGTGGAGCCAATTATACAAATTCTCTGGCAGTACGATTCGCCCCCTCCTCTCCTTCCCCAAGCTCTCCAATGTCAAGATTGAAGCCCCTGCCGGCTTCCTCCTCGACGACGACTTCGTCACCGCGATGGCCACCGCCTGGCCCTTCCTCACCTCGCTCGTCCTCTCCCGCGGCACCCCACGCCCCGACCGCCCGGAGCCACCTCTAACGCCAAGCATCCTCTCCCTCAAATCCTTCGCCTCACACTGCCCCCACCTCGCGCTCCTCCGCATCCCGGTGAACGCGAAGAACATCCTTCCCCTCGCGCCTGACGCGTCGCACCGGCGGCGCCGCCCGCAGACCGCGCTAGTGGAGCTCCACGTGGACGACGCACTGATTGACAAGGCGGGCACCGCCACGTCGGTCGACGTCGCGCGCTTCCTTTCGTGCGCGTTCCCCGCGCTGAGGACAATTGTGACGACGCCGCGCCGACGCGTTGAGGGGGCGCGGGATGCTAAGTTGGAGCGGCAGAGGTGGCAGGAGGTAGAGCGGGTGTTGCCGTTGTTGGCTGCCGTGAGGACGGAGGAGGAGAGGTATTGGAGGGAGGAGCTGGCTAGTGCCATGAGCTAATGGTCCGCTAAACGTTTCTGATTCTAATGGTCTCCATGCAAGGGTTCCTTTCCCGCTACTATCTTCATTTTTCCTGCTTTTAGTTATCCGCCCTAAGCCGGCAACCTCTAGCTTCTGTGTTTTGGTTCGATTGTCTTCCTCTCACCCTGTCAATGACCGGGTCACTCCTTCCGCGCCACAGCTTCAACACTCGTGCTTGCAAACCCATTCACCAATTCATGATACCGTCGAGGGAAAGCCGAGGCGGCATCTGGTAATTTCGCCCACGAAAGCTGAAAGACCATCCCGACGCAAAGAGTGATTCAAAGGTAATCCAAAATCCCTGATGAACGGCGTCCGTTTTGCTAACAATAATTTTCCGCAAGGGCCGGACTCCTTGCTTAGAGCAATATTAATGTCCGAGACACGTCGTGCGAGCTGTCAGTTTTCGCGTTGAGATCGTACGATAGACAGATCGCCGGTACCTGTGCCAGCATACCGTCAGACGGGAGTACATATCGCCCAAGCCGTCCACCCAGAACATAATTGCCGACGACCTTGAGGACTGGAGTTTTACGAGGAATTCGTAATCTTTCTTTTTTTTAAATTACATCTCGCTCAAAAACGAGTTATGTAGTTCTTACACTTACCTCACGGCTAAACATCGACTTCCGTCAATATGCCAACCTTGTTTGTTTCACATCAACGCCGCTCCGGCGACGTCTTAGTTCCTGGTCGGGTTGAACTCTTGCCGATTTATTCTCAATACTTTTCTATGGTACTTGGCGATGAATTGTCCCGGACTTTCGACCCTGTTCCTGGCTCGAAGTCTTGTATGCAGCGCGTTGCCGATCTCGTAGTCTGGCAGTATAAGAGGTAGTGTTTGTGAGTAGGCAAATACCGATTTCGGTGTTGATTTCGCGGCTCTCCTTCGAAATGCTCTTCCCGTTGGCTTTTCTTGCGACCGCCTTCGCGGTGGCAACTGTTCATATTCGTGGTACCGTGGGATTGCCGCCGGTATATTCACCTCAGTGCCTTTGTTGAAACTCAAGTCTAATCTCTCTTTAGGCCGAATGTGACTGCCGCGATACGAATTCCACCGATCCCACATTCCTCTGCGGTGACCGGCGCCTGGGTCCCGCCAGCCTCCCCACCATCGGCCCACTCGCCACCCTCCTCAACCGCTACGATCGCCTAGGCGGTCTCTGCCCAGGTGAATTCCTCGCGAAATGGACGGTCAACGGCTCCTTCCAATATCCCCCGTCCGACGGCTTCCAGCTATCCACCACAGGCATCCCGATCGAAGGGAACGGCACCCTCAGTCGGGGATTGCTGCTTGACCGCTTCGGCAAACCGAGTGGGAGATTCCTCGCTCCGGTCGACACGCCCTTTGGGCAACGTTCGTTACCACCCTCGAGCCTGGGGCCATCACCCCATTATCATGTGTACCGGGTCGAAATCAATAACCTTACGGTCCTCGCGGGGACGATTGCTGCGTGGTTCGGTCAACCGGGCCAAGGAACGCAGTATGAATTGGCGCAGGGAACAACGGTGCAAAGTTTGTTGGACACTGGATTTTTAACAGAGGTCGGTCAGTGATGTATTGGGTTCGTGGAGGAAAATGGAAGCAGGCCATTACTTTATCATCCTAGAATAATCTTTACGGCCTGGTGTGTAGGGTTGAAAAACCCGAAACAAAAATATTACCTTAGAGTATAGTATCGAACAAAATGTTATGTCGTTTTTTGGCTGGCCTGCCTGGGCAAATTTCCATCCCCTGCAAACCACCAGGATTGTCGACCAGATCGGGTGTTCGTGAACGAAGAGCCAATGCCCTATATTTGAGAGGATTTTAGCATGAGTCATCGACAACGCCTCTATGTACCCGCACAGTAAATGTTTCCGTAAACGAACAGGAAGGACCGAAGGGATTCTACTAAGTGTGTGCGTCGGCCCGTGTCTGGGAAAATCCGATAGCCTGAAGGAAACTGAAACCAAAGCTAAGCAAGAAGGTAGCTAGGTACGCACCTAAGGCAGACGGCGTGCACTATGCGATCGCACTGAATTGTTAATATCCAATTGATATCTCTGCAGTGGCCCCTGTCATTTTATCGCGAGCTCTTGAGGGCTTAGGTTGGATATTGGGCGCCCGTTCGAATCGGGGTAGGTGCATGTAGGCCGTCAGCGCAGAATTCTGTTCTCTGGTTTGCGAACGCGGGAAGAGTCTTGCCCGGACACAAGAGGAGCCGGATGGATTTGGAGAGAGTTTCGTGAGCCCCAGCAGTGGAAGGAAGAAACTTGGGTCAATTCAGCAGTAGGCAGCTCCCGTCCTTGGCGATCCGGTTGAGGGCACGAATCAGAAACACCGTGACCCCCAGATTACAAGTTGACTATACGCGACAACAGGACTCACCTACCTGATAACGAAATCGCCGGAATCAATTGGTGTCTTAAACCCGCGAGTGAGCCTCTTGAATTTCAAGACAACGATAGTTTATTTTATTCCGATTCATCACAATCCTTCCAGGTTCAGGCGGAGACTCGGAGACTCGACCAGGCGGCCGGTTCAGTGAGCAAGCAGGGTAGGCGGTAGAGCGATAAATGCAGAATTCAACAGCAGCAGCGTGAGACGAACATAGAGGGGACTGGAAGAGGGAAAAGGCAAGGGGATTCGTTCATAAGTCCAAGCTCTGGTGTGTGCCAGTGGTTTCAAATCCTTCTGTCGGATTCGCAAGCAGATATGCCGCGGAGCTCGTTCATTATAAGCTACACCATTTTGCGTCTTTGTGCATACTACATTCTGTTGAACGAGATGCTGTGTCCAATAAAACGGTGAAAGTCAAGTCTGCACGACTGGCCAGGAGGGTCAGGAGAGTTCTGCCCTTGAAGTCTTCAAACTTCCGACGATGACAACGACGTCGCGTCGCGGTATGCTCCGCCGAAGAAAGCTGGTGAATCGAGCAAGACACGTATCCTTCTCGTCCTTGGACATTCCGGCTCCAAGTAGACACTCCATGAAGTGCGCACGGAGGGGTAGGTCACCAGAACAGTTAGCAGCGCCGGTATCGTGCGAAGAATCAGCAGTTGAAGTCTGAATGCCAAAGACACAACGGGAAGCTGTAAGGACAGATTAGGGCCATACATAGGTGGTTATTAGTTCGAATCACCACGTTCTTTTGGTAGTCACCTTGTTCTCGCAACCTGGACTGTATCCGCCCCTCCCTAGCGCTCAGCCGCATAGTGCGGTCTGGTCGAGAACCCGCCACATATTAGACCCGTGTAAGACGCACCAGTCTGGACCACCGCGTGTTCGTAACTGAGGGCCTACGATTCCAAAAACCTTGGGAGGATACGGCGAAAGAATGCATTAGTCGGCGAGGCGCTTCTATCGCGCGAGGACGCACCGCGAAGTAGAGTCTCTGTTCACCTGTATACTCAGAAGAAGTGACAAAGGTGGAGCGAGGTGGGTGGCATGCAATTGTGCAGTGGGAAGTAAAGACACGAGCAAGAATGGATACGTGTAAGTGGATAGGGATATAAAACAAGTGTAGGTGTCTACATCGATAGCGCAAGTGGACGAACTTAATGGTAACTCGACAGCAGAACATTTGTTAGATTCGAACCGCAGAGGAGAGGAGCCTCACTTTGGCGGCGGAGTTTTCGGGCCTGCGAGGATCAGAAAGGTCAAACGCCATACCCCGCGCAACACCAAGACTAAAAACGCACCAAAGAGTCCCGACCTGGGAGGTGGAGCCATAGCAGGCATGTTCGGTCCTGCAGGAGCACCCGGAGCAAGCAGAGGATTCGCTATATCGACTCCAATTATTTCCACGGCATAGAAAAAGCAATGAGAACGTACGCCGCCATTGTGCCCACGCGGGCAGATTCGGCGCAGGTGGAGGAGGTGCGGGTGCGGGTGGTGCTGGTGCGGGTGCACGGAGAGCGAGTTGTTGTCTACGACGTGGAACATGAGGTGGGTGGACGGTGCGCCAGCCACCCGGAGCTGGGCCTGGCGGTGGTGCGGGCTCTGCGGGTGGTCCCTCTATGGCGGCCTAATCGAAGGGCTTAGTGACATCCATGCAGAAAGAATGGAGTAAACATACTGGTGGCCTCCAACCTGGTGTGTACACTCCGTCCGCACTATGCTTCGCCTTGATTGACATCAGCTCAGCAATTTCGCTGCACGGGTGACCAATGAATGAACAAAGACCAAAGGTTGAATAAAAGGAGATTGAACGTACAACTGCAGCGCCCGCTTCTCATCCCTAAGCTTTCCAACTTCCGAAAGCAGAATCTTGACCTCTCCCGCGAGGGCTTTGGAAAAGTCGTTGATGTACCTACAATTTCGAAGCCAGCGTTAGAGGCGCATCCAGTGCAACGACAAACGGCAGCGGACTTGGGTCCTCCAGGTTGATTCCTGCCTTGCCCCGATGCCATTCGATGCGGGCTGAATGGACGGAGAGTAAGACGCGTGGCGTGAGGCAAAGAAGGAAGGTCGGTCCGATGGTCGATGGCCGACATCGGCATTACCACGTGGTGATTGATATCTCCATTTTGCGTGATGGTTGAAATGTTGAAGTTCAACTTGAGCAACCAAGGATGGAGGTTATGACCGACCGCCACCTTCGCCAGGCAAAAATCACTCTCCCCCTTGAACCCGCCCGACGGCTCAACTTTAAATTGGGAGTTGGTTCGATTGTTCTGCCCCTGTTCTCGTAAGAGGTGGGTAACACTTATTAGTGACTTTGCAAACCAAGCAGCAATTCCCGGCTTCCTGCGTCCACTCATGGAGCTCAATCCATTCGTTGCCTCCCTGGTCGTCGACTCAACCTTTATTAAGCTCAAGCTCTCTCTCGTTCGTTGACGGTGGCTTCGAAGAAACTCAGCGCAGCGAACGCTCGTTTATTACTCTTCCGCTGTGTAAGTACGTTCGCCCCTTTTATATTACTCGACGGCTCAATACGTGGCGGCGGAGTTGAACGGTCACAGCGCGGATGACGTGAACCGGTTGAAAGTCGCTCCAAGTGACCTTGTTGCCTTCCGCTCGCCTGGAGAGGATCCAAAGCTCTCCCATCTCCTTCGTTTTCCCACGACACCGCTGTCGCAAGGTGCAATCCCGCCACCGGGACTCCTCGCCCGCATATCGTACCAGGTCATCGCCGGCGTTGTCTTCCTTGCAAATTAATTCTGTACCTTCTCTGTCGAATCCACAGAGAACACAACTGGTGGGCGAAGATCAACACTCATCCAATTTCCTCTATATGTAAGGTCTTGTTCGAATCCGAAGTTCCCCGAGCGCTTTGAACGGCCGAATCCTTAGGAGTTCCGCGGACGACCAAAACTATGGCCTGAATGTGTCCCGGGTGCGTAATGGTGAAGTACGAATCGGCTTGGCGTTTTACTTGTATAAAAGCCAACATAAATTCTCGCGAAATCGTGCTTCCGCCTCAATCTCACCCTAAATGTATATTTCCGCCTTTATTCTCACCGCTGTGACGCTTGCTAGATCTGCTCCGTCCTCCCTGGAGCTTACATCTGCCTCAGTTGCTACATGCGGTGCTGTAAGTGGAACTTTGTCACTGCGCAATTTTGACTCACACAGCAGCCGTTGACAGGCTAACCTTGCTACGAAGTGAATCAGGGTGGTAAATGTGTTGCGACCACTACTGCTAACGACGGCTGTGGAAATATCGCGGGACCGCATGATCCCGACAATGACACGGCCTCCAGTGCCACGACGAATTATAATTCGGCGTGCACATTGTATAGGTGACGACCACTCTGATGTTTATCTTTCTCGTTACTGACACAACTTGTCGTCAGCGCGGTGCATTGCGAAGGGCATTCAATTGGCCTTGCGCCGTCGTCGACGGTCGAGGCTTTCTCCCCGCACAACTTCGACAATGTGATGAGCTCCTACCGCTGTCGGTTCTAAAATCCCGTGCGTGCTGCGGTTGGATTGCATTCGAGGGTGACCGTGCGTGGAGTACACCTCACCTTCGTCACTTCGTTACTTCGCTTACCATTGTGAAACTTCGTAACTTTGATGGGAATTCGTGAAAGTTCGTGAGTTTGATAGCTTTCTATGAAAGTTCGTGAGTTCAACGCTGCACGTTCAAGAACCCTGAATCTCGGCCATCACTATTCCTTCACACAGTCCGGGGCGTGTTTTTTTATATAGAGCCCTCACCCTAACGCTAACCACTAACCCTAACACTAACCCCTAACCAAGAAACCCAAACCACCAACCCTAACCAGCTAAACCAAACCACTATCCGCTAACCCGCTAACCTCAAACCTAACCGGCCATTTCGGCAACCTGTTGATTGCCATCCCTCCGTGATGTGCCGGAGAGTCGCCGCTCGACAAGCCCGGGATATAAACTCACGAAGTTTCCTAAAATGTCATCAGACTCACGAACTTGCACCTATTCCCATCAATGTTACGAAGTTTCACAACGCTACGCGAAGTAACGAAGTGATGAAGATGGCGGGGACTCCCGTGCGTCTGACTCACCTCTAGGGATTTACTTGGTGCGCTGAAGAGGGCACGGGCGGGAAATGTGCCTCCGCCTCCACTGAGAATGGTGCCTGTGTTTATATCGCTGGTGCTTATCATCTGGACAACGACAGTGCTTCCAATGCCACCACTAATCCAACTCGGCGTGCACATTGTATTCGTAAGGAATCCCACTTCCTCACCGGTTGTTATCTGAGGTATTTGCGCAGGCATGTGGACTGCGGAGGGACATCAGTTAGTCTTCAGCCGTCGTCGACAATCGCTGCGCTCTCTGTCTACAATTTCGACGATGTAATGAGCTCCTACCGATGCTCTTTCCTGGTCCGCACTCTATATCTCTGTTCAGGACGATGATGCTCATTTGATTTTTTGGCCCCCAGAGCTCGTGACTACCGTCTCGCAGAGTGTTTGCAAGGGAATCATAATGATCAATAGGCGTATTCGTGCCTAGCATCAAGTATCCGCAATAGCTGTTATCCTGTGCTCCGGATCCCTAAACATGTCTGCTCACCGCCGTTAGCTTCCGAAATAGGTTATAGTTGAGCTTGTGCTCAAACTCTCGCCATTCTATTCTATGTGGTAGGGACCGATGAATTATTTGGCATGATCATTTCTCACTGTGAGCTCAGCAAAAACAAATGGTCATACAATCTCAAATCAGTGGAGGTCGGCGGAAATGAAATCGTGGTTGAAGTCTCTCCTTCGCATCCAACGCTCGGCGATGTATGCCTATATACGGTACGAGGATCGTAAATTAAGCTCACAACAATCATTCTAGCTGACAGCGACATAAATGAAAACTACTAATGTTGTGGAACGACCCACTGTTGTGAGGGCCATTGAAGCATTTGTTATGGAGTTCCAGGAAGTTTGGTGGAGCTGGCTCGGACCACTGCAACCGCTCAAACTCTCGGTGTCCAGCCGGTGCAGGTTATTTATGCAGTAATCCAGTCCTCATCAATATCTGTCAACGATGTAGGAATTCGCGTCGACAACATGTCAACGTGCCTTCTTCGATTCTCAGGAGGACACCACATGAACAAACTCCAGCTTCCTAGCGACCTCCATCCCCCGACCTCCAAAATCATGCAATTATGGGCCCTCGTCGTGTGGGTCTGGATCCGCGTTGTTCAGGGTCATTTTGCGACGAGACCAGCGGTCACCGGTGCGTGGAAGTTTAACGCGAGTGATAAACCCGACTGAGAGAATCTACTCGAAGAACGTAGGAGATCCTCAACGCTCGGCCCAGATTCCTTTACATTCGATCAAATCGACAACATGACTACATGCACTCCGGCCTTAATCACTTGGACCTATAGCGGGAGTATAACAGACAGCCTGGCCTTGACCATAAGAGCCTCCATCTCCTTAGCACTAGCTCAACCAATTGCGGTGGTAGACCCGTCCTACAAATCTATGGGTGGTCTAGCCCAAATGTCAGCGAAGGGTGGTACACCCTCGGGGGCACGGTCGCCAGTCTCAGCGACCAATCTTCCCAATTCTACGTGAACGATGGGACGGACATATCCTGTCTCGCTACCCACCCCTCATTGTCTTCCAGCGCAGCAGCCAGTCGAACGACAACGCCTTCGGGCGCAGCGACATCGGGTTCCTCCAACATTGGAATCGCACAAACCCCGCTCAGGAATATTGGCGGAATTATAGGAGGCATCACGGGCGGACTCGCCTTCACAGTGCTGATCGTGGTCCTGCGCCATCAATACACTCGCAGGTCCGGTCTGAAGAAGCCGATTCAACCACCATCCTCCCCTCAGCCTGCCGCAGGGTCGATGTCGACACGGGACGGCGTCACGGTGCTCGCCCTGGACCGCCCCATAGCCCCGGCAGTCGTCGAGTCACAGGAAGCCATGTTTGACAAGTTCGCGCAGATGAGGGAAGGGATGCGCCGAGTCGAACGAGGAGAGAGCAGCGGAGGCAGAGAGCACGGGGCCGAGCGCGACGAGGGGGATGCGCGACCACAAGGAGCAAGCGCGGGGTTGCCTGCTCCATCGGTGGAGCCAACAGAGGACCCCGTAGCGACACCTCAAATCAATAACGCTTCCGGGAATGAAATGCCGAATATCAATCATTCAGTGCATCTCGACGCTCCCGACATCGTAGAACAAATGCGCACCATGGCCGAGCGGCTTGCTCTCTTGGAGGCCCGTACGCGATCAAACGGATTGTCCGAAGAAGGACCGCCGGAGTACAGTGATTAGGGGACGTACGTCGCGGTTTAGCCTGCACACCATGGTATTCGGTACTGTATGCCATGATCTTGGAAGCGTGGCAGTCTCCGGACATGTGCATTCGAAATTGCTGTAATAGGACAATATTACGACCTGGATTGCAGAATCCATGTATCTCCGATTCGGATTAACATCACTTGAAGAGTTCTAGAGACGCACCTCGGAGTTCTCCGGCTCACTCCGCCGAAATGCCCATTGGTTACGAGGCGCATGAGTCATGGTCGCTCGGGGAGAGTAACCATAACGCTATTAAGGTGTTCGTGCATTGCACGGTACCACATTGTGCAACCCATTTCAAAAGTGCTTGGGGGGGGACGACCAAACAGAATGCCATCTGAGAACACTCACAGTGGCGGGAAGATCTGGATGCGAACGGTAAGAGGTCACGTACCTCGTTTTCGCAAAAGGACTCGGATGCGTAGTTGGCTCCTGGTTCCATAAACTTGAAGCTTGCTAGAGGCCTACGTTGCGACTCGTTGGCAATCTAATATCAGAAGAGTCTCGAGAGTAGGAAAGCCGAGAGCTTCAGTTCCATGAATCGACGAGGGTGGCGAGAAGGAAGACCCGTTTGACTGCGCGTGGGAACGGCGGCTGTCACTTTAGCGCCGGCGCTTCTTTTCGATCATCATCTTCAAGTTCCTCTTCCCCAATTCTTCCCGCTTTAAATTTTGCTTGTGGCCTCAACATATGAGGTCTCCCTCGTTACATCTCGACGCCTTGTGTAATAACAATCCTCCTCGCTACTCACTGCATTCAAGGGCCTCCTAGACTCAGCCTGAGTTCAGGGGCCTACATGGACCTACATGGACCTACACTGAGACCCACCTACGTACAGTCTGCGTAGGTGGATGTAGGTCTGTGTAGGTCCATGTAGGTCAGTTCAGGTCAGCTAAGGTGAATGTAGGTGAATGTAGGTCCACATAGTGACCTATGCTGAGAGTAATATATTCAATTATCTTCTCCAAAGACAGTACAGTACTAGTATTGACAACAGATCGTCGTTCAAGTCGAAGATATAACCGACAACAGATCAGTTTGATGGGTTTGAAGCTTGGTTCAACTAAGCCACACCCGGACATATTGATGTGCTTTGAACTGATTAACAGGCTGTGAGGCACCGCGAAGATGCCCATCATTTAGGATGCTAATACTTGTCACCAACCACAATATCAATCACTCGAACAATCTTTCTGTTTTCAGCGAGCTTCTATTCCCAACTATTTGTCATGTTTCGGTGTACGAATGGGTGTTCTTTCTCAGGCGTTGTCTGACTGTAGCCCCGTCGTCAATGCCCATCATTTAGGATGCTAGTACTAGTTGTCACCAACCGCCATATCAACCACCTGAATAATTTTTCTGTCTTCAGCAAGCTTCTATTCCCAACTATTTCCCATGTTTCGGTGTATGAGTGGATGGTCTTTCTCAGGTGTTGTCTAACTGTATCCCCGTCGTCAAACTCTCATTGTGATTGGTGGTGGTGGTGTGAACTTCGTGCATTTGGCTCACACACTATTGAAATGTTCTATATCTACTCGACCTCCCGCCGTTTACAGTCTCATCCCCATCATTCACTTCTTGCCATGAGGAGGCAACCCCCCACTGCTCGACCACGGGGTGACCGGGGAGGCCCCACAACATCTGGCTCCTCTAGCTCTCACCGCACATCTGGTCTGGAGGCTGCTTCCCCCCCACGCGGACGAGCATCCTCCCGGACTGCCAGTGCGATACTTGGGCTCCCCAGCAATGATCAAGTTACTAATCCTACACCGTACGCTTGAATTGGAACATATTTCCATACCTAACTTATGACCTAGAGCATCTCTTGGGTCGGCCACAGGAGCTGATCAAGATCCACCTACCCTTTCAGCGGCAACAGTCTTGCCCAGAACACGTTCCACTGTGCAGGCCCCACCTAGCCCCCCTGTGGAGCCGGCCTCTCCCGCCGATAATCTTGTGGACGTGGAGCAAAACCAACTGCATCCGCAGTTGGCATATCCGATGTGTGATGCTTCTCGTGGCCTTTCTCCACACTCGCCACCAAGTGACATTCAAGGCTTGTGGTCTTATTCTGCTCTGTCTCAACTTTATCTTCTTGAGACTGCCTGGAGATCTTGTGGGACCCACTCCGATGCCGACAACTCTCACAACTGTGTTTTCTCATCTAGGATTGAAGGATGATAGGTTCACGGAGTTCATCCTTTGCCCCAGTTGTCATCGGCTTTTTGCTCGCGACATTCATTCCGACACTGTCTGTGATGACTGCCAAACAGAGCTTTTTCATCCCCCAACTCGGAGGGTTTTTCAACAAATTATTGCAGCCATCATTCGAGCTCCACAGAACCCACCACGTCGCAAGCCTCTGCTCGTATCACCCATTCAAGTCCTCTCAGATGGCCTCAAGGACTTCTTTCAGCGCCCTGGAATGGTTGCTGCTGTCAACTTGTGGAAATCTAGGCCACAGGTTCCCGGAGAGTCTAGAACTATCCAGGACGGCGAAGTTTGGAAAAATATTAAGGGCGTGGATGGCGAGAATTTTTTCTCGGGGGAAAGTAGTCAGAACGAGATCAGGCTTGGGGTTACATTTAGCCTAGACTGGTACGTCTTCCATCAAGGCTGGAAAACTTGTGATCTAATCCAACCCCAGGTTTGGTCGTAAAACCAGCAATTATGGCCCATCTCACTCCGCGGGTGTCATGTCGTTTTGCATACAAAACTTGTTGGAATCCGAACGGTATGTAGCCGGTCATGAATCATGTCATAATAAATAATAATGATTTCACAGATACCATGCGGAAAATTTGATACTCAGCGGGATGCCTCCAGGGCCTAAAGAGCCAACGGCGGACCAACTGCAACATCCACTCAAGGTCGTTGTGGATGACTTGATTTCACTCCATGAGAAAGGCATACAGATACAAACACCAGAGTATCCCAATGGCAAGTTCTCTCTTATTTGTTCAACTGGATCACTGATAATTGTTTAGGTATAAATGTCCGCGTTGTCCTAGTCGGAATCATCGCTGATCACCCGGCAATGTGCAAACTGTGCGGGTTTGCTGACCATGGACCACAAGGTTTCGCCGTGCACAAAATGCACGGTACCACAGGATAAGCTCTTCTCTGGAAAGTCTCTACGAAATGGTAAATCCTTGCCATGAATCCCTCATTATGACTAACATCGTTGCAGAATTTCCCGCCCGTGATGGTGAAGCACATCGGAGACTGTGTTTTCAATATGCTGCACTCCGGACCCCTGCCGAAAAGGCTGATTTTTTTTGCGAAATACGGAGCTCGATGGACAGAGTTTGCTCGTACTGAAATATTTTGACTTGGTGCGGTGGACGGTTGTCGACCCCATGCATAATCTATTACTTGGTAAGCAAGTTAAACCATTGATATCATCAATACTTGTGACCATATTTCTAGGGGTTGCCAAGACGCAGTGGTATACACAGTGGATCAAAACAAACACACTGCGTGCAGATACAGATAATTACACTCGTGAACTTACATTCATCCACGACTTTATGAAAACTGTACGTGATCTGAATGAATTGAAGCAGCATTGGTTCATTAATTGCTCTCAGTACGAGTCTCCTCCCTGGGCCGGTCGTCTTCCAACCCGGGTTGGAGAGCCTGCGGGCGGATCACTTACCGCTGATGAATATAAATTTGCTGTGACCGGTCCTTGGGCTATCATTGTAAGTTGATTGTATCTTGAGACTAACACAAAACTCACCGCAGCTGAAGATTCCAATTGTCTGGGAGCGCTTTCTACCAGAAGCCACTGATGATCACGACAAGGCGATGAGACGTTATGAACGGCGGAAAAACCCTACTGCTGCAGATCCCAAGCCCTCTCCACGCATGGTGGAAGAGGAGGCCGAAAATTTTCTCCGATTTGCAACCGCCTTGAAACTGATTGTGGGTCGAGCCATCCGGAAGGATAAGCTACCTCAGAATCACGGCGTTGTTGCGCAAGTATCTTCTGACTTTTGCAACGGTGAGTTAGAAAATGAGGCTGTTTCAAGTGGGTCCTTAATCATATTAGATTTATGGCCCCGACGAGATGAAACCGAATCATCACTGGGCTGTGCATATTCCCTGACCAACTTGTGGACTACGGACCTGTCTACAATTTCTGGGCATTTTTAACGGAGCGGCTTAACAAACTTCTGAAAAACCTGAACAGCAACAACTGGACTGGGGGTGCTCTTGAGGTTTCGATGATGCGAGAATTTCATCGCAATGGCGCTGTTGATTCTAAAGTACGTCGGGTACTGTGTCCAACGAAAACCATCTTAATTGTTCTTTAGCTTCATCGTATTCTGGCTAATCCGGAAGCCTCGCATATGTACGAAGCAGACTTTGTCAACATCCTCCTTGGTGCAGGTGCCAATGTCGAAGCCCTCGGAACCGTACAAGATGCGGCTCACACTGGTGCGATTTTATCCCTCCCATAAGTTGTTGTTCTCACAAGAATATTAATTGTAGAGCTGACATCTTCCCGTGTTAAACTTGGCCAGCTTGCGACCCGAATGGAACGAATAGATGATTCGGTTATGAGGCGTGCCCTTTTCCGCTACTACAACAGGACCGTCCCTCAGGTCACCATGAACGCCCGGGAGGTGGACCCTTCCTTGGGCACCACTCCCCTTGTCCTGCATGCGGATACCTACAATTATGTGTTACTTGACGGGCGCAGAATAACACCGACGTCCCGTTCCACCCGGAACACCGTAGGGTCTTCCATCATCCAAGGTAGGTTTGGGAATGAAACTAGTGCTGGAGAGGTTCGCGCCGTACTGGTGCACCGCCAGCCGGGTGTTCCGAACTCAGAGCACACAGCATTAATCATGGTGGCCTGGATGAAAGAATCCGACTTCAGTCCACTTAACGAGGATGACGGTGGATTCATATGGAATAAATTGTACGTTTTTCGTATCGAAAATGCGGTCAAAGTAATGCTTACACCCCCATTTACTTAGTCCTGAACTGGACATTAACACCTGGCAATATCAGGAGTATGAAAATCCCATGGACGAGGCATCTCGTCCCTTGATCATACCTTTGGATGAGATTCAATGCCAAGTCTCCCGCGGTACAATCGAACACACAGAACCAAAATTATGGATAACAACAACTCTAGACCGAGTAAGTCGTGTGATTAAGGGATTCCCGAACTCATCACAAGTCATTAGTTCTCCACCTCACTACCATTTTCCAACTCACTTGCTGGGCCCGAGCTCGACGAGCCGATAGACGGAACAGATTGAATAGATCTATATGTATACGACATTTCATCTAGAATTCACTCCTCTTCAGCTCCTGCTTCCTCCGCCACCACCTCCTCCGCAACCACATTATTCGAACGGAATCCTTCAAGGTCCGGATAGTTGTTCCAGTCGTCAAGGAGATTCTCGAACTGGGGATGATTTTTATATTTCTCGTACCATGTGCGATTCATGCCGAAATTGTATGGCGCACGTTCGGGAACGCGGGTGCCGCTGCGACCGGTGTTGCGGACACGGATATATCTAAATGCCTTCTTCTGCGTTGGATTGAGGGCATCGAATGCAATGGTCGCCATCTCGTGCAGCGCATCGGACATCTGCAAGGACATTAAACCGGAAGACTGAGACAAGATTGAAAATACGCACTTCCGTGGAACGCCAATCACAACCAAGGACCTCTAAAAAACTCTTCGTCTTCAATACACCGTCGTTAGCGTCATAGCCAGCTTTGAAAGCCATCCGCGTCTTCCACACCGCCTTCTCGGTCTCATCATCCCCTTCGGGGCCGGACGCCTCGTCTGACATGTACTGTTCGTGGAGCAACATCTTCCGCACGACATTGACAGGGATACCGTATTTTTTGGCGTACACCTCCACCGCTTTTTCAAGCTGGCCAACTTTCTACAACCCCGATATCAGCGAACACCGTCGAACGGGAGTACAGACCATTTAGATTACCGTTCGGCGGCGCTCTCGCATACGGTTAGTGACTTGATAGCCCAATTCCCTGGTGGCCACCTGTTGACTGGTATTTTTTCGCCACTGTACTTTGCAGGAGCGGAACGAAGTCTTCGCCATCTCATAGAGGAGGTCGTGATCCCATGTAAAGTCCAGCCGCTTATGCGTGAGGCCAGCTGGTAAGGCTTTCTTCTGGATCCATGGACGCATCAGCGAATTAATAATGATCGAAGATATATATACCGACGTGGAACTGAGAATTAATCTGCTCGATCACCTCTAGGAACAACTTGTGGTTTTGAGGATGCGCGACAGTGGCCGGCGATTCGAATACCGGATTAAGATAGGATTCCCCCGTGATGTCATTGTAGCGTTGGTCCGTGAGGTCGGGCCAGTACTTGTCGGGTACGCCCACGATGTCGCGAAAGAGACGGGAAACTTCGTCCTGACAAATGGTAATTTAGATAGTGAATGCAAGAATGTACGAGTAATATACCTGGAGCGCTTTCTTGGCATGTTTGATATCATCCACGAACGACGCAAGGTTCTCGGGAAGGTCAGTTGCGCCGAGGTCAACGGACTGCTTAGGCGGCGCCTGGGCTGACGCGATGGGTGCGGTGGCAACTCCCGGGTGCACAACGTCCGAGTTGTTCGGTTCCGGTTCCGAGTCGGCGTCCTCAGACGAGGCGGGAATAGCGACGCGTCTACCGTACCGTTTGCCCGCCTTTTTCTTGCGGAGGAGCGTCCCACGTGAAGGGGGGTTACCACGGTCGGAGGACGTCGGCTCAGATTGCTTTGTAACGATGCTCTCGAGGTGCTCGTTGCGTTTACCAAGTCGTTCTACTTCTTGCGTAAGCTTGTCCTGCTGGAGCGACATCGAACGCAGCAGGCGGACCAGCTCGGAGTTGTCTTGGTCACCTTGAGCGCGAGGATAGGCCTCACCTTGAGCGTGAGGGTAGGCCTCACCTTGAGCGCGATGGTAGGCCGCCGTTGCACCATAAAGACCGGGAGCATTCAAAGACGTGGAGCGCGCGATGACGGGCGCGATGCTAGAAAGGGTGTGTCATTCACCATCAGTAACTGCTGAACAGGCGGAAATTGGACCAAAAACATACCCGGGGGGTGCGCCGTGTCCAACAGACCGATATTGGTCTCCGTTATGAGCCTGGGATTGGACAAATCTACTCAATCAGCACGGAAACCGACGCGTAAAGGAGGCATGCGATACCTATCTGCTTCGCGCTCGCGACTAACGTTTCTGCCCAGGTAGGGTGCGTTGTTGACATTTGACGAAGGAAACCGAGGGTAAGCGGGGCTGGAATGATATTCAACGGCAAAAAGAGTTTAAGGGTTTTGGCCAGACTTACGCGGCGCGGACGTCGGCGAGGAAGCCATCATAGCCACTATTTCCACCACCCGTGAATTGGAACCTGCAACCGTGAGGACTTGACTGAGGACGAGTACATATATTCCGCACTGTGATGCAGCATCTTGGTTTAAGGAACGGTGCTCTCCATCTTGTGCACTCAAGTTAGCTTCTTGTTCGTTGTAGGACGTTCCTTCGAGTCGACGATACATGGCTTCCTCCGCAGAAGGCAGAGGACTGAAGGATGAGGGGAGAGCAAAGGAGAGAACGAACGCTCTCCGTCACCATGCCCATCGCCCCTGCACGGGAGAACCCAAAGACAAGTTTGATCAATGTCGCTTAATCTCCTGGACCTGATCTGCACGGCGGTAGTCGGCCAAGCGCCAGCATCCGCCACGAACACGAAAAGGGACGCCGCAAGGTTGGAATTGGTTTTCGGGCTGTATTTGGGTTGGGTAAATCACTCTAGTGTCGCCTGAGGTCAACGGAGGTGGGCGTAGATGCCTACGGCGACCTACGTCGACCTAAATATACCCAGCTCAGATCAGTTACGTACACCTACGCAGAGCTACGCGCGCCTTTATTGATCTCTGTCAAGGTGGACGTAGGTGATCTACGCTGACCTATTGTAGCCGACTACGCCGACCTACCTACACCTACGTCCACCTTTATTGACTCAGCGTAGGTGGCCCTTGAATGCAGTGACTGGGCCAATTTTTCTGGAATTGCGGCGAGCTCAAGCTAACCCAGCGTCGCACGAATTTGTGGTCCAGTGACATCCAGTCTTTGCTTTCCTAGATTTTTTTGGCCACCCTCCGGGAATGGCATTGATAAAATTGTACGGACCCAAATACACAATTTCTGGCAGCAAAGTCCAAACGTAACACCGTCGACTTTGCAGCACAGCAAAACTGGAAACACCCTGGGGTTTGACCCGGGCTAGATTCAGCCGCGTCATGGCTTCTTCCTGAGTGAATTCTCTGCTATCGTATTTGCACTGAACGGAAGTGTTTTTCAAATTTGCCTCAATGACGTCTCACGGCGTTCATAACAACGACGCCCATCTCAAGCACGGGTTGGCAAAATTTCTTGTGGTAACACTGGTAAGACACCCCACCGAACACTTACATAAGTCCTTACGATTCTAAACTTGAAGGTGGTCGGCGAAAATGAGTCGAGGTTTAACCATCATGGCGAGTTGGCGAAGTCTCAAACACGGCACACACACACATTGCAAAACCTTTTCCATGTTTACCCGCCGAATAGATGAGGAAAAATATTGGCCAACCACAGGAGTGCCCCATCTCGAATTGTCCCACACGTCCACACACGCGGAACCTAGAGATTCCCCGTCGGGAGCCTCAAGAGCGGGCGCCGTTCGGCGCCCATCATTTCGCTGAGGCCAACATAGAACGCGACAAGCGCGGTGATGATCCCGAAGACGCCACCCGCTTTCGTTACCCTACCCCGCCTTCGTTAATATGAGTAGGAGATAAGAAGGTAACACACCTGAGGCTCTGTGTGAATTCTCCGGCCGCCAGACATCCGAAGACCACGCATGCGGAGCTCAGAAGAACAGCGAAGCTGATGTTCCTGCGAAGTACGACAAGTCTTGAGCACCATTGTCAGCTGAAAGGCATCACAGCAGGGGATAGAATGCGCACAAGAAGAATACCGTCACCAGGAACCAGGCGATGAGAAATATCCCCAGCGCGTTGGCAAGCTCCTTGGGATCGTCGTACGCTGCTAGAATGCCGGATCCTGGAATAAAAATCGTCGCGTAGGCCATCCAGAACGCTCCGTAGGTCGAGAACGCTGCCAAAATTGATACTTGGGCTTGATGATGCGGCTTCACTCACCAGTTGCGCCGAAGACATTTCCACGAGGGAACTCCCACATGCCAGCGATGAACTGGGTGAACCCGCCGGTAAATATACCCATTCCGACCACAACGTTCGGAATAGTAATCCCGCGCGCATTGACGTTGTACATTGAGACTATGAACGTCGTCGAGGCAAAAGAGATTAGCCCTCTGAGGTGAGTTGATCAGTAGAAAGTCATAAGCAGTAGGGGAAATAAATTCACGCACAGCGGTGCTGGGTTACTTATCCCGGAGGGATGCGCCGGACCTTCATTGGTATCTATTGCCCCCTGTTCCAGCGCGATTTCGCGGTGGGATGAATGTCCTTTCTCGGGGGTAGAGGAGCTCATTGACTGAAGGTGGAACAAAATATGAGGAGAAATGAAGTTGAGCGGCGTGGATTATAGCTCAATACGGGTGCAGAGTCCTCGTGGTACTAAAAAGATGGTGGCACTCTTCCATGCCAAGCACTACATCCTAGGTCCTCTCGTGGAGTATTTAGCACCTCAGAGCCTCGTTCGAATTCGAATATTTGGGAAGAAATGTATTCCGCCCGTGATCATGGCGGGAGCGGACCGAGCGGCCCCAGACCGAAATTTGCCCTGAAGAAGTAGGGAATTCTTTCATGTGGAATCGCTCGCAGCAAACGTTCGCACCAAACATGCCGAGAAAGCGGATCACCCCGCAGATCAGCATCAGATGCAAATCCTAGCCACTTGCCACCACACACCACTCTTGACTCGTCCACCCCTTCGAGGGCCATCCCATTCTCCCATGCTGTGCTATACTGAAGCGACTCGACTACGGTTCCTCGAGCGCGTTTGACAGCTTTTTCTTCGTCGTGCTGGCTTTCCCGCATAAATCACCTGCCAGTGTTCTTACCCTCTTCTGTGCGGCGTTTTCCGGCCTTCTGCATTGTTCACCGTCCTTATAGTGATGGAGCGGGGCACGGGACACGGAAAAGGAAGTACGGTGCCAACTTTGGCATGGAAAAAGAAGGGTCTACATCCTGCCTCTTGAACCTAATGGAAGATCTTCCTTCCGCCCAATCTGAGTGCCAACTTGTCGGTGAACACTGGAGCCTAATGCAATATCTTTGTTCCCGCATTCTCACCTCCCTAAGGACGCGAAGAGATGTCTAGTCACGTTGGCCGGAGCGCCGTCGGAATCCTTTATAATGCGCTCGCGACGAAGTCATAGGCAACGATGCAGAATCTCTTGCTTAGTTTCATCCTGTTCGGCCTCTCCCATGCCACCGTGATCACAAATGAGACCTCGGCACTTCAAACCTCGTATGAATTCATCGTCATCGGCGGCGGGACGACAGGTCTAGCTGTCGCTAACCGTCTTTCTGTTAATCACACCGTGCTGGTGGTCGAGCAGGGTGCTGATATGATGAATAGCGAGCTCATTAATGATCCATTCACGCCTTTTGGAACGTGAGCCCGTTTTAAACCCTCTTGCTTCAATTCATTCAACAGCGTGCAGTCCAGGCGCATGCCAGTTTAGGATGGAGACTCCACCGCAAATTGGATCGAATGGTACACGCCTACGGGTACAGCCCCAAGAATAGTGAGTGCGCCTCCGTCTGTTTCATCTTATTATGGAATATATGGCAGCGGTGTCTGCCTTGGCGGAAGCTCCTCAATCAACGCCATGATGGGGTCCCGACCCACATTTGCGGGCATGACCGCGCTGGAGGCCCTGGGCAATCCAGGCTGGGGCTGGAACGATTTCCTTCCGTAAGTGATGAACACACAGTACCGCGCGTCCCCTGATGGAGGAGGGTGCCAGATTCATGCAAAAATCTGAGACCTTCGCCCCACCGAACGCAATTCAACGCGCAGATGGTGCGGACTACTTTGCTGCTGTCCATGGATTCGACGGCCCGGTGGGGGTTTCATTTGCCACGCCGTTCGTGGCACCCGCCCTGCAGAACGCCGCAGTCAACACCACCCAGAGTGTCTACGGCCTTTCCTTGAGCCCAGATCTCGGGAACGGATTCTCTGGAGGCCATGTCGCACATTACTACGAACACATCCACTTCAACGAAACTTTGCAAGCTGACCGCCGATCCTCGTCCGCCTGGTCATATCTATACCCGCAAAGCCAGCAGCGGAAGGGGCTCACCGTGCTTACGCAACATAGAGTCAATTCAGTACTCACGACGACGGCTCGTGGCAATGTTACTGCTACTGGAGTTCTTGTCGAACCCGCCACAAGTGGGAAAATCCTGACGTTCAAGGCGACGAGGGAGATTATTCTTTCCGCTGGCGCGTTAAACGTGAGGGTTCCTTCAATTCATAAGACATGCTGAGGTGCTAATTTATCTCCCGATAGTCCCCGGCGATCCTGCAGAGGAGTGGAGTTGGTAACGCTACGTGATTTCCCTGTCTTACAATCCATATACCTCCGCTAACCTGCCCCAGTTTCCTGAAGGGTCTTGGGATCACCCCAGTGGTTGATCTGCCTGGCGTCGGTTCTAAGTGAGTGTGTGTACCGATATTCGTGAGACTATTTGCCCACACGGGGGAGCGCAGTTTCCAGGACCAAATCCTGCTAACCAATGTTTCGTTTCCACTCGCACCCTCCGCGAACAACACCAATGTTACAGCCGGTGACAAGGTTCTCGTCGGTATTGTCGTTGGGCATCCGACGGCCCGAGATGCATTTGGTCTGAATGGTGAGTTCCCGGTTACCTCGTAGAATGGTCTCCCGGCTGTCATTAATCGTTGGGATAGGCACCGACATAATTCGAACTTCTTTGCTCAACTCCTCCGCTGCTTTCCCTCTCTCCGTTGCCGGAGTCGTGAATTCGGACTCCTTCGTCGCCCAAGCCACAGTCTCGGCGAATGCGTATGAGATTGACCGTATACAGCTTCACAAATCCATCGATTCAATTTGACGTAACTATTCATGCAGACCCACTTCTCGAAATATTCTACAACCCTGGCTCCCAGGTACTAAATGTCTGGTCACAATCCATCCTCCCCCTCTCGCGCGGTACTCTGCGAATCAACACCACCGACCCGTCGGTGGATCCCGTGCCCAACCCGCAGTACCTTTCAATTGAGGCCGATATCCAAGTGGCAATCAGGATGGCGCGCGGCATCGCTCAGGCGGCGCTAACTCCGCCCTTCAGCGACCTCATTACCCCGACGGCGCTCACGGACTCGGGTGTGCCTCCACCGAATGCAACTGATGCGCAAGTGAGAGAATGGGTCCTTGCGACGTTGGTCATAACCTCAAATACTCTAAACCATAATCCTCATGCAATTCTAGATACACCCCCGGCATCCACTTTGTTGGGTCCAACTCCATGATGCCGAAAGAGATCGGGGGCGTGGTGTCTCCCGAACTCGTCGTTTATGGTTGGTGATTCGCGTTTCGTTGCATCATCATATCCAACCTTCCTTTAAGGAACGACAAATCTCCGAGTAGCGGACGCGTCAATTATGCCGCTGAGCGTTTTCCCTCACTGCACCCTGGGATTGTATGGAGTGGGCGAGAAGGCGGCGGATATGATACTGAGAGCAGCCGGGTGAGGTATGGAGACGGTTATGTAGTAAACACATTTGGACCAGACAGAGCTCCTCGAGGTACCAAGGTTCAATTGTGTATCCAGATCAGATGCGACTGGAAACTTGAAGAGCAGCATCTGCTTGAGCTACCCTCGGAGAGTCTTTGAATTTCCTTTAATTTGGGCACCGGTTTTCGCCGTGGCGTAGCGTGGCGTGGCGTACCGCAGTGGCGGTGCTGGCGTGTCCCGACGTGCAAGTGTAGGCTTTTTTGTGGAATTTCGGGTTTCTTGCGTAAGATGACAACCAGCAATGTCCTCTACTCCCTGTAGCAAGCTACGTCACCAATACTGCCTTTGTAATTGATTTAACATGCGAAAAACAGTAGAACCAATTTACAATGTGCTCCATATTTTCGAGGCTACAGCATGCAAAATGTGTTCAAAATATGTTCTCCATAGCCAATATCATGCAGAAGATATCCAAGCCGTGGAGAAATTATTTTGAACATATTTCGTATATTGAACCAGCAAACATTCAAAAGGCATTGTAAATAGGTTCTCAATGTTTTTTGAATGTTTTGCCGGTAAATAATTGGTTATCCTTCCCGTGTGAGGAGTCCAGAAAGTTGCTGAAGTCAACCCAGATATTGTCATGAATATCAATCCGAGCACATTGAATTGTCCCCTTTGAATGAATCCAATATGTCTGAGAGCCCAATGGGGAGAAAGAAAGCATGAGGGAAACAAGGAAGGATCAAGCTGTTGCTGGTCATGAGGCCGCGAGGAGTGAACCAAAGGTTCACAACGAGTGGCGTGTGTATCCATCAGAGAGTGGGAGAGGTGCATTCATGCCTACCGTGACTATTCTGTAATTCTGTGTCGCGGCCGTAGTGCTAGTACCAATTTCAGAGGCGAGAGCACGTAGGATACCCTTTTTTATAACACGAGAATGACAGCAACTACTGACGAGGCCGCTGAATCAGACATACATAACGGCCCGACACGTTGCCTGGAAAGATCCGTTCCCTCTTGCATCCTCACTCTAAAGCAAGGTTGGAGACAGTAGCAGGCCCCTAGTAGAGTAGGCATTTTCGAAAAAAAATCTCCCTGGATGGTAGAGCCGAGTTAACAAAAAGACATTGTGTAGAAGTTTTGAGTAAGTAGTATGACAGTGGTGGACGCGTTGCGCGTATCTAATCTACGAAGCAGATGTGCGGCTGGCGATGGCCGCGCGGCGGCCGGGTCGCGTGTTCCTGCTCGGTGTCGCAAGCCCGAGATCAGACCGCCCGTCGGCTGAGCAGTAGCATGACTAGGTCAGCGGGGCTGGGTGTCGGGCCGGAGCTCGCGGGTCTGCCCAATTTTTCAGGATCATGGGCGGTTAGATTGGCAGCGCAGAGCAAAACGGAGAGCCACCAGGCTGGGTAGAGCCAGAGACGAACAGCGTGGAATAGGGTAGAACCAGAGACGGACGGCATAAAATAGCGATGGAGGTGGCGACGGAGGTGAAGCAGTGTCTTCAGCTTCAGAGTGTTCTAAAAAACCCTTTCAGACAAGTTCCGTTTCAGCGTAGAACCAGAGACGGACGGCATAGAATAGCGATGGAGGTGGCGACGGAGGTGAAGCAGTGTCTTCAGCTTCAGAGTGTTCTAAAAAACCCTTTCAGACAAGTTCCGTTTCAGCGTAAAATTCCATGATGCTCGCTACATCTACGACCAAAGTCGCGGGCTCTCGCCAATGACGGGGATAGTCGAAATGGGAGTTCACCCGGGCTCCTAAGCCACTCCTACAACCGTTCGCCCCCCCATCTGTGCTAGTTTCCAACATGGGAAAGTAGGAGATGGTGGTGGTTACGGATCAAGGAGTCCCACCACCTTGATTTAACTTGATTTGACCTTGATCATCTCAGTGCACGCTGTCACCTTTGCGCCGTTTTAATCCCAACTTGGGTCTTCTCCTCTGCAGCTCACACAATGTCCTCCGACCCCCGGTCTGCCGCCCCACAAAACGCACGCAGTCAGGCTTACTGCCCCACTAGGTTCCAATGCACGACAATCTCGCGACGCAGAATATTCCTTCTATTGTTAGCCGGTGCACTTATCCTTACCTTCTCAATCTACGTGGAAGGAAGTGGATATACGAACTTGACCTCCCTGTCGTGGCCCAAGCTGTCCCAAAGCTCTGCTGATTTGACCCTGAGCACCACCCTCAGCGAACTTTTCTCCCCTGCAGACGAAGACCACTCGTGGATGGCTGAAAACGATCGTACAATCGCGTCGATCTTCCGATGCACAGAGCAGGGAAACTGTAGCCGAAATCAGACGAAAGGTGCCTGCGAGAACGCGCTATCTAGCTCCCTGCGCTCATACAGCCGCTACAGTCGTGATTCTTGCTGGCGGGCCATTCCGTGGCGTATTGAAGGGCGACAACGGTGGTGAGGCCATCTGGGCCAATTCTACGGTGACGCGCTAACTCGTATACTATCCTTCTCACTTATTTCTATGTTCGAGGTTCTTGCACTGAAGCGCCTCGGATACAGCGTTCTGTATTCCACAGGGAGCAAGGAACGAATGAGTCAGCTGTACTCCATGTTTCGCCATCTTGTCGTCGCCGTCCTGGCAGATACGTCTAATATCAAAGATTGCTTCCACGACCGTGACTGTGTGCTCATGGAGAACAACCTGCGCGGAATTCCAGCCTGGAAGCTATTCTCTTTCCACTTCTGGGGCTCGGTGCGTTGAGGAATCCGCCATCGCAAACATGCGTTCTTAACTGGCTTTAGGCAGACAACCCCCTCGGCAGAAAATGGACGCTCAGTCCAGAGCCTGTGAGTTCGCTCTTCCACGTCGTCGAGACCCCTGGATGAACTATTCATCGGATGCAGTGGAAAGGTACTACACCCTACTACTCAAAGCCGCCCCGCCCAATGCTGATCGCGGCCTGAACCCAGACTCGTACAACAACTACCTCGGGTACAGCATCGAGCCGCAATGCGCGCGCCAGACCTTCGTCCCCCCCGACACACGCCCGGAACAGGCCTTCGTCTACTCCAAAGACGTCAAGAACTTCCAGGGCAGCGAGTACGCCTGGGCGCCCGATTTCTTCGACGCGGCAGCAGCCGCCGCTGGTGTGGAGTTCATCGCTGGCGTGAAGCAGGACTTAATACCGGACTTCTTTCCCAATATAACGAATGTGGGGTTCATGCCCCAAGCGGAGTTTTATTCCACGATCGGCAAGTCGCGGGTGGTGGTTGGAGTCGGTCGGCCCATGACGTGCGTTTTTTTTCCCTTTCTCAGTCAAGCAAGCGCTGGTGTCTAACTAAGCGGGGTGCGTAGGTCGCCGACCGCGTATGATGCGCTCTGTCTCGGCGTGCCGTTCATCAATCCCATCCTCAGCGTGCGTGCTATTTCCCATCTATTTATTTATGTATATCACCCACGTACTTATTCATGTGCGCAGTGGGACAAGAATAAACCCACAGATAAAACACGCTGGAACTCGCAGCACAATACGCTGAAGGCCCTTGATCCGCCGTATGTCTATAACGTCTTCAAAAACGACAAGGAAGGCTTCGTCAATGCTGTCGTTCAGGCAACGTTGACGCCCATAGAGAGGTACGTCTGCGTCGAGTCGTCATTCTCGTCGCTTGGGGTTTCGCACTTTGATTATTTCGTTCGCGCTTTATAACACTCACGCGGCACTTCCGCAGCTTCGTACTTCCTGCCATGCGTATGAGCGCCGTCGAGGCGCGGCTGGCAGTAATACTCGAAACAGACTGGAGGGCAGAGGCAGCGGAACTGCTCGCCGACCGGAAGGCATCGCGGGTGGGCGAGGTATGCGGTGTTATCCATATATCATCAATCACATTAAAACAACTTGATCGTTTGCTTGCAGACCTTTTGGCTTTAACTCTGAATCGGCTTCAGAGAAAGATTTCGGATGCATGTATGATTATGTGTTGCAAAAGAAAATGTGGCGCGAGGAGGCCGCGTCTTTGCATCTGTGGCGCGGTCCTTAATTTGTTACCGGCCCATCGAGGAGTGCACGGTCATACGCAGGTCATGCTCGGTATAGTCTTGATACGAGCTTCGTCTTACTTGTCTAGTTCAAGTTGGGCGCAAGTTAAATTCGATACCTATGATTCGAGACCCGTGCTGTAGCGCCGAGCCGATAGCAATAACACACAGTGTTCTTCTGTAAACGACAAGCGGGGCTTCAAGGGTCGCCGAACAGCTAATAGTGGTTCACGCGAGAAGGCGATATGTAAGAATGAAACTGGGACCAAGAACGGTCGATCACTCCAGTCCACTTGCACATGTCTTCAATCCAGCCCGAGACGAGTTGAAATGAGAGTTCGATCTGAAAATGTTCCACTGCGATAACACGATAATATAATACGCACGGAGTTGAGCTACGCACGAAAACAGCAAAGGGAGCACGAAGAAATCATTCCGCATACTAACCTTTCAGAAAACATCACACTTGAAGCCAGTACAAACGTTGTGCTGCAAGACACAAACCTGAAACACATCAGCAAACCCTGATTTTCCCGGTAGTGGCCGGTAGTGGCCTGTAGTACGGGCCCAACTACAGAGTACTACAGAGCACTCTGTAGTACGGGCCTTACTACAGAGTGCTCTGTAGTACTCCATAGGAGGGGCCCTACTACAGAGCACTCTGTAGTAAGGCCCGTACTACAGAGTGCTCTGTAGTTGGGCCCTCTACTATGGAGTACTCTGTAGTTGGGCCCCTACTATGGAGTACTCTGTAGTAGAGGGCCCAACTACAGAGCACTCTGTAGTAGCGGCCTTACTACACACCACTCTGTAGTACGGGCCTTACTACGGAGTGCTCTGTAGTTGGGACCCCTACTATGGAGTACTCTGTAGTCGAGCTGTTACTCTGGAGTACTCTGAAGTCGGCCTCTATTCTATGATACTCCTGCAACACTGTAGTGAACAATCAACTTATGTTTTCTTCCTCTTAACTTTTCATTTGCCACCTTCCCGGACGTTGGGGTCAACTCGATTCGAGCTCACACGACTGTGGCTGCTTATAATCTGTCAAAATTCATTGAATGAGTAAGTATGATTCATATTGTATGAACAAAGTACTGTTGGCTTTCAAATCACTGAAAGTGCTTTTTTTTTGGTTCTGGCTTTCAAAACCGCCGCGTCTGATAAAGTTTTTCGCGTTTTTTGCCTCAACGACGCCGTCTAAGGAAGATTTGTGCTAGACAACACTTATAGCTCTTTTCGAGCTCTACAACTTTCGTTCAGGGTCTATTTTTAGTCTGGCAAATATTTTATCCCATATACCTTTGAGAAATTTCCAGAGTATGCATTTTTCAGCAAAGGAGATGGGAGTGACCGTCGAACACGTTGACGGTAGGCAAGAGGGGAAGTAAACTGACCTGGAGATCAGAGGGTACCCACCTATCACAGTGGGTACTTCAACTCTTTGTGGTCTCTTAGCTCAGTTGGTAGTGCGCCTAGTCCTGTATTTTGCCCGAATGCACGCGGTCGCGGGTTCGATCTCGCCAGGAAACACTTTAATAATAACTTAATTACATTATATATCTCTGCTCAATCCGAAATACCCACCTGTATAGCCCAGTAAACCACTGAAACAAGAGGTGGATATCATATTGATCTCCACCTCTAATCTAAGTACATACCGTTAAAAGGTGTGTATTTCAGATCTTTCGGTAACTTTAGAGCTAATAGGACTGCTATTTACCAGTAGATATTCAATAACTTCAATATCTTTATTAGTTCCCATCAATCACGGCGGCGCGCCATCGCGCCTGATGTCGGGGCGTGTATTCAATATCTTTAATAACTTTGTTATTTATCTCCCATCAAAGGCGGCGGCGCGCCGTCGCGCCTGATATCGGTGTGTATCCAGTATCTTTATTATCTTTATTATCTCCCATCAAAGGCGGCGGCGCGCCGCCGCGCCTGATCACTGCCATCAGCAGTCATCAAAACTGCCGCCAGCAAGTCCGTGAGGCCCTAAAAAATGGAGGTAAATTTGCGAAAAAAAATGCAGGGCAGAGGTGGATGGATGAACACTAATATAGCAAGTTTATATATCCACAGCATCCAGTATGAGCAATATAATCACATTTTAAGCATAGAAAAAAACATGTTTCAATCCCCAAGTCCACACAGTGTACGCCATAACAACATAAAGTAGGAAAGGTACGTAGGGACACATGGGCAGTCAGCGTTGTCGTCGGGAGCGTGCGCGCTGACTGGAGACACTATCACACCGTGCTCCCAGCCCCATTTTTGGACTTGCGGGGAACGCCCGCGTCGGAGCGCTTCTTGCGCGGCTTCTTCACGGGTTCCCCATCGGCCGCAGCAGGCGGCGTGTTCTCCACGCCCTTGGCCTTCCGTGACTTTTTGGGACGCTGGGTCGACTCGTCCTCCGCTGCCCTCTTGCGCTTTGAGCTCCCGGCACCATTGGAGTGGGTTGCTGCAATTGAGTTGCCGGCGGCGTTGGAGGAGAGTGCGAGCGCAGAGGTGGAGTTGTACTCGAGGGAAAGGGGTGGTGTTACGAACGCCATCGATCCGGCGTCTGTCTGCGGCGCGGTGCTCCCGCCCTCGGCGGCCATCCAAGCGGTGGGGTCGTTGAGCATCTCCAGGAACTCGGGGTCCTCGAAGTCGAAGTTGTCAGAGATGACGAAAGTGGGGAGGCTGGGCATGTGCTCCGGAAGCACACTCAGCTGTGCACAAGCGCCCCATTGAAGGACTGTGTCGCGAGCGCTGGGATAGCCACGGCGAGGGAGCTGGTAAGGCCCACGCCCGGGATAAGGGTGGGTGGTGTGGTGGGTGTGCTGGTTGCGCCGCCGTGCGCATGCTGCTCGATGGAAGCGTTGTCGTCTTCCTTATCGCTGTCGTCCTCGTCACTGTCCTCGTCCTCGTCCTCCTCCTTTTCGCGACGACTCCTCCCCTTCGTCTTCCCCGCCGCCGCCTGCTTCTTGTTCTTCTGAGGGCCCCGCGCCTCACCTTTATCGCTGCGCTGCTTGCGGGGCCTCAGTGAGCCCGCCCCCAACGCCTGGCGCTGCGCGTCGTGCTTTGCAACAAGCTCGTCGTGCTGGGTCTTCGTCATCTTGACCCAGTGAATGGCGCCAGAGTGAAGGGAGCTGCGAACGCGGCGGAGAGTCTCCGCATTCCAGTTGGCATGATCGGCAAACTTAATATCGGCGGGCCAGCCCGCGAGCTCAACGCCCTTGCCCTCGCGGATCGCAACGTCATAGTTAAGGTACTCCATCTTGTGCTGCTTCTTGCCGGCAATGAGAGCTTTGAATTGGGTTAGCATAAAATCGAATGCAAGAACCAGTAAATAAAAACATACTCAAGCCATCAAGCAGCGTCCTCCCGACTGCCTTGCGCATCTCGCGCACACCGTTCTGTTCATCGGTACCTAGCATGCAGCAGTTAGTACTGAGAGAGAGTACGAACGTAGCAAAAACAACATACCATCGTCGCGCGAGACATTGTACTGCTCAAATTTTTGGACTACCTCGACCTTCGAGAGACCGAAGGCCTTCAAAAAAATCCACTCGCGTCGTCCGAGTCAATGATCTGTGGCACCGTCGGGTCGTCGGCCTTTCCCCGCGAGAGCATGACAATGCCGCGGTCACCCGTGCGCTCGAACAAGTCGTTGAGCTACGAAATCCTTCAGCGCCAAGTCAAAGGTAAGAAGATTACAAGCGCTCTTACTGTGTTCCCCATACTGAGACCTGTCCTGGTGTTATCGAGCTGTTGCGACTTGGTCGTCGCACGGATCCCCGTCCGCCTGAATTTGCGGTGTTCTAGGAGCTGCTTGATGAGGCGCTTCTTCTCGTCGTCGTCGATGCGAGTCAGGTCGAAGAGCCCGAGCCTCTCGTCCTCGGCCAAGTCCTCACGAATTTCCTCGGCCAAGTCCTCACGAATTTCCTGTAGCGTTTTGTGGGACCCTGAAGGAATTAGGTGGGTGGAGATGTAATTTATAGAACACACACCTTCGGGCTGGTCGATGCAGCGTTGGTGTATAACGGCGTTGCGCAAGCTCGGCTTGCGTGTTGCTTTGTACTGACTCGCGCTGCTCAAGAGCGAGCGGACGTACTGTGGCTTCCTGTTAGAAGACTCGGCAATCTCGCCGATTGCTTCTTCGCGACGGAGGAACTCCGCGTCGATGGCGGCATTGAGCAGACTTTTGCTCTTTCGCACAGTGGCGAGTCGGAGATCGTCAGACGCCCTGGTAGCCTTGGACTTGCTGGCGCGGGGACGTGAGAGCTGAACTTGATGGCCGAGGTGCCGTAGAGCATGTCCAGAGGGAGCAGTCGGCCCTGTGCGAGGCATGATGGTGGCAGAGAAGAAGACGAGACGCGATCATGTGCCAGCGACGCGTCTCACGCTCAAGTCAACAAAACATGTTTCCGGAGGAAAGAAATTAGTTAGTCATGTCTATATAATATGCATGAATCTCTTGACCTTGGGGTGCAGTGGTTGAAGTCGTGAAATTCCATTATTCCCTTAAAAGGTAGTAGCAAGAAATCGACATCTCAACTACTGTTCTCTGAGGTCTCTTGTTCGACCCGGGGAGCAGCGATTATTTCTTTTAACCGGCGTTCTCTCATTGTTTTTTTCTAACTCTTGTTATCTCTCTTTCTTTTTTTTTTGACTTAGTTTCCAACTTGTATTACAATTCCAGTTCAAAGAAGGTTCAATTCCACCAATACAGACATACATCAAGACAAAGCAAGAGCTAGATATAGGTAAATACTACGCAAGGATGATTGGATGGACAAGTGAAGTAACTAAACATTTCGCGCGGTTTCCTCGAGGAAAGCCCACACCTCGCTCTCGTCGCGGCTGAAAAACAACTCCCCCTGCGGCGTGAGTTTCAGCAGCGCGATGGCGCTATCCCTTCAAAGTAAAGATATCAGCAGTGCACCTCGAAAGAGAAACGGGACACACCCGTCCAGAAAAATGCGGGGGTGTCCTTTCACGGCGAACATGAAACCCTCGTACGCATCCGCCCGGAACGGAAGAATAAGTTCCGCGGAATCGAGCACATCCGCCTGGCACAGACGGCTGTGCGCGGCGGAATGGAAAGGTGGCGGTGTCGGTGGGGGGGGATCCGTAGGATAGGCATAGGCTTCCGCCACTCGCCGGTGCTCAGGAGGCAGCTGATTGAGTAGCTCGGGGCGCACACCACCAGATTCCCTGACATACGCTGTCAGCACCTGCTGGTACTCGTACACAACGGCGCTGGTGCGAGCGAGCCAGGTGGGGAAGGTTCCACGGTATACGATGGTGCGCCCAGTCGCAGGTGACGGCGACGTGGAGAGCTCCGCAGTGGAAGGTGCCGGCGAAGGCCATGGAGAAGACGACGGGGAAGGCGCAGGCGACGAGCGGGCCGAGATCGAAGCTGTAGCCGACGGGGAGCTGGAGACCGAGAGCACTGTGGTGGAAGGCGAGGAGGGAGGAGTGGAATACCACCTGGTCTTGAAGCTGGACCACCCTTCCATGCTCCAAGTGGTAGCGCCCGGGTACCTGGTCTTCAAAGAAACAAATATTGACCTTTGGATTTTCAGAAACAAGATACACAAAGAGAAGTCAAGACACGCACTTTGAAATGGCAAAACCCTGCCAGTTGTCAGTGATAACGGCGTAAAAAGTTCCCGTATATTCTTCCAAGTTGATGTCTTCGCCGCCATCGGCGGCCACGTAGTTTGGGGTGGACTGCCGGGGCGCAGCAGTGTACAAGGGCGGCACCTACTAATCCCGAATATCAGAGGCCACTAGACCAACCTTGTACCTCTAAAGTTGGTCTAAGGGGTTAGAATTTGGCTGGGGTACCCTTCCGAGGGCACCCCACGGCTTTTTGAGGGGACATAGGGTACAAATACCCTCCAAAGTCGACTTTCGGGGGTGGTGAGAAGGGTAACGGTGGTGCGAAGGGTACGTGACCGGGGCAAGGTGGACAGGGGGGTGGGTAACGGTGGTGCGAAGGGTACGCGACGAGGCAAGGTGGACAGGGGGTGGGTAACGGTGGTGTGAAGGGTACGCGACCGGGGCAAGGTGGACAGGGGGTGGGTAACGGTGGTGCGAAGGGTACGTGACCGGGGCAAGGTGGACAGGGGGGTGGGTAACGGTGGTGCGAAGGGTACGCGACGAGGCAAGGTGGACAGGGGGTGGGTAACGGTGGTGTGAAGGGTACGCGACCGGGGCAAGGTGGACAGGGGGTGGGTAACGGTGGTGCGAAGGGTACGCGACCGGGGCAAGGTGGACAGGGGGGTGGGTCAGTGTGGAGGCAGGGTACGCCAGTGCGGTAGGGTAGACAGAGGGGTGGGTCAGTGTGGAGGCAGGGTACGCCAGTGCGGTAGGGTAGACAGGGGGGTGGGTCAGTGTGGAGGCAGGGTACGCCACTGTGGTAGGGTAGACAGGGGGGGGTTTGGCATGGTGCAGGGGTACACCACCGTGGTAGGGGTTACATTGTGCACTTCTTGTCCCAAAAAGGAAATTACCAACATCAATCGCTCTTAGGCTCATAATTCAACCGTTTCACATGATCTAACCCTGTATACAACTTCTTATAGGTTCTTCAAAGTCAAGTGCACAGTAGAGCTTATTACAGTGCAATGATAGGATGAAAATAGAGAAAATTGATGACTTGTGTTCTGCCCATAATATAATGCCTTGGGGACGTACCTGGATGCCTCCCCTTGTCCCCTTGGGCTACTAGGCAACCCTCCAAGTGGTGTGCAAGATTATAATGATGAAAAACATCGCAATTTGGCCATGCTGGGGAATTTCACTTGAGGCCTGTGGTGCACTCCTCTATGATGTGATATGTCCTAAAACAATCCTTTTGAGATTGTATCAGGTAAGTATAGTAAAAAGTGCACAATTGACACTCAGGACCCCCATCTCATGATGTAATGCAATCTCATGTTATACTCTTGTTCACTACATTCAGAATGCCACAGGGCCATGGATGAGGGTCTGAAGGTTCTTATTGGGCCTCTTGGGCTATATGAAGAGACTTGAACTGAAAAGTTGGGCAATATGTCATGAAAAGGCAACCTTTTTTGATGTGGTGTATACGATACAGGGTACAGTTGTGCATGGTGTACAGGGTACATTGGCACTTGTTCGGGGTACAGTGTACTGCTGTGAGTGGTGTATAGGGTACATTTCCTTTTTGGACACTACCACTTCTTGTCCCAAAAAGGAAATTACTGACATCAACCCCTCCCTGGCTCATGATTCAACAGTTTTTGATGATCTAAGCTGGTATATGAGTTGTTATATGTTCTTTAAAGCCAACTGGAGCACAGGAGAGCCTACTACAGTGCAATAAGAGGGTGAAATAGCGAAAATCACTGAATTGTGTTCTGGCCACAATACCTTGGGGATATACCAATGAAGATGGTTTTTAACTGTGTGTTATGTCCGTGCAAATCAGTCTTTCATTTTTTCCCATTTATCGGTTCTGGTCGCACTCAATCCAACTCTGATCGTGCTCCCGTCGCCTCCGGACACACAATCATGCACTACATCAGACCCTGCACTACTCCGGTAATACTCCAGCACCACTCCAGCTCACTCCGGTCGATTAACGGTTCACCGGTTCCCGGACCTATCCCGGAATACATAGCTCTCGTCCAATCATGGAATGCTGAGTACTTCTACCTTATTATCCACTTCACTTTCATTACCTCATCTTATCTTGGCCACCTCCGGCCTCACTCCTCACCCCGTTCACCCTCCGGTCATCCTGGTTAATCCCGGAACCTCTGGACTAGTCATCCAGCCCTGACCGGTTCAATGCGGTTCATCCATATCACCCTGGAACATTCTACCTGAACATTCCACCTGTACTTCACACTGGTCCTTCACTGTGATACAGGTTGTGGCATCTCCGCACTCCTTGGTACATTCCGGACTGTGATTATGTAATCACTCCGAACTCCGGTCCTCCACGTTCCTTGGTTCAGCTCCTCTTCACCCATGTCGTCTCGGACCTCCGCCCCTATGCATTGGAACTCTCCTAAAGGACTGCCAACGTCCTCCGGAATGATTCCTTGCAACTGTGTCCACTCCGGCGACCCGGAGCTCCCAAAACCACCAACACTTAACACCAGTACCTTGGAACTCGTTCATCTCGACTACCAACATGCCAGTCCAACATCTGGTACAATTATGCGCTATCCATCTATGCCCCATCACTCCTGCTCTCGTTCCAGTCGCTCCGGACATATCTCCGGAATCCGGAGTTACCCGGAGTCACCGGAGTCATCAGACTCTCTCCGGAACGTTCGCTATTATGCCTTATCAACTCCTCTTCCATTTATGCATCCCTTATCACTTCTCATCTATTGTTTCAACGCTCTCATCACTTCTCCTTGTTATCTTTTCATATGCTTCACGCTTCCATCACATTCCCATCATTCCCCGTCGCTTCTTCATCTGCCTCAAGGCAGATGTCATAGCACTTACATCTTATCACTCTTCTATCCATCCGTTCATCTATCAAACCATATGCTCTACCTTTCCCCTTTCCTACTTCCTATTATTCCTTATTCCCACTTCATCCCTTTTCCCGCATGGTGGTGTCTTCTTCCATGCGGTTCACTTCATTTCATGTTGCTTCACATTGCCTCATGTTACTTATTCCCTTTTGTACAAATTACTTGTCCTTAGTATAAATACCGGTACTTTACATCTTGTACAGTATCCGAAAAATAAAAGTTATCCATGCTTCCTTCTCATGGACTGTTGCCAATCGTCTCTTGAGGTTCTGGTCATTGCCTCTCGACGTCTCCCTCTCTATGGCCTTGCTCCCGTCCCCCTCTGGTTCCCTGCTGTGACTCCGGTCACTCCGGTCACTCCGGTTTCCGGTCACAACTCCGGAGTCCTCGCTCGGCCATACCAACAACTGCGGTTCAACTCCGGGTTGTCTCCCTTGTCTTGGATATGCCTCCAGTCCGCTCCAGTGCACCGCCTTTGCTCCATCTTCATGTCAACTATTCCGGTTTGCACCGGAACTGCGCTGGACAACTACCCAACAACACTGGTGATGCTCTTGTGTCTCCGGTCCAGGCTATCCCTGTCCCGTCGCCATCTTCAAGCTCGTACGACTTGGACCTTGGCATAGGACACTTCCCCATCTCGCAGCCCGAGGCCAGTCAGTCGGTCACCCTAGCTGAGTTGTGGTGTTCCGAGAAGTGGCTGATCTAGACATCTGTTCATCTCCGGTTCGCGGCTTAGCCCGGCTCCGGTCATATGATCGGATATTCCTTCCCTCTTGGCTCAGCGATATAACAGTATTTTTCGGATCCTCTGCCTGGCCTCATCTGCTTGCTGTGTCATCATGCATGCAGATAGTCCTCTCACCGCTGTGCTTGTGTATCTGGATTCCGGACAACAACTCCGGTGATCAACATCCATTGATCCTTGCATTTCCACTCATTCCCTCACGACCCCTTACGACTTCGCTGCACTCCGGCTGCCCTTGTGGCCCCGCGTGTATTCCGGTTGAATTCCGGACTTCCTTATCACGACTTCCATCCACTCCAGTTGCCTCTACGGTCCGGAGTGAACTCCGGTGCACTCTGGAGTCTTCTCCCATGACTCCTACTCACTCCAGTGCATTCCGGAGTTTTCTCCCACGACTTCTACCCACTCCGGTCGCCTCTCTGAGGTTCCGGGTGGTTGCAGACTCTGTTTGCTCCATTTATCCATTCCTAACGACTTCTACCCATTCTGGTAGCTGCTGTGCAGCCCCAGGTGGATTCCGGACTATTGTCTGGCCCATTTTCTCACGACCCTCATGACCACGGGAATATTACCAGCTTGCCGCTGGTTCACATCCCACCCATCTCCGGTTCATCCGGACTCTATACCCTGGTGGTGATCATCTCCTGTCGACTAAATGTCACATGATTTGCATCTCTTGTCACCCCTGCGACGTCTCTGAACTTGCAGGAAAACCCGGACCCTGCTACATCACCGCCCGCGCTCCGTTGAGCTGCAAGGTTGAAAAGCAACATAATCCGCTACCCCACATCTTCTTTGACCCTGTGCGCGCACACCTCAAGCATAAAGCTTGAATCCTGTTATGGCCTTTCCGGTTACGGAAGGACACTCCGGACTCTTACCGGTTGGCCCCGGTTCCACTCCGGCTGCTGTCTTCGCCATGTCTTGCGACAACCACCAGTCCCCGATCCTTCTATGGATATCTTGTGGCTTTGATGCCAGCGCCCAAATCCCGGACTTTGTCCTCGGGCGTTCTTTCCGGTTCTAGGGCTTGTCAGGCCTTGTCCTCGCTCCGGACGACATTCTGGTTGCCACGGCGCTTGACCTGAACAGATAAGAGCACACCGGAAGCATCTTCATCGATAGCTTTCCACCGCGCCTCTGTTCCGGACTTTCGCAATTCCTCCGGTCGTCACTCCGCTCGTTCCCGGAATCTCGGCTACATGCCTTGTTCCTCTCGAGCACCACTCCGGTTTGGCTAATGCCTCCGGATATACCCCGAAGCATCCCCGCTTCACCATCCTTCGACAACTCGACACCTTGTCTTTGTTGCTCTTCGGATTGGTTTCTTCCGGAACGTCTGACCTCTGGTCCACGTTCTTATCCCCTTTCATCTTCCTCCTGTTCATCCCGCCCAGTCGATTGGTTGGTTTTAAATTCCGGTTATCGACTTGAATCTCTGTTGCAGCAACAGCTACGTTGAACAAAATGTATAAGAGCTCACCGGGGAATCCTAACCCGATTACTTCCACCGAGCCCGCATTCTCAACTTTTGCCTCGCCTTCGGAGAGTTCTCGTCACCACTCCGGTTTTTCTACACCTTTCTTTTCGACTCATAGGCACCCCTTGGAGCTGGATTGCTCATACTCCACCTCCTCGTTCCACTCCGGTTTTTCCGGAGCTGAACTCCGGTTGATTCCCGGTCCTTCGATCCCGGACTGCTGGAACTCAACCACTCTTCCCTCCGGTCGCTTGCTGCACTCCCTGCAGTATCTCCGGAACGCTCAGGTTTCAGCTGGGAGCTTCAATGTGCTCGCTGTTATCCTTTGAGCACCTCCGAAAATTTCGAACCTCTCTCAGTCAGAGTTCAGATCAATTTGGACATCACCATCACAGCTCTAGGTTGCGTTATCGCTTTGCATCGGCCATATCCGGTATCTGGTGACTATGGCTTGTGATGCCTGCTTCAAATTGCCTCCAAACTCTTCATTTGCCTTTGCCAACCCTTGGGCAATGCTGTTTCAGTGTTCAAAATTTTCATCCCCTCCCTTCGACCTGTTCCGTTGCCCGTAACAGTCTCTGGGTTTTTTCCCTTGCCCGGAGTCTACTCCGGTCCTGGTTCCCATTCCGGAGTCAATTTCGGTGCTTCGGAGTCCCTCAGGTTGATCTCCGGGTTTCATTCAGCACCATCCGCTGCTGTTTGCTCCCCTCCGGTCGCACTTGCTCTGTGTGATCAAACTCCGAAAATTCTGGAACTCTCAAATTGATCTCTGGACATCCGTTCCATGTTCTAGACATCCTCTGGACTTCTTTGCTGTCGATCCCTCCAGCAATTCTGTCCTCTTGTTCTTGGAATCTTCACCCCTCCATCGTGCGTTTCCGGTCGCCCATCTGGTCCGCTGGCACCGCTCCAACACTCCGCTTCAATGTCCTCCTCCTCCCTCCTCCATCCGACAACTTCAAACATTTTTCAACTTTCCCCGATGGCTTTCGCCCCTCTGTATTTTTTGGAGCCCTTACAAAACCCTTCCTGCGGGTTTTCTTCCATGTGGACTTACTTGAATTCTTCTCCGTCGAATTTTCCCACGGTCTCCGGTTCTCCGGGCTCTCCGAGCTCCGGTCAACACCGGACACCCTAGGATCAAGCACCCGCATGCATCAGTGCCACCTTGGCCTGCACACCAACGTTCTATCCTTCCTTGAGTGGTCTCCCTGACGCCACAGTTGGTGCCCATGGAGATTTCACACTTCCGGCCTTGATGGCTGGTCTCCATGGTGACAGCTCTTTATTGCGCTGTCGTGTCCACCCCGGACAATCCTGTCCTCTGTTGGACTCTCTGGTCGTTCTATCGACACTCCTGCCCCATCGGATTTTATTCTTCTTGCCTCTGGTCATTCAAAATGCCTTTGGCCCAACTCCGGTTGACCCGGACAACTTGGTTTAAATTATTTTCGACTTCAACATTTCCTCCGGTGGTCTTTCGATCCTCTGTACTTCTTTGGAGCCCTTCAACAAAAACTCTTCTTAGCGAGTTTTCTTACATGTGGTCTTGCACTCCCTTCCCTCCGCCTCTCTCCCTCCAGTCCCTTCCAAATCGCTCCCCTCCTTGGTTCGGTTCCTTTCAGGGTTCCCGGCCTCTCAGTACTCTGGTATTGACCGGAAAATATTCCGGCATCACCTGGACTACTTGCTTGACCATGTGCCATCAGTGCCAGTTCTTTGACACTGCGCGTCGACGTAATCATCCATGTCTTTGACTGGATTGGTCTTCTATCTTTGAACACCAGAGTCAGATGCACCCATAGTTGATTCACCTTTTCATCCTTGATGGATGACCTCTGTGGTTTCCAAGACCTTCTTTATTGAAGGCGCTGCAATCCTTGAAATGGATTGCTTCCCCCTCCGGCTTCATCCTGTCGCTCCGGAATTCCGGACGCTTCTCGTGTCGCCAAAACTCGCCCGGACCTTGGCCGGTCTTTTCCCACGCATTTCCGGTCAAACGTCAAGCTACTCCGGGTTTCCTCAGTCCTTTCAGCAGCCCTCCAGACGCTTTTGGACTTCTCCCTTCAAATTCCAACATTCACTCCTTCTATCCACCATCCTTATCTACTTCTTTTCCACATCCCATTCCTTCTTCAACATCATTCAACTCGGCTTGCAGCGAGGCTGCTATTCCTTCATTCTTCGACTCAACTTCCAACATTCCGGTTATCTCTCCGGATTCCCACGCCCTCCGGCTTATTTCAATTCACCTCTGGTATCTTTCCGGCCTTTTCTGTGCACTCCCTGCTGTTCCCTCTCCATCCGTCGAGGCCTTTAGGTTTCCGGTCGTTGTACATCAACTCCGGAATCTTCGTTATGGCTTCCCACACCCACGGATCCCTCTACTTACCCTGTCCTTCAGTCCCTTGAGGGCAAGGAACGTAAAGGGGGGATACTGTTATGTCCGTGCAAATCAGTCTTTCATTTTTTCCCATTTATCGGTTCTGGTCGCACTCAATCCAACTCTGATCGTGCTCCCGTCGCCTCCGGACACACAATCATGCACTACATCAGACCCTGCACTACTCCGGTAATACTCCAGCACCACTCCAGCTCACTCCGGTCGATTAACGGTTCACCGGTTCCCGGACCTATCCCGGAATACATAGCTCTCGTCCAATCATGGAATGCTGAGTACTTCTACCTTATTATCCACTTCACTTTCATTACCTCATCTTATCTTGGCCACCTCCGGCCTCACTCCTCACCCCGTTCACCCTCCGGTCATCCTGGTTAATCCCGGAACCTCTGGACTAGTCATCCAGCCCTGACCGGTTCAATGCGGTTCATCCATATCACCCTGGAACATTCTACCTGAACATTCCACCTGTACTTCACACTGGTCCTTCACTGTGATACAGGTTGTGGCATCTCCGCACTCCTTGGTACATTCCGGACTGTGATTATGTAATCACTCCGAACTCCGGTCCTCCACGTTCCTTGGTTCAGCTCCTCTTCACCCATGTCGTCTCGGACCTCCGCCCCTATGCATTGGAACTCTCCTAAAGGACTGCCAACGTCCTCCGGAATGATTCCTTGCAACTGTGTCCACTCCGGCGACCCGGAGCTCCCAAAACCACCAACACTTAACACCAGTACCTTGGAACTCGTTCATCTCGACTACCAACATGCCAGTCCAACATCTGGTACAATTATGCGCTATCCATCTATGCCCCATCACTCCTGCTCTCGTTCCAGTCGCTCCGGACATATCTCCGGAATCCGGAGTTACCCGGAGTCACCGGAGTCATCAGACTCTCTCCGGAACGTTCGCTATTATGCCTTATCAACTCCTCTTCCATTTATGCATCCCTTATCACTTCTCATCTATTGTTTCAACGCTCTCATCACTTCTCCTTGTTATCTTTTCATATGCTTCACGCTTCCATCACATTCCCATCATTCCCCGTCGCTTCTTCATCTGCCTCAAGGCAGATGTCATAGCACTTACATCTTATCACTCTTCTATCCATCCGTTCATCTATCAAACCATATGCTCTACCTTTCCCCTTTCCTACTTCCTATTATTCCTTATTCCCACTTCATCCCTTTTCCCGCATGGTGGTGTCTTCTTCCATGCGGTTCACTTCATTTCATGTTGCTTCACATTGCCTCATGTTACTTATTCCCTTTTGTACAAATTACTTGTCCTTAGTATAAATACCGGTACTTTACATCTTGTACAGTATCCGAAAAATAAAAGTTATCCATGCTTCCTTCTCATGGACTGTTGCCAATCGTCTCTTGAGGTTCTGGTCATTGCCTCTCGACGTCTCCCTCTCTATGGCCTTGCTCCCGTCCCCCTCTGGTTCCCTGCTGTGACTCCGGTCACTCCGGTCACTCCGGTTTCCGGTCACAACTCCGGAGTCCTCGCTCGGCCATACCAACAACTGCGGTTCAACTCCGGGTTGTCTCCCTTGTCTTGGATATGCCTCCAGTCCGCTCCAGTGCACCGCCTTTGCTCCATCTTCATGTCAACTATTCCGGTTTGCACCGGAACTGCGCTGGACAACTACCCAACAACACTGGTGATGCTCTTGTGTCTCCGGTCCAGGCTATCCCTGTCCCGTCGCCATCTTCAAGCTCGTACGACTTGGACCTTGGCATAGGACACTTCCCCATCTCGCAGCCCGAGGCCAGTCAGTCGGTCACCCTAGCTGAGTTGTGGTGTTCCGAGAAGTGGCTGATCTAGACATCTGTTCATCTCCGGTTCGCGGCTTAGCCCGGCTCCGGTCATATGATCGGATATTCCTTCCCTCTTGGCTCAGCGATATAACACTGTGTCCACTTGTCCCCCTAGGCTGCAAGGACACCCTCCAGGTCATATATCAGATCCTGGTGATGAAGAACATCACAATTTGGCCATGCAAGGAAATCGCACTTTGGCCCTATTATGCACTCCTCCATGATGTAATGTATCCCAAAACACACCTTTAGGGACTGGTTCATGCATTTATATTGGAAAAGTGAGAAATTATCACCTAGGGAAGCCTATACCTCATGGTTTGAGGTGATTTTATTTCAAATTCTTGTTCACCATATTCACCATGCCACAGGGCCATAGATCATGTTCTGAAGGTTCCTACTAACTGTTCTGAGCTATGTGAGCAGTTTTAAGCCAAAAGGCTGGCCAATACATGATGTATAAGTCGAAAATAAAAAATAACATATTTTGCTCATTTCATACATAGGGCACCAAGGAGACCACTTAGTGCCCAATAAACAATGGGAATGAGATCAGACAGTATAATTACTTCAGATTATGCTTTACTTCAACCACTTTGGTGAAGTTTTGGCTGAATTCTGTTTCTGAGGAATTGAGTTTAAATGCAACTTTTGGTCTATATGCCGGCCATGGTTCAAAATACCATCTGCCCAAATCTGGACCAAAACAGTTGAAATAAAGCATAATCTAGAGTAATTACACTGTCTGATTTCATTCCCATTGTTTATTCCCCACAATATGGTCTCCTTGGTGCCCTATGTATGAAATGAGCAAAATATGTTATTTTTTATTTTCGACTTATACATCATGTATTGGCCAGCCTTTTGGCTTAAAACTGCTCACATAGCTCAGAACAGTTAGTAGGAACCTTCAGAACATGATCTATGGCCCTGTGGCATGGTGAATATGGTGAACAAGAATTTGAAATAAAATCACCTCAAACCATGAGGTATAGGCTTCCCTAGGTGATAATTTCTCACTTTTCCAATATAAATGCATGAACCAGTCCCTAAAGGTGTGTTTTGGGATACATTACATCATGGAGGAGTGCATAATAGGGCCAAAGTGCGATTTCCTTGCATGGCCAAATTGTGATGTTCTTCATCACCAGGATCTGATATATGACCTGGAGGGTGTCCTTGCAGCCTAGGGGGACAAGTGGACACAGTTAAAAACCATCTTCATTGGTATATCCCCAAGGTATTGTGGCCAGAACACAATTCAGTGATTTTCGCTATTTCACCCTCTTATTGCACTGTAGTAGGCTCTCCTGTGCTCCAGTTGGCTTTAAAGAACATATAACAACTCATATACCAGCTTAGATCATCAAAAACTGTTGAATCATGAGCCAGGGAGGGGTTGATGTCAGTAATTTCCTTTTTGGGACAAGAAGTGGTAGTGTCCAAAAAGGAAATGTACCCTATACACCACTCACAGCAGTACACTGTACCCCGAACAAGTGCCAATGTACCCTGTACACCATGCACAACTGTACCCTGTATCGTATACACCACATCAAAAAAGGTTGCCTTTTCATGACATATTGCCCAACTTTTCAGTTCAAGTCTCTTCATATAGCCCAAGAGGCCCAATAAGAACCTTCAGACCCTCATCCATGGCCCTGTGGCATTCTGAATGTAGTGAACAAGAGTATAACATGAGATTGCATTACATCATGAGATGGGGGTCCTGAGTGTCAATTGTGCACTTTTTACTATACTTACCTGATACAATCTCAAAAGGATTGTTTTAGGACATATCACATCATAGAGGAGTGCACCACAGGCCTCAAGTGAAATTCCCCAGCATGGCCAAATTGCGATGTTTTTCATCATTATAATCTTGCACACCACTTGGAGGGTTGCCTAGTAGCCCAAGGGGACAAGGGGAGGCATCCAGGTACGTCCCCAAGGCATTATATTATGGGCAGAACACAAGTCATCAATTTTCTCTATTTTCATCCTATCATTGCACTGTAATAAGCTCTACTGTGCACTTGACTTTGAAGAACCTATAAGAAGTTGTATACAGGGTTAGATCATGTGAAACGGTTGAATTATGAGCCTAAGAGCGATTGATGTTGGTAATTTCCTTTTTGGGACAAGAAGTGCACAATGTAACCCCTACCACGGTGGTGTACCCCTGCACCATGCCAAACCCCCCCTGTCTACCCTACCACAGTGGCGTACCCTGCCTCCACACTGACCCACCCCCCTGTCTACCCTACCGCACTGGCGTACCCTGCCTCCACACTGACCCACCCCTCTGTCTACCCTACCGCACTGGCGTACCCTGCCTCCACACTGACCCACCCCCCTGTCCACCTTGCCCCGGTCGCGTACCCTTCGCACCACCGTTACCCACCCCCTGTCCACCTTGCCCCGGTCGCGTACCCTTCACACCACCGTTACCCACCCCCTGTCCACCTTGCCTCGTCGCGTACCCTTCGCACCACCGTTACCCACCCCCCTGTCCACCTTGCCCCGGTCACGTACCCTTCGCACCACCGTTACCCACCCCCTGTCCACCTTGCCCCGGTCGCGTACCCTTCACACCACCGTTACCCACCCCCTGTCCACCTTGCCTCGTCGCGTACCCTTCGCACCACCGTTACCCACCCCCCTGTCCACCTTGCCCCGGTCACGTACCCTTCGCACCACCGTTACCCACCCCCTGTCCACCTTGCCCCGGTCGCGTACCCTTCACACCACCGTTACCCACCCCCTGTCCACCTTGCCTCGTCGCGTACCCTTCGCACCACCGTTACCCACCCCCCTGTCCACCTTGCCCCGGTCACGTACCCTTCGCACCACCGTTACCCTTCTCACCACCCCCGAAAGTCGACTTTGGAGGGTATTTGTACCCTATGTCCCCTCAAAAAGCCGTGGGGTGCCCTCGGAAGGGTGCCCCAGCCAAATTCTAACCCCTTAGACCAACTTTAGAGGTACAAGGTTGGTCTAGTGGCCTCTGATATTCGGGATTAGCAGGTGAAGGGCGGAGGGTCGGAAGACATTGGATGAAGTCGACGGCAAGAGAAGGAGAAACGAAGACACGAGAAGTTGCACGTCACGTCACTCTTTAAAGTTTAATCAGCCAAAAATCAAACAACAATTATTTATTCAAGCAGTCCAAAAAAAAATTGGTAGACGACTTGAGTATTCAGATCTATTCAGATACTTGTAGCTACTTGTGGCCTTGAGAAAATACATAGAAGAGAGCTTAGTCATGCGATGAATTTCCTCATGACTCAGCAAAACTTGAAGGCTCGCAACATCGACGAACATTCATTCCAACTGAAAAACAAAACATGGAATAAGAAAGACGTAGATTGCACTAGAAAGAGGTAGATAGGGTGTATTAAAATCAAAGCAAGCTAGATTCAATTATTTAAGGAGATGTAAACATCGGGATTTTCGTACGAACATGGCCCCCGTGCTCCTTCCAAATGGTGGTCTTGGCGCACACACAAGCACACCCGGGGCAATCTTCCACACGGCATGCCTTGCAGGGAGGGTAGAAGTGCCCGCCTTCGTGTTCAATCCAATTCATTGCAACCATGCACATGCAAGCACAACCTGGACAATCGTCCAAGTCGCACTCACGGCATTTGCGCGGTGTAAATGTACGGCGAGCGAGAAGTGGACGAGTATCCTCGTGCGGGCGTTGGATGTCTATGCCTTCCTCGTCGGATGAGAAGTCTTCTGTGGCGTGCCGTGCTGCAGCAACCGCACGTACATTTGTGGCGGAGGACGGGCGTGGATTTTTTGTCGATTTTCTGGATGAGGAAATGTCTTGCGGTTTCGTCTTGACCACCTCTGCCGCTAGTTTCAGGGCGACCTGGCGCGAGGCGTCTGCCTCCTTCTTCCTTCAGAGCAGTATAGCATTAGCCAGCCGGCAAGAACAGCAAAGCAAAGAATCGCACACACCTAGCTTGTTTTTTGATCTTCAGCTTCCGCGCACACTCTGCGCGCTCTTCCGCTGCTTTCCTGCAACAGTGGGAGTCAGAGGATAATGCAGAAGATAATATGAAAGCAGATGTACCGATCGCGGTAACGCTCTGAGGCTGCTGCGGCGTTGTCGCGATATTTCCGTTGGAAATTATAGCCGCCCGTTTGCTTCATTTGAGTGTGGGTTAGGTTGATAAAGGTGTAAGGACAGTATGTGCACCGCTGCATTCGCAAACGAGCTTGCTCCCGTCGTTTCTCGACATTCCTAAGCCAAAGTTTAGGATTAAGCACCTAGTCAAAATTATTTTTTTGCAACCCATACTTGGCCTCGTAGCGCGCTTGAGTGGCCTGGCGATGCTCTTGCTTCGTGTCCGGGTTCAGAGGTGGTCGACCGCCGGGCATGGGCGCCGGCAGGAAAGAGGAAGGTGGTGGTCGAGAGTCGAGCAGGATCACTGATCAAAGTTACGAACAGATTCTAAATGTAATATCAGTTCGCGATCGAAACTCGAGTAAAATAAATCCTGCTGAGCAAGCCTTACCTTGCTCTAGAAATCTTATAATCCGCAATGTGTACTCAATATGCACTGAATAAAAAATAAACGCACGCTCGAGGCCACCCCAGAGCTCAGTAGAACACACGCAGTAGAAAGTGAGTTCGCGACTTTAATTGCTATAGTGAGTTCCCGACATAAACTGCTTTACCTAACTTCCCTCGTTTACAAGCCCACAAGATGAATTCAAGAGCTAACTCAAGGTCCATTTCATCAGTAAAAAGAGTGTAACAAAAATTCATTCAGACTCTAACAATTCATCTATCGTACTAAGTAAATTAAGTCCCTCCTCCCACCGCCCACCCATCCGCGCCGTGAGCTGCTCGTACTTCTCCGGATCGTTCTGCGCAAGCTCCTCTACGGTCTGGCACCCGTTGTCGAGGTAGCGAAAAATCCCGTCGGCGCTGAACTGCGTGAAAGAAACCCGCTCCTCCCCGTCGGCAACAGGCACGTTCGAATGTGCTACTGTTGCAGAAGGGAGGAGGATGAGGGCGCCGGGTGGGAACTCGATGACGAGCTTCAAGTCCCAGAGCACGAGGTGCCCGCCCTTGGTGGGGTCAAAGTTGCCGAGCGCGTGAACGCCGCACCACCCAAACGCGAGGTTGAGGACGTCGCGGTGGCGGAACGTCCAGACGTTGGGGCCGAAGTTGAAGGCCGCGCAAAAGAAGATTGAGCCCACGAAGGGGCGGCGCAGATCGGAGTGACGGGTCCGGAGGATTTTGTCGTGGTCGACGTAGTATCGATAGAGTCGGGGGGCCCACAGCGCAAAGGCTCCTGAGGGAGGTCAAAGATGAGGAGATGGAGGGAGAGCGATGGTACGTACTGTCCGCAAAACACGCCAGGCGCTTGATGTCGTCGTTGGCGAGGAGACGTTCGACGACAGGGGTATACCCCTTGTTGTTGAGCCAACCGGGGGTTTTCTGGCCTTTCCCATACGACAGGCCCACCTTGAGCGCTGCGAACAGCCCACGTCGATGCTTGCGCATGTCAGCGGGGAATCGAGCGTCGGCCCCGGCGTCCATGATCGCGCAGAAGGCAGCGCGGGCAGCGGCGGCGTATTCAGGATGGCGGGGTTGACCGGCAAGGACGGCAATGATGCGGCCGTTGGCGTCGAATATCGGGCGAGGGGTGCTACGAGAAGGCGGCAAGTAAGCAGGGAAAAGAAAAGAAAAGAAAAGTGAATAAAAACTTACAAGCCATCCCACCGAATCAAGTCGAATCCGAGACCCAATAGGTTGGCTAGGGAGCGGCGGACCTTGCTCCCATGCTTCTCGGCCTTGTCCTCTACCTTCGCGGCGTACGCGCCGTGTGTGGAGGGCAAGGTCGAGGTGTCGAACGCGGTGGTGAGTGGCACAGCCGCGTTGACGTGCGCGAGTAGCCCGGGGGCCGCCGGTTGGTGACCTGCTGCTACGTGTGTTGCAGCACGTTTCAGCGCGCGGCGTCGATGCGAGGCAGAGGGCGTAGGAGCTGGAGCCGGACGAGTGCAATGAGGGCCTTTATGCGGGGGAGTAGCACTGGCCACCACCTCGTCGAATGAGATGCGGCGGCTGCGTTTCTTGGGGTGTGGGTTGTCATCGTCCACGTCGTTGAAAGGGTCGGGAGGGGGAGGAGAGGGAGGAGAGGGAGGAGGCGGCCATGCCTCATCTACACCGTCGAGTGGTCCTGGCGGGGGCCACTCCTCATCCACTTCCCCCAACTCGTCGTCCTCGTGCTCGCAGTCTTCTTGGCTGTCGTCCTCAGACTCAACGGCACGCTTGACAAGCATACCGTAGTCCAGGTTGCGCGATTGGAGGGCATCGACGTTTGCTGAGAACGCGCCAAAGTCGGCGCCGCTACGAGTCTGGAGACGGCCTGGGTCAGAAAAACGCGTTTCATAAAATAAGGACGTACCCTGCGCGTAAAGGGGATCCACAGCATCAAAGGAAACCTGCAGAAAAGCTCAGTAAGTGGTGATGGTGGCATAGGAATAAAGAAAAAGAAATCTAGACTGCCGAGTGCGCGTACAAGTCCCAGGTGTTGAGTCAATGCATTTGCACCCCGCAGGCTAGATTTCCAGAAACAAAAGAAAAATTACTGACCTGAGACGCGACGACTTGTGGGTGCTTGTGGGTGGTAATTGAGAGAGATGGATGCGTGACAAGGAGCGCACACGTGATGTTTGGTCACATCGGCCCACCGTGCCGTCTTCCTGCACCTCTGGCTTTCTTGCTCTGGCTCTCATTCTCTCGGCGACACAGGCGTTGGTGCAGTGATATTCACCGCCATCCCCTTCACCTCAATTTCGTTCTTCCTCCTCGCTCCCGCAAGTTTGGCCAGCAATTCCTGTTTCACTTATCTCCTGCGCTCCCGGCTCGCTCTCTTCCTTCTTACCATGTCCGGACGACGCCTACGTGCACGGGAAGTTGTGGCGTCGAGTTCCCTTTCTAGGAGCGTCAAGATTTCGTCCTTTACTTCTCGCCGCGGAGGCAGAAATCAAGTCGGTACAGAAAATTTGAGCCACGCTCAAATGCGTATACGGCAGGCTGCTGAGGAGCAGGAGGAAGCTGAACGTCGTGCCCGTAAGCCTCAAGCCCATTGCTTAGCTATAAAATTTAATGCGGCACCAGAACTCAATCAGCAGCAACGCCGCGAGGAAAATCGCTTGCGCGATATTCCTGAGCCATACGACGGCGGCTGGAACGATTTGGAGGACGATGTCCTCCGCGGTCGTGCTGCTGCTGACATCAGTCATGCTGGGGAAGGCCTCAACGACGATACAGCGCAGGAGGCGCAGGAGGACTTACTGGAGAGCCTGCGTGCACAACAGCGGTGCGTTTCCTTTGGTCTTCTTTTCTTTCTTGTGTTACTTATTCTCAACCACTCTGTAGCAAGCTATTCGGCCGCCAACACGACTATCGCTCGCGACGAGACCGCACGCAAAATTTAATCGACGCGTTTACGGTACAAATGCCTGCGATGGTCGAGGCGTACCTTGCGTGGTCCCTCGACACCGCGGAACACGGGCTCACCAAGCTCTTCACCCATGCTGAGGACGCCGCTGTGGAAACACGCCGAATATACGTGGTAGATTTATTCAGTGAGTTCCCTCTCCTTTTCTTTTTAACTTGTTTCTGACTTTTCAGTAGCTGCATACTTTGCCGACGTACCTATAACTAGCGCTGACCAGTACGTCGCATCCGCGTACGTTCGCCAGGGTCTCATGCCCGCTGCGGCCGTCTTCCCCTCGGTCGTTATCACGGTGCGCGTGCTCGAAGTCTTCCGGAGGCTCCAACTCCGCTGTCCTCGTGTTGGCGTGCAAGCCTTCGTGCGCACGCTCTGCGACCTTCATGGTGTTGCCCCCCGCGGCTACCTGGTGATGCAATTCAGTGTCGCCTTTGACGTTTACCTCGCCATTCTCGCCGCCGTCGACAAGCGCGTGCAGATCGCGCTGGGCCGCGACACTCCCGACTGGCGCCTCCGGAACGCCTGCCCCTCCTGCATGTACAAGCTGGAGGGCGAGGCCGAGATTCCCCTCCCCTTCCTCACCACCATCGACGGGAATAACTCCCTGAAGCGGTTTTGGCGGCGGGAGAAGGTGGTCGATGCGGACGGGAACGTCGGGCCGGGAGCGTCGAAGGAGCGTCTCGACAGTCGTGTTGCCGCCGGCGACTACTACCTGTCGCGCGAGGAGGTGGATAAGTGGTCAAAAGAGGGGCTGGAAGACTTGATGCGGGACTTCGTGCCGGGGTTCGAGGAAGATGAGAGTGCAGGTGACGAGGGGGCGGGTTGCTCCGAACGGTGGCAGAATATGAAGGAGGACGCCACGGCTCGCGCGTACGGGATGTACGACGAGACGGGCATCTTCCCTGCCCTGTGCAGGCACGGGTTTGTGCTGGTAATCGTCGACATGGTGAAGAGCGGCGAGTTGTACGTACCTTTTATTTATTTTCTTCCTCAGTGGCTCATCTTCCAACAGGGCCAAGTACGGCTTCGCTGTCGCCGCGCACCTGATCCGCGTGCTGGGTAAACTGGGCCTCGGCTACGATATTGGGTGCAAGTTTGCCCAGATGGTGCGCATGCACCCAGCCCTGGCAAAACTCGCTGCCGACAACGATTTTAAGGCTCTCGTGGGCGCCTTTCACGGCCACGCCCACAATCGCCGCTGCCAGCTCTGCAACCTCACGACGTACGTGCACGGTGTAGGCCTGGAGGACTTGGAAGGCTGTGAGAAATTCTTCTCCAAGTCTAATGCACTCGCGGCGACAACGCGATATGCGACTGTGTTCCACCGCCAGCAAACAATCACCTCGTACCTCAAGCACGCGGATACCGCGGATGCATACCAAGGCCTTTGTAAGTCGTACCTTGCCTCTATCTTATTTACACTGACGATAATGCAGCCCTACTTCTCGCCAACAAGTACCGGCGTGCCCTCAAAATTAAAGGCACTGCCGTTCTCCTTCGGGAGACGATGTTTTCGATGGGCATCGAGTCGCGGTCCGTCTTCGAGACGTGGCTCGAGAAGGAGAAGGCATTCCTCGCGACGTTGTCCAAGGAACCCGCACAAGAGACCCTAGAAATGGAGTATTACCAGAAGCTGGTAAACCTGCAGGATCTCGAGTACGTTCTCCTCCCTTTGTCTTTTAACTGTGGCTGACGATGTATACAGGGAACACGTCGGGATCATAACCAGGGTCGGACTACCCACACTGCCCGCAAACACGGAGGCCACGTACGCGGCGGCAGCATCACAGACACGGTGAATCGAAACCCAGAGGCGACATGCAATAGAAGTTCGCGACAGAACCTTGGCGGTTGTCAATGACCTCGAGGTACGGCTGAACATTGCGCGCCGCTGGGAGGACGATGGGGAGGATTGGATACGGGTGGCAAAGATGGTGAAGAACAGGCGCTATCAGCGTGCAATCGACGCGGTCGAGGGCCTGGTCGTCGCCCGGATGTTCGAGTTGTCGAAGGTGAATATGTCCGACACAGGTGGGCGTGTTTTGTTTGTTTGTTCATGACGATGAGCTGACATCTGGGGAAAGGTTACAAGTTGCGCAAGCATATCGCAAAGGCGTTACAAGCACGCTCGAAAGGTGTCAAGGCCGCACTCGAGCGATACAACGAGGCCGCCGCCGCCATGACTCCCCCCCGCACCCAGCTCTCGTGGGAGCAGATTGTCGACTATGCCTTCCTGGCCGACTTCGACCTCCTGCGCGATGGGCAGGAAGACATCTGCGGTGAGCCTTGGGCACAACCGGCTGGGCACGTCGCCATGGACCAGCATTTCAAGCTGCTCCGTGCGGACGAAGAGATCGCGCGCCTCAACCTCGAGATCCCGAGGCTGGTGACGCACATGGCGGATGAGGACGGGTTCCTCATCTACCAGGAGCGGCGCCTTGCGCGTGAGGGGAACCCCACGCTGGCACACCAAGTCGCCGTCCACCGGATGGAACGGGGGCGCTTCAACGCCCTCCACATGGAGCGGCTAGTGAGGCTGAGCAAAGAGCCCGGCTTCACTGCCTCCCTCATCCCCGGTGCCAGCGTGAATAGAGAGCGCCGAGTGCCGGAGGAGGAGGACATCGAGATGCCCGACGTAGCGGCCGTAGTCCCTCCGCATGAGGAGCCCGAGGCGGATATCGACAACGACGCGGACCTGGACGCCGAGCTCCTCGTCGACAGCTTTGAGCGCATCTTGGTAATGTCCGACGACGGTTAGAGATATATATTCACACATTTAATGTATTTTTAATGGACTTTGTGTATTGAGGGGACACTGAGTGGTGATAATATTCATATTGATGCTACAGTAGGCTTATGTAGCATATAGGATGTGCTCGTTTTTTTTTTGCAAATTTACCTCCATTTTTGAGGGCCAGGCGGACTTGCCGGCGGCGGTTTTGATGACTGCTGATGGCAGTGATCAGGCGCGGCGGCGCGCCGCCGCCTTTGATGGGAGATAATAAAGATAATAAAGATACTGGATACACACCGATATCAGGCGCGACGGCGCGCCGCCGCCTTTGATGGGAGATAAATAACAAAGTTATTAAAGATATTGAATACACGCCCCGACATCAGGCGCGATGGCGCGCCGCCGTGATTGATGGGAACTAATAAAGATATTGAAGTTATTGAATATCTACTGGTAAATAGCAGTCCTATTAGCTCTAAAGTTACCGAAAGATCTGAAATACACACCTTTTAACGGTATGTACTTAGATTAGAGGTGGAGATCAATATGATATCCACCTCTTGTTTCAGTGGTTTACTGGGCTATACAGGTGGAAATACCTCCTGTACTTTAAACTGACTCCCGTTCTAGTTAACTTCAAACCTGGTTGAAAGAGGGCTTGAATGGCAAAGGTGATGTTACTTTTCTTGAATTTGAGCCCTGCACTACAGAGTACTCCATAGTCCTGGGCCCTACTATGGAGCACTCTATAGTCCTGGGGCCTACTATGGAGTACTCTATAGTCCTGGGGCAACTATGGAGCACTCTATAGACATGGACCTTCACTACAGACACTACAGACACTACAGCACTATAGAGTGCTCTGTAGTACTCTAGAGTGGGCCCAGGGTTTGCTGATGCAGTCTGCAAAACTAAGCTCAGAAGCCCAGAAACCTTTCAGGAAATGAGATGGGGCACCGGTTTTTTGCCGTGGCGTGGCGTGCAGTGTTCGCCCGAAGGGTGAAGGCCTTCGGAATTTCTGACCAAAAGTTTGCCCTTCGGTGAAGGCTTCAGTCATCACGTGTCGATTATGTAATTTTTGATCTACATCTTTTCTCTTCTTCCGCATCAGAAAACGCTATCCCCCCAACGATGGCGCGAAGTCTGATGGCCGCTCTGATGAGCTCCCACGTCTCGCTTAGGACTTCGGCGTGATCAACGGCTACCGGGTGCTGCCAGGAGATGTGGTGAAGCCATAATTTCGATTGATATCACTGGCTTCTTGGTATAGTGGTTTAGGCACCTTTATTTAGCTATGCTGTTGTAATGTACTTTTGTCTCTTGTTATCTCGTCCATACCTTTTTGTGTACTTTAAATACCCGCTCCGGCAACTTTACTGCTTGCCCATGTTCTGATTCACGGTCCCCGAAGGTTGCCCGAAGGACGCGGAAAACGAACATAGGGTAATTGTCTAAACACCGGTGGCTGTCGTCTCATCTTTAAAGCTAGGAGCATGGCTATTCCGTATTTTGACAAATTTTTGGGGAGGAGTCAACATTAGTATTTGTCAAGATTAACTAGAGACATGTGGAATTCATGCATGGGGACCCCCATGTTCTTTTAGCAGCCCAACATCACGACAAAAGATTGAACATCAAAGCAAAAACATTTTTGTTTCCATTTCATCTCAGGTATTCAAGAGTAAGTACAAAGAAGGGAGTTGAAAGGTAAGTTAAGGAATATGAACCCCCATGGTGTTGCGTGTGTACTTAGCTGAGGCTTTCTTGCCTTTCTGCGCCCATGTGGTGGTTCGGACCGTGCCTGTCTCCGTGAGTCGACGCACATCACTGCCCATTGCAGCAAGATCCCCTCCGATATAAGTTATCATATAACGAGACTGACAGAAAACGGTAACCAGTCTTCTCCCACACAATCTCCGCCAATGCATCCGTGGCTGACCTGGCATCATCGGCTTCCGTGTTAGGAAGAGACGAGATATCAACCCGGGCGCAGAACACTTTAATATTGCTAGCGGCCCCTAGGGTGTCGCGAAACGCGTCGAGGGATATGGGATCCACTCCCAAAAACTCGGAAGCGTCGTCCATGTCCGGTTCCGTTGACGCGTCCGCGGATACATTCTCCTTCTCCGGATCGTTCCCCTTTCGCTTCTGCTGCTTCCTAATCCTGTCGTGCTCTGAGCAGACACGACAATTCGACGTGACGTGAAGCCCTCCTCCACGGAATTGGGCCTTCCAATTTTCTGACGTGAGTGTCTTGTGTTTATGGCATTTACCACATTCTCGAGTTTCCTCCATCGCCGAGTTAATAGACGCGTCGCGCGTCAAGGTCGGGACGTCGAAGGTGATGCTGGGAAGAGAAGCGCGAGCGGCGACGAGTCACGGTACAGACAGCTGATGTGACAGTGTGATATTAAAATTATTTTTTATTGAACAAAAAAGAACTTTTCGACTATGCTCGTCCTCGGTAATGCCGCCAATGATGCCGAATCTGATATGCATGAAGGGGATGGTGAACAAGGCGGGAGGACTTGTTGAGCGTGTTGAAGTCCTAAGCGAGACGTGGGAGATCAGCATCACGGCCATCAAACTTCGCGCCATCGTTGGGGGGATAGCGTTTTCTTTCCGCATCGCGCGCACTGCGACGATGTCCAATCCTCTGTGGATACTGTGGGCATTTTTCCACAAGGGAGAGAAACAAAATGTGTACGCGCAAACCGTCGGCAAAAGTGATGGAGGAGGAGGAATTACTCATGGAGGAGTCGGCTAACGCAGCTGAGGACGAGATTTCGGACGATGGGGGTATTGAGATAGATTCGGACGACGAGTTCCGGGCTTAGAATCATTGTTTGACCGCGAATAAAACTGGCAGCACTGGACTGCGTGAGAAATTGATCAAAGGCCTTCACCCTACCCTTCGATAAAGGCCTTCACCCTTCAGAAGGCCTTCGGAATTTTCAGACCCCGAATAAAGGCCTTCAGGGCGAACACTGGTGGCGTGGCGTGGCGTGGCGTGCTGCAGTGGCAGTGCTGGCGTGTCCCGACGTGCAAAGTGTAGGATTTTTCAGTGTTAAAGGCCTTTAATCGGGGTTCGAAATTTCCTTCAGCTAAAGGGCGGCTAAAGGTCGTTGATCAATTTCCCACGCGGTCCAACACCACTAATTTTATTCGCGTTCAAGCTAGTGAAGTACTACTTTTAAGCATGAAATTTGTCCCGGAATCTATCCCAATACCCCTCTCATCTGTAATGTTTTGTCCTCAGTTGCGTCAAACATCTCCTCCTCCTCCACCGTTGCCGACAAATTGCCGATAGTCTGTGCTTGGTCCCAGCCCACAAAATAATTTGTGCTTCCACACGGGGTGGCTATCGGTGGCAAATTTGTGACCTTAGGGACTTGCTAGATGTTGTTGTCCCATTCAAAACCAGCTTGACTAATGGTGATGACATGACAGCTAAAGGCCTTTATAAAGGGCAGCTTTCGGGCAAAAAACTTAAAGGCCTTTATAAAGGCCTCCTAAAAGCCTTTAGCGCTAAAGGCCTTTACCCTTTAGGCGAACACTGGGATTTTTTGTGGGATTTCGGATTTCTTACTTAAGATGACAACCAGCAATGTCCTCTACTCCCTGTAGCAAGCTACGTTACCAATACTGCCTTTGTAATTGATTTATCCGTAATTAAGTTTTGTATCTGGGGACACTGAGCAAAGGTCCCAGTAAATGGAATCTGGCCAATATGGTTGGATTAGACTTGAGAGCACCTGGGTGGACTGTGGAGAGAGTTTATGGTGCCCAGAAGTGATGTCGTGAACTGGAAACCATTATTTCATCTGCATCATTTGAATTCCCACAGTTGAGTGATCATGTTATCGAATGTCCGTGTCGTGATCATGTGTGAACGCGTCGGTAAATATGTGTTTCCGCACTGGTTTCCTTGTGCTTTATACTCTGGGTCGGATCGCTGGTTGCCTCCCGAGTTGATCGCCCTCGAGATTGCCTAAAACGGCGCTTCCATGCTCACAGAAAAGTTGAGGTAATAAAAAACTTCTTGTACTTTGAGTCGGGAGGTAGGCACATCCAACATGCATGTTGTAATTTCAGATATAGGTAGCCAATATATCGGTGGACAATTCCACCCTTCCCAACACAACACGCAAATACACCCAAAAATACAAAACATGAGAATTGTTAGGCCTGGCGGCTTACGAAGGAAAAGACATGCTTGAGGCATGCCTGACAAAGAATAACGGATGTGGGTGACTAGACAAGTAGTAAGACACCTGCGCGGTCGTGCACGCCAGTGCACGCCACACACGGCACAGGTACACGGTGGCGTGAACCACCGTGGCGTGAGCCGTGCACTGCCGTGCACCGCCGTGTACCGACGTGCCAGTGACTGGCTATATTTTTTAAATTGGCTTCAAAGTGTCGAATGGGCTTTCCTTCTTGATTCTACTGCAGCTTGGTACACATGGGCACAACTGGAATATGTTGGGCATGTCTCTGGCGATGTTGAAAAAATCCAAACTAAAATCTGAATGCACAAGAGTCAAGTGAGCTAATCTGATTACCCAAAAATTACTTGCAGATGCACAGTTACCCTTCCCGACACCTGTCTAATACGGTGGTGCCTCGAAGAGTGATATTTATTGTTAGTGAATGTGAAACAATAACATCAGTGCCAGTGTTGCGGTTAAGGGTTAAGGCTTAATTAAGGGTAGGCCTTAATGTTAACCCTTAATTTCAGCCAGAAAACATGTTAAGGGATAATGATGGCCCATCATTGAAGCCAGAAAATGATTGTGCAGCGTTGCGGGGTGTTCTGAGTAAAAAAGACAGGGACCTGATGTCAGTTTCAACCATTTTCTGTGATGTAGACATAAATTACAGCTAGGCGTAGAAACAATGGAGTAGATTTTTGGACTGGCAAAAGTCATTCCCTGAGGAAAAAATGAGGGATTGCATGGAGGGTGAGATGCATACAGATATATCTCGGCCGGTCTCAGCTCTGTGTCTTCGTTGTGGCAATTTTGGTGGATTTTCCCCTTTAGGAAATTAAGCCTTAGTTAAGGGTACCCTTATTAAGGCCATCTTAAGGGTCCTAAGGGTTAACAATAAAAAAGACCCTTAATAAGGCCTTAATCCGCAACACAGAACATCACTAGTCAAATTTAGGCTGTAGTTCACAGTTGAAACCAGCAAAGCTAATACTTCTTGGGAGAGGTCTCTGGGGCTCAGTTTTTGAGTGCTCAGAGCAAATTGCAACATGTATCAGCCTCCCGTCGGGACACGCCAACACTGCCACTGCGGCACGCCACGCCACGGCTTTTGCCCGGGGCCCCTTTAATTTCCTCTACAGTTGTGGACAAACAAAACCCGCAAATAGCCTGTAGGCTGATCTAGAATTAATTTGGCCTCAATTTTTGTGGGATTGAATGCAGATTTGCTCAAAGAGCTCAAAAAACATGCTCCGAAGTTTTTCCTACGACAAATACCCGGCGCCAAAATTTTGGCCAAAGCTCAAAAAATAAATTTGCTGATAGAGTTGATTTCCGAAAAACAGATTTTTCTAGCACAGCCACAGATTCCGGATCAATTACCCAGTATAGTCACTTCCAACACAATCGATTAACAACTGATGATTGCAAAATGTTGGGGAAAGAACATTTATTTATGGGACCACCGCTCGTCAAATTTACCTCATTTGTTGATATTCAGATGCCCCTTGACAAGATGTGTCAATTGCAAATGTTTTCATATTTTTCTTAACAACTTATGATTACAAAATGTTGGGGAAAGAACATTTATTTATGGGACAACCACTCGTTGAATTTGCCTCTTTTGTTGATATTCAGATACCCCTCGACGAGACGCGTCGATTGCGCATATTTTCATATTTTTCCCACGGTTTTTAAGCGAACACCAAAATTTTCAGCTTGCCGGATCACTAATTGATGATTTCCCTGCCAATGGCTCGACAGAATCACTTGATTTTTATATGGGCAGATAGCCCTCGATGAGATCTATTGATTGCGCACTTCATCTCGGCTAAAAAATTACATTCTTTTTTTGGTGGGTTTTGTTTGTCCACAACTGTATACCGTTCAAGCTCCGGCTGAGTAACTTAATTCTCCGCAAACAGAACAAAGTACCTCACATCTGGGGTTTTTTCAAACTCACCTCAACTGGCGGTTGGACAAGATTGGCTCTTCCAACAGATTAATTGATTGAATTAACCGGGAGGACTGGCCCCTGCACGGAGAACAAAATTGAGAAATAAGTGTAGTATAGTCTCTCTAGGACCGACACTGTATAAAAAATCCACTCGTACTTCAGGTTATGGATCTAAGAATATAGCCACCAGTGTGAGCAGGGGACATTGACGGCCTACTGGAACGGAATCGGTGCTGCATAGTGATGCCATGATTAACCTCGTCGCGGCTCGAGGTCGAGCCTCAGGAAACGCGGACAACGGAAGTGGCCTGGGGTATCGCGGCCCATGGCGCGTGGTCGACTCCGCGCACGCCGGCAGTCCAGAAAGCGGTGAAGTCATTCAACGGTCGTGCAGAGTGTCCTTGGAGTGTCTATAAATAAAACTGTCAGCAAAAGTCCTTGGAGTGTCTATAAATAAAACTGTCAGCAAAAGTCCAAAAATCTTGAAGAAATCTTCAGGAAACTGGGAGAATATAGTGTGGATCAAGACAGCTTAAGGACCCTAGGAATGACTTGAATCTGTGCTCTTACAACCAGGCTGGGTTTGAGGAGGCGGAGACGTCGGGCTGCTCGTCGAGGAATTGCGTGAGTGGTACATAACAGCGAAAGCAGGAGCGCGGGGGGCGTAGGATGGGATATAGGAGGACTGTTAATTCGCGCAAGAATCATACACGCAGTTTGGGGTGGTCAAAACGGCAGGAATGACGACGGAGAGATGGATGTACGATGATGCTGAGCTTTGGAGCGATAAGAAGCACTCGTCTTAACCTAGGGTTAATGCGGATCAGAGTGACGGATATTGAGTCGTCTTGGATCGTGACTCGTAGGTGGCGAACGCGGGCAAGAGGTGCAACGGTAGGTGAGGGTAAGGAAGCACGGTGGAGGGCGGAACATTGTAACGATTATGTAAAATGGAACATGCCGGAATCGCACGCGGCACAACCAGTTGGACTATCTGTCCCATTAGCAACCTCGTTACAGTTGACTAGCTCCCGTTTCGGGGTTCAAGTTACCCCAGCTCGGCCCAGCGTCTTCAGTTTCCATGATCACGGGACCGGTCCGTGACATCCGCCCTCCTGATGAGGTCCTGCGGAGCTCAGCATTTTTGCCAAGTGCGAGGTTCGAACTGATGTTCCACCAGATGTAACGATTATGTAAAATGGAACATGCCGGAATCGCACGCGGCACAACCAGTTGGCCTATCTGTCCCATTAGCAACCTCGTTACAGTTGACTAGCTCCCGTTTCTGGGTTCAAGTTACCCCAGCTGCAAGGCGTCCAGGGAAACGACAATCGTCATTAGGGACGTGAATCCTAAGCAAGGAGGAGTGGAACACAGGATGGATACCCCTTTGTTTCATGTCGGAAGGTAAGTCCAATTCCAACGATCCATTGCTGAAGTCTTTGACGATGGTGTAAGGTCCTATGAATTTCGGGATCAGCTTCCGCGCAAGCCCCTTTTTGAACTTGATGTTCTTGGTCGATAGATAGACCAAGTCCTGTTCTTCAAAGGGAGCTGGTTGACGTTTGCGGTTAGCAGTTCGAGTCTGTTTAACTCGAGCCGCTATCATACTGCCGTGTGCAGCCATGATAGCGAGGCGGCGTTGAAGCGCGAAGTTCGCAACGCCCGGATATTCACGGGTACGATCGGAGTTCCACAAGAGAGACCGCGGCATCCGGCCTGTGTTGAGGAAAAATGGAGCATAGCCCGTTGTCTCAGATCGAGAGGAGTTCATGGCGAACTCAATGGCAGGCAATTTAGACACCCAGTCTTTCTGCTTGGGCCCAATGCACTGCCAGAGCATTTGAGTCACGGTCCGATTGGCGCGCTCAGTTCCGCCGTCGGACTCCGGATGGTAAGCACTTGACATGCTGAGTTTAACACTGATTAACTCGTGTAAACGCTTCCAGAACACGCTGGTAAACAGGGAATCCCGGTCACTAACAATAGACTTTGGAAGCCCATGCAGTTTGTAGATCTCCTCGAACATAAGTTCAGCCATTTGTCGAGCAGTGTAATTGATCCGCGTGGGAACGAGATGGGTCATGCCAGTCAATAAGTCGATGATAACGGCAATAGAGTTGAAGACTCCATCGCGGTTCTTAGACTCGGGTAGCGGGCCGACGAAATCAACCCCGACAGAGTCCCAGGGCCCCAGGGGAGGATTCAAAGAATGAAGCAGTCCGTACGGCTTCTGGTTCGTAGGCTTGCTCCGTTTGCATGTGGAACAAGACTCACAGAAGCTCCGAGTATCTTCAACAATTTCTTTCCACCAGAAGTGGTCGCGTAGGTAATCCAGAGTCTTACGAAGACCAAGGTGAGCGAGTATTGAATGTGCTTCGGAAATTACAATCTCTCGGATGTTGTGTCCCTCATAGGTAATCTTGGGGATGCAAAGGACGCGATGATCCGCATCCTTAAGGTAAATTAACCCGTCCTCGAGCTCAAAGTTGCGAAAGGCTTTCGGAGACTCCAATATTTTCTTGAAGAAAGAGTCTTCGCCGTAGTGATTAGCAATGAGCTTCGCCAGATCAAGGCCTTGCCATCCAGAGTTGACAACATTGAGCAGAGATTCGTCTAGTTGGTCCAGTTGAGGCTCCAGAGTGGAAGGATCGTCTGGGTGCACAGCGCCCGGATAAGCGTCGCTTGAAGGAATTGATTCCGCGGTGGCAGATTGTCGATCGTATTGATCGGGATTTGAGACATGTGGCGGTGTCCGCCTATCACTCTCGGCTTGCTTTCCGCTCCCACCTGCCGCCTTCTCGGTGTGTATCACTGAGAACGCGGTGGACTTCTTGGATTCACTTCCAGGTTTTTGTGTGTACCCCCCGCCCTCCTTTGGGGCCGGACGGGTTTCGGTCCCAAAAGTTGACTCCGCATCGCTTTGCCCTGACTTTGCGTCGGGTGGGCTTGACTTCGCGTCAGCCACTTTCGCTGCCCTTGTCATGGAGCGGGTAACTCGGTCAGTTGTCATTGACCTTGCTTCATAGGCTGCAAATACAGGCATTGATATGGACTCCATCTCCAGGTTATCATTGGAGATTATATCATGGTAAGTGTACTCTGACCGTGCCCGCACTGTTCCCGGTGCTTCATTCGAATAAATTCGAGATAATGCATCTGCTAGGACATTTTCAGACCCAGGAATATACTTAATCTCAAAGTCAAAACTGGAAACTTTCTCAATCCAGCGAGCTTGACGCCCAGATAAGTTCTTCTGATTAAAGAGGTGAATTAACCCCTTATGATCAGTTACCCAGGTGAATCGGCACCCTTGTAGAATGTCCTGATGCCTCAGTATCGCCTCAATACCGGCAAGCATCTCGATCTCATGAACTGGATAGTTTTGCTGAGCAGAATTTAGCTTGGCAGAAAATAATGCCGCAATTTTCGCATTTTTCCAGTCGGCACCTTGGCAAACAACTCCGGATACCCCAGAGGCGCAGCCATCCGTTACAAGCCAGATTGGGGGCTTGTCCGGCCCATATTCCAATGGTTTGCGACGGTGGTCCTTCGAAGTAGCCACCAATGCCTTGGCATCTTCGAAAGCACGCTGGTGAGTATAACTCCAGCGAAAAGGAACCGAGTCACTAGTTAACTCATGGAGGATCCCCATGGGTTCACCAACTTCTGGGACATCCCCAGCAAGGTAAGTGACGGAACCGATAAACCCGCGAAGCAGATCACGGTTGGTAGGTGTTTTCCAGTTCAAAACGGTGTCCACCTTGTGGGGATCCATTCGGATACCTTCGTCGTCGACAACTCGACCGAGAACTCGAAGTTCAGTCTGGAAGAGTTGCATCTTCCCCGCGCTCAGGTACAATTTCTCGCGCTTGAGTATGTCGATGACAATTTTCAGGTGCTTGACGTGCTCCTCAAGACTATTGGAATAGATAATGATATCGTCAAGGTACACGTCCATCCAGCGGCCAATATAAGCCCCAAACAAGTGATTCATCAGAGATTGATAAGTCACGGGTGCGTTACAATCCCCTTGCTGCAGTACGAGACTAACCATATTTCCATCTGGTGTGCTCATTGCAGTTCGATGAACGTGCTCAGGTATGACCCTGATTTGTTCATAGGCATCTTGCCCATCAATGAGCGAGCGATATTTACAGCGCGCGACACGCCGTAAAATTCACTCCATGTCTGGTAAAGGAGAGGTCATCTTCTTGGTGTTCGCATTACGCGCTCGTAAGTCTACGACCACGCGTAATCCCGGAGGGTTAGTCTTAACCTTGGGAATTAACAGCATAGGCGCCGTATTCCCAGAGTTTGTGACTTGCCATCGGCCGGCCTCAAGGTAAATTTGACGCTTAAGATCCCCCTGGCCTCTTAACGCCTCAGGACAGCGCGACGGCTGCCACGGGAGGATTTTGTCTTCCTCGATGAGGGGAATAGTATGGTTAATTGCCCGTAACGGAGGTAAACCGGTTTCAGCAGCAGTTTTACATATAGGCTCGGCATACTTCAACACCTCATCGCGGGCCGTCTGCACCGGGTCCGTTCCGTCTAATCCAACAGCTCCAGAAAATACGCGAGCGGTTGCGACTCCTTGAAGAGGTAAGGCTTCAGCACTTCCAATACAAACTCGAAATGGATTCAAGCCGATGCTCACCTTGTGCTGGAACAGCCAGGCTGTCCCCAGAATCATGTCATAACCACTCAAGTTCGAGACAAAGAAGGTACGAGTCTCCGAGATGTCTTGATATTTGAACTTGATGTTCACAGAGTGATTAATTTTCGACTTCGAGCCTTGAACGGCCAATTGCAAGGTGATTGGGTCCGTCAATTCCTTGCGCTTGAGATGGAACTGATCAGCTAGCGAGCTCGATATTAGGTCCCCAAGAGAACCAGAATCTACGAGGGCACGCACAGGCTGCCCGTTGACGTCAACCACAATAACCAAGGGTCGTGCAACAAGGCGATCAGGTACGCGCGGCGTTGAGGCGGCCCGAGAAATACCCCTCATACTATCTGCAGGAATCTGAGCTCCTCCGCAGAAGAGCACAAACTCGCCCTCCGTTTCCAGTTCAGGTTCGTCAAACATGGTTCCGAAATAATTACCTCTGGAAGCATGGTTCCAGCCGTTGCGGCGGTTATTTTCGCGAACGATACACTTCAGCTGACGCTTCAATACCCAACCAACTAGGTCGAGTTTGGGGTTCAGCAATGCCCTTTCTGAGATAATCTCAGCAAGGCCGTGCTCTCCGAGAGGAATGGCAACAAGATAATAGTCTGGCCCTTCCAGATCGTCAGGTTCCTGCGGGACCCTCGCGATCCCAACACCTTCGAACATTGGTATGTCTCGGCTGACGTCCACAAAATATTGTTGAATACCGTCGCCCAGCAATTCCTCGATAGGAAAATGGTGAAGAGGTGAATTCCGGTAGTCATTAACTCCCAGGTAATTCGCGCGCTTACGTGCAAACCATTCGACAAGGTGAAACGCCGGCACCCGGAGATATTCCAAGGGAAGTACTATGACTTCATCCGAATATGAATCCTCGATCGTGAACAGGTCCTCGGTTAGCCTCAGGACACGGAACCGATTCGAGTCGCGGCGTTCATCGGCCCAAGGGATAACTTCATCCCCTAGATAAGGCTGGAAGAACTCCAACATGGCCTCTACGGTGTTATCGAGTACATCTCCCAATTGGTGCGCCCGGACCGGAATCTTGGCGCCGTTTCGTTCATTAAATTCTGTAGCTTCTGCCCAGAGTTTCAACCGGTCTTCAAGAGTTTCCTCCGGATCATCATATGGCGCGAAACCGTCTGAGTCGCTGTCCGATCCATTATCAGATGAGTCGCTCACAGTGCGCAGACTGGGCATCTCATCCGAAGATTCCTTGTCGGATTCATCACACGAGGAGTCACTAACGGTAATCAGAGTCGGGACCTCTGAGGTTGTACTAACCGTGTCGCTAACAGTCTGTAGTGACGGTAAGCCAGAAGGACATTTCGATTCGGCTTTAATTCTAATGTCTTCCAGGTAAGGCATTGACGACGAGTCAGAGGGCCAGTCATCTTGTGATAATTCAGATTCAGACTCGGAGTTAGAACAGACGGTAAAACCATCCGATTTCTGCTTATACCATTCAATTAGATTGAACGCCGGGTCATCAAGTAATCCTCGGGGCAGAGTGAAACACCATGCCAGTACATGGTCAGAAATTATAATATCATCTGACCATTCTTCGCCTAGGACTTCAACATGGAATCGGTCCTTGGAGAAAGAGTTTTGTGTCCGTTCCCACCGGTGGTTATCCAGTAGAATTCGGACGGATTGAACTTGAACATCCCCGATCTCAGTAAGGAATCTCTCTTCCTGCAATGCTAAGTCGTGGTCTAACCCTAACGTATTTGCACGCTTCTGGGCATACCAGAGCGCAGGCATGAATCCAGATTCACGCAGAAGTCCAGCTTTAAGAATATATAATATATTCCTCATCGCACTGATGGTCCATGACCAGATACTCCGTGTCCGAAATTCGGTAAGAGAAGAACCGTTCCTCATTGAAGCAGTCTTCAGAGGTGAGTGTGCTGGAGTCTCCAGGGTATGGTTGTGCCGATTGTAGCGCCAATATTAATTGAAGAGCAAATATATCTCCAATGGCACTTGAAGGTGAGTCGGAGTCGACTTCGTGGTCAGAGTTTGGTTCTGAAATAAATTCAAAATCATCGTCTGATTCGTTGAAATTTTGAAGGGGTTCCCTGCCCTCCTCGACTTCGTTCAGGGCTTCAAACCCAATACCATGAACGTGGAACGTTTCCAGCACCTCGGTGCTCTCACGCAGAGCATTACGTGAAGACGACGCCGTAGGTATGTGCGCGCCATGCGAACTGAAACCTGGGGGCTTACCCTTCTTTTTGGAAGGGACAGAGTTACTCTTAGGGCAGTTACGAGACAAATGACCAGGTTCGCCGCACCCGAAACACAAGCCTTTCGCCAGCATTTCATTGCGACGCTGTACTGACATTTGTTCACCAGGTTTCGGACCTTTGTTTGCAGGTACTTCCACAGAGGAAGTTCGCATAACTTCTTCGCGAGGGCGGGACGAATTACCTCGCCCTCCACGACCTTGTCCACGCCCACGGAACCCTCCACGGGAGGATTGGCCGCGCTTCTGATTCTGTTGGTAAGAACCATTTGATTTCTGAGTTTGAGCGGGTGGGCGTTTAGCTGATCCACCGCCGCTCTCTCGGTTCCTTGCATCGATTTTCAACAGAATCTCTGCCTGTTCGGCAGCCTTGACAATCTCATCCCAAGTAGCGACCTCAGGATCAAGACCCTTGCGGTAAATTTCGGTCTGGATTCCAAACTGTAAGCTTGCTCTTGGGTGTCTTCCAACCCAATTGTATTATAGATCTCAGACCATTCTGCAACATGAGCAGCAACTTCCTTGGTGCCCTGAGGCCCCGTGAAGCTCCTGCCAAGGGTTGTCCGGAAAATTGGATATTTGAGGCCCAAATTTTTGATTTTCCTTGTCCGAAAATTGGATATTCGAGGGCCAAAATCTCAAAACCTTGTCCGCAAATTGGATATTTGAGGGTCGGAAGCCAAAATTTTGGGCCAAACTGTAGGAAAGTCTCGTCACCTGCCTAGTCCTTTATGTTGTGAGTCTTGGAAATGTCACTGTGGCTGAATGGCTTTCTGTCTTTGTGTCGTCTAATCTTGTTTTCTGTGGTAGCTTGTTCAAACCTCTTTGCTCCTCTTTTTTTTTTTTTGAGATTTCATGATATCTCACGCTTTTCATTCTTGCACTCCCAAATCTATTGTCTAACAGTTGTCAGGAGATAAAATAGCTACTGCAAGTCCGGCCGAAGGACTGTGCCGTATCGCGAGGTTTGTTCGGTGCGGACATTGTAGTCCTTGGTAGAACCCTTACTTCCCCCGCGGCCTTAAAATGCTGGCATTCACGAAGCCCGCCGTACAAAAGGAAATGAAAAAGCTCACAATAAAGCTTCCCAAGCCTAAGGCCAAATAAATACTATTATACTTATACCGCTGTCCGGGAGCGAAAAAAAACAATTTAACGCGCGAAAAAATCGATTTTTTGGTCATTCACGTGACCACCCCTGTCCGATTTTGGATATTTGAGGCCCGAAACCTGAAAAAAATTGGATATTTGAGGCCAAAATTGAGGGTTTTGGGCGGACAACCCTTGGCGGGAGCTTCACGGGGCCTGTGCCCTGGAAGCATCGGTTTAGACGCTTACGCTGGTTGTTACGGAAATCTACCGGGAATGAACCGCTTCAACGTCCAGTTTTCCTCTGCAGGTACGACAACCTGATTGTAAAAATCAAGTGCCTTACCATCCAGATAATACGACACAAAGTAGACCTGTTCCCCTTCAGGAACACGTCCCATTTTGACGTAAGTCTTAGCCTCACGTACAAAACGCTGAATTGCGCTCGCATTAGGCTCGCCGTTGTAACGCGAGGGAGGAATGGGTTTCAACAACATTCGCTGCTTGCGTGCATGCCCACGCTTGCGTTTTGAAGACAAGCGGGGGCTGGACGCGCCACTCCGCGATGATCCAGACTCATCGTCGCTCGAGGAGCTGGAGCTTGAACTCGAATCATCAGATGGGTCGGAAGGCGGTGATTTAGCCTTAGGCAATGTTGTTGGAGTTCCGCGGTAAGCCTTCTCAATGAAGTTCTCAGCGGCCATCCTTCCAGGTGTCATACCTCGTTCAACGGGAGTCTCCTGCATCTTTGAGACGTGAGGAGCCTTCGTTCTATGGTGCGATTCCTTTCGGTGCCTCTCATCTAGCTGACCAATTTTCTTGCTCAGTAGATCATACATCTCGTCGATGGTAAGTCCGGACTTTGACCTGCTGCCGTTCTTGGCGGCAGGTTCAGAGGCTTCTTTCGAAGGTTTCGAAGGCTCAACTCTTGTAGGTTGAGCATTTATCGCAGGCTTTGGGGCCGGTTCCACCGCGGGTTCTGGAACCGTGGTGGATTTCTGGGCAAGTTGAACCACAGGGTTGGCTTCAACCTTGGATTTCTTTGCCTTACGACTTTTAGACCGCTTACGAGGAGTCTTCGAATTCAACGAAGGGTTGTTCACTGAAGACTGGCCCCGTGCATTCGCAAAAAAGTCAGACGGCACAGAAAATTCTTCCTGCTTAATGACTCTATTAATTTCTGAGAAATTATTCAACGCTTCTTGCTGCGCCTTTAAATCCTCCTCAGAGAAATCAATAAGGGAATTAATACCGCCCCAATTGCGAGGGTCTGGTCCCTTCCCTTTACGAGAAGTACCAGCCGCATTGTTGAGACTAGGGAAATATTCCTCGTCTTCAACCGATTCAACTGTCGCACGGCGCGTGTTGCGCCCGGACGGGACAGCACTCGGGCCACGTTCTGGCTCTTTGCCTGAACCTCGTTCCTCAGGGGCTCGGCCCCTTGGAATTTGAATGTCGCTTTCGACGTCACTGTGTTCCTTCTCCTGAGTGGAGCAAGGAGTCTCTGGGCGTTCAGTTTCCCCCCTAAGCTGAGCAGCATATGATTCATGGCGACGCGCGAGAGCAATGCGTTCATCATAGCTCATATCGCGAATTGCCTGATCGACTGTGGATTCATCCGAGCTCGAAGAAGAATCAGAGCTATCGGTGCGCTGAATTTTCTTAGACTTATGCTCACGGTGAGACCGCGAGGTTTTACGAGTAACAGGGGTCCAACCCCTAGTTTCCTCGTTCTCGGGCGGCGCAGGTACGTTACCAAGCACGCCGAAATCCACCGAGCCATTCAGGAGCGAAGGCAGTTCGGAGGAATTTTCTCCAGCGTCAGAGACGACTGGGGTTCTCGCCACAGGGGTGACAGAATTCCCCACCGCCGAAGCGGGGGTCATGCCCACTGCTGCAGCAGCGGGCTGGCTCATCGACGGATCGATGGCGGGGTTAGTCATATCCAGCAAGTCCCCAGCGTCCACTGACCCGAATGAAAGTTGATTAGTGGGCGAGAAGAGGGGCTCGGGAGCCGGATATACGCCAGACCGAGTAGCAGCTCAAGTATGGTGTTTCGACATAGTAGTCAAGGTAAAAGTTAGTTCTTGATGGTTCAAGGTGCGTCGATTGCGAGCGGTAGTCGAGGTTGATCAGACCCAGATAGAACCAGCGAGGCAACGACAAGCAGCACTTAAAAAGATGTGGCGGAGAACGTCGGCTAAGTAGTCGGCAAGCGTACGGCGAGTCGGCTAAGTAGGCGGCGAGAAGTTCCGACACACGAGTGAATGCTTGGGGTGTTGGGTGGTCGATCCAACAGAGAAGTAAGTGTGATAGCGATAGATTTGACCGAAGAACTAACTACATCAGGAAAACCCTCCTTTGGTAATTTCCCCCAAATGGGGGGAAATTACCAAACTGCCTACCAGATTAGGGGAAACGGGGGTAATTTGCCCTGATTACCTAGATTACCCAAGTTCCGTTCTCCCTGATTTTCATCTTGTCCTAAGAGATCTGGAAATGGCCAACGGGGTGTTCTAACATCTCTGTTAACTGTGTTTAGTAAGACTTGGCATGTCTCAGAGCTTTCAAGCTTTCAATGCACATCTATGAATCAACGATGGCATTTGTGTTAAGTCCGTCGCGTCCCACCCTAAAGTCACGTAACCTCCTGCGAATCAAACGGAGACCACGTGAGCGTGGAAGATGGTTTGTTTTGATGAGCGTACAACAAGATCAAACAACTTTCTTCCTTTTCCCCCATCTCCTCGCTCACGGCCGTCGCCATTTGGCCCTCCAGCACTCTCCAGACCTCTAGATTTCGACTTTTCAACCTCCCTCTGCTTGCCCCCGCACATTCTCACTTGATTGTGGACGTCTGGAGTCAATGTCGTGCGCACACCCAGGTCTTTGCTGGAAATGGTGGTGCTTGGGACTTGCGGTAAGCAGAGACTCCCGCATTTACCATCGTCTCATCCTCATACATTCTTACTACCCAGTGCATGTCACACGCAAACTCTCCTGATCAACGCCGAATTCTATATCTGATGAGTGTTACCCTTGGTTAGAGTTTTTTTTACCATTTCCTCTTCTAGATTCTCGCTGCGCTATGGACTGGAGGGTTTCAATAGTATGCTCCCCCCTCCCTTTCCTCATTGCGCGCGCATTCACCTGTCTCGCATACATCCGAGCCGCCGCACTGCCGCCGCCGCCGAGACTATCATCTGACATTCAATGCCGGCAACCTCATTCTTCGACGCGGGCGTTCGGTATGCTTTTACCATTCTATCTTGTCCTTGATCCCTCGTTGATCTTGGCGCTTTAGGCCATTTCCCTTGTGCTGTTTTGTCATCGGTATCTTCCCATAGTGCGTACAATTGACATCATTGACTTTTGTTCTGTATTGATCAGTTCTGCTTTGGGTGTGTAAACAGAGGTATATTATGAAAGAGATTGTATGCTATGTAAGATGCTCTATATCCCCTTCATGTTTGTACTGATCCATTTTGCAGATCGTCTCCATTGCGGCCAAGGTTCTGGCCCCCCTCACACATGTATCCTGTCATTAACGTTGCAATACATTCCGCGATTACCGCCATCGCTTTTTCGTGGTGAGAATAATTCCTGCCCAAAATACTGATCATTTTGCTTCAGATGTGTGCAGATTGCTGCCGCCACCATTCCAGCTGGCCTTCAATACAAAGTAAGCCACTTTCTCTCTCCTCTTACTTATCTATTCTGATATATTCTTTGGCAGATCATTCTCACAATGATGGTGGGGAACACAGCGCAGAGGTTGTATTGAGGTATAGTGTTGGATGTTCAGTATTGATGAGTGGTTCAGGAACTCATGTACATATTGGATACCTATATACATGCTTGTAGTTGAATTTGAATCCATAACTGTTCCGGAATTCTCTTTCTCGTCCTGTGCAATGCCCATATTGAATGGGAAATCACTTAGTAATGCCCGAGAAATGGCTGGTAATGACCGAGAAATCAAGGTAAAGTCCCCCAAATTTGGGGTAATCAAGAAGGGGTGATGTAAAAAGGGAGATCGGGGTAATAGAAGGTAATCCAGGTAATTCGGTCGAATTCGGGGTGATTTAGGGGTAATTCGGGTGGATTACCGAGGGAGGCTTTTCCTGATGTAGGTACATCGCGGGTTTTATATGTAAATGAAGACAGGAGTAAGTGGAGTAAGAAAGGGATGATTGGTAAGTACAGGAACGAGCAGTAAGCAGGAGTAGATAGGTATGGAGGAATGTATGGTAGGGAAAAGTATTAGCAAGTACGGCGTGATGGATAATAATAACTGTGTGTTTGAACCGTGGGAACGTACCGCTACATCCGCCCTCCAGGCTGCCGCGAGGCAGACTTACTCCATGGACGCATCATCGTCAGGGGGAGTGGCCGGGTCGTCAACAGACTTACCAGCCGCAGCACCGGTGCCGGGGCCAGAAGATGCGCCAGCTCCCGGAGTGATTTTAGCAACGGCATCGCCCGCCTGCTTCTTTGCAGCAGCGGCGTCCTCAAGAGCCTTGCGCCGTTGCGCAAAGGCCTCGAGAGTCGACTTCGAATCCACCAGATGTAATGATTATGTAAAATGGAACATGCCGCATCAGGAAAAGCCAAAATGCTATGATGGAACACGGCCTTTTATGGAGGTCTCCGATAGTCTATGAATGTCTATGTGTCGACCACCCTTTTTCTCAGTGTCTATGAGTGTCTATAGGTGACTCTCTGTAGTTCTGTAGTTCCTGTAGCTGGCCATAGTTGGCCATAGTTTGGGCTCAACTATGTAGCACTCTGTAGTTCGGGGGGACTCTACATAGTTCTGCATAGTTCTGTGTAGTTGGATGGGGTATTGTGTGGTGCAATGTAGTTCAGGTGAATTCTGACAACTGAATGTGGTTGTTCTAACCTGTCAAAATTGGTATATTAAATGAGGTGCAGTTTTTCCTTTCAGTCACCGAAAGTCTTTGTTTTAAATTGTTCCGGCTTTCAAAAGTGTTGCATCTGGGAAATTATTTCACATTTTGTGCTTCAACTAAGCTGTCTAAGGAAAATTTGTGCTGGACAACTCTTGTAGCTCTTTTCGAGCTCTACAACTTTCGTTTTGGGCCTATTTTTGGATCTGCAAATACATGCCATTGAGAAATTTTCAGAGTGGAAGCATTTATGCTCAGACACTTTCAGCAGAGGAGATACAACAGGCAAGAACTTGAAGAACCACTGGGAGAAATAAACTGACCTAGAGATCAAAGGGTACACACCTATTGGAGTGGTATCCATGTACTTATATGGTCTCTTAGTCTAGTTGGTAGTGCACCTACTGCCTTCTTTTGCCCGAATGCTTGAGGTCGCGCGTTCGATCCTGTTAGAAAGCAACTTTATTAAAGCGAATAATTTAATTAGATTATACTATCTGTACTAAGTTGAATGTACAGTGCCTTACCTATAAGTAATCAATTTGACATTCGGATGATACTAAGGGCGCGAGTACAATTAGCGGTGGTGGTAAGACTTCTCTAAGGTGGGCCCAGACTATGTAGAAACCCGAAGTCTGTTCAATATATGTTTTTACCCTCATCTTTGCGCGTGTTTTAAGCCACTGTGAATGAATTTGAGGTCGATAACTCCTATAGAATATAGCCTCCCTCATAGAAACAAGGGATTTATGGGTGTCTATGGTGGTCTATGGAAGTTGACCCCCCCCCTACCACCTGTCTATGGGGATCTATAGGGGAGGGGGGTTTTCTATGACGTCTATGATGTCTATGGGAGTCTCTGTGGGTCTATGGGACAATTTTGGGTTTTCCTGATGTGCTCTCCCACAGAAAAGGAAACACCCCATTGTTATAGCCCAACACGGTAGTTGCGGAGGAATGATTGGCAGTGGGAAATAGGGCACACCGTCTCCATGTCGCAGCTAGAAACGATGAGAAAAGGACGAAGAAAAGTCAAGCGGACTTTGAAAAATGGTGCTTCAATGTTACCACTCTCACGCCTCGAAGGTTGCGAAGAAGGGTCAGTCGATGAAGCAAGCTGTTGAGAGCAACGAGAAAGATTGGGATTCGAGCCATGTGTTGACAAAAGGGGTTAAGAACGTAGTACAACAGGACTCACCGGTGGTGCATCACGGGCACCAGCGCCAAGGGCTCGCCAGGAGATTGTGTATCGACTATACACCTTTGTAAATAACACGGAAGATGACTCGTAAAGGACGAGGGCACTCACAGAAATATCATCGATAGCGAGCAGCATGCTCACGTATTTCGTGCGCATCTGGCTCTCCCCGAGGGAAGAGGGGACACTGGGCTCCACAGAACGCGGCGGGGCGCGGAACGCGACACGACGAGCGAGCGGCATCCATCCAACAATGAGTGATGAACGTCGCCTTCTGACACGGGCCAGGCGCCGGCCAGCCCAGCCCAGCCAGCATACACACGGGGCAAGCCACGTCCGAGCCGACCCGGGGGGATATATTACAAGGACCCTGTGCAAACCCGCGCGCCTTGCGGGCGTGGACCAACGAACGAACGCGCTGCGAGGCGCTCGGCTGCGCGCACGGCGACGGAGGGATTCTCGTTACCCGCGCGACGCACTGGCAGAACAGGCACTGGCAGCACCAGCACCGCAGCGTCCACGCCGGCCCCGCGCCCGGCGATAAAGATGCGTGTGCGCGCCGCGCCACGGAAACCCACACACCAACACCCACACCACACCGCACCCGCCCGCGGCCCGCTAAGGGGCTTCGCGCGGGAGGCATCACGCGTAACGCGATGCCGGTGTCGCGAGATGGGGGGAGAAACGATCGGGAGAAAGACGAAGGCCAAAAGGGAGAAAGAAGAAGTCGAACGCGAGAAAAGGGGACATGGGAAGAAAAAGAAGAAAGAAAGGGAGAAATCTAAATCAAACGCGAGAGAGAGAAAGAAAGCATGGAAAAAATGAAAGACATGGGAAGAAAAGAAAGGTAGGGATCGAACGCGTCGCGCGCGAGAAAGAAAGGAAGAAAGAAAGAAAATCGAGAATTCGAACGCGAGAAGAGAAAGGAAGGACATGGGAAGAGAGAAAGAAAGACGACGAGGGGAAATCGGTGCGAGAAAGGAAGACATGTGGAAAAGGAGAAAGAAAAGACAGAAAAAAAAGAAAGAAAGATGAGGAGGAGAAGGAGGCGCGGACGCACGCGAGCAACAGATCGGGCACGTCCATGCTCACGAAAGACGGCGTGCCGCGGAGGGTGACGTTCATCACGTAGGACAGCGGCGGGGTTGTGAGTCAGCAGTTAGGTGGGAATCAGAGATAACGAATAAGGAATGTCGAATAAGGAATAAAATAAGGAATAGTGGAGCGGGGGAAGGTGCGAGGGGGCGGATAAGATAGACCTGCGAGGAGGGGAGGAGGAGGAAGAAGGACAAAGGAGGAGAAGGGGGACAGGGTGGGGCGGGGGGACGCGCTTCCCGAATCCCCGTCCCGCACGCAACCCAATACCGTCGTTCATGTGTCGTGCGCAGCCTCCGCCTCCGTCTTTCGAACACGAGGTTTTAGGGAAGGAGGAAGAGAAGGGGAGGGAGCAGGACAGGGGGGGACGCGCATCCCTGGGTCGTGCTTCCCCGTCCCGCACGCGCAACCCAATACCGCCGTCCGTGCGTTGTGCGCAGCTAGCCCGCCGCCTCTATGACGGTATTTATCGTTGAATATTATTTACTTCCATTGGGGGAACATACAACAACTCACCATGAACTCGAGATAATGCACAATCACCCTCAAATTGCACTGTGCACACGTGAAATTGAACATCAATCTGCGTGATGCGAACATCAACTTGCTTGATGTGAACATTCAACATCTCACACGGTTGAACTGCGAGGTGTACACACACAACTCAAACATTCAACAAGCTTGGTTTCAGTGTTCCGTGTTCAACTCAAGTGGAAGCCGAGGTTCAACTTGCCATCAACCCAGCGTGCTCTCACGGCATCGTCCCAGTGATCGTTTAACCGATCCCAGTGGTAGCCGATCCCAGCCACAGCTGATCCCTGCGCTTAGCATACACCCAAGCGACCCAACTGGAATTGCCGACTTCTCCCAGTACCCAGCCGCAGCCCAGGGCTGCCTTGGCTGCTTCCCAGGCTGCTGGAAATTTCCCACACTTCATTCCTTTCAAACTTGCTCACTCAAACGCGCCCACCGCCTTCCGGAAACTCCCATCAAAATCACCGAAAATTATTTCTGTTTGCGCTCTGATCTTCCTACAACAAAACAAAATGTCGACTTGCCCTCGCGTTGATTTCGCCCCAGATGCCCGCTTTCTATGTCTGCATGCATGATGCTCTCTGGGCACGATTTTGCAAGGTCTTCATCGAATATGACGCAATACGAATGGTCAAGCTTCCCTATATCTCTGGCCCTGCACCCCTCTGGATGAACAACAGCGGCACACGAAATATATGCACCACATCTACTCTTACCACTGCCAAACTGTCGCTCTCGCCACCGAGGATCTCAAGAAGGCTCACGATCTCGGGCTCTTCATTACAAATGCGGTCATCCAGCCCATAGGCACGCAGCAGGTGAGTTTCTTTGTTCTTTATCCATGTATTGGCCAGTACCGACCCATTTCAGTGCCTGCTGGGATCTCCCTCGCCCACCCTACGCTTGCAACAAACCTTCGCACAGATCGGAGTCAGGGCCAAAAGACCGTCCGAGCCCCTAATTTGCAGTCACTATGGCAGGGAATTCAGGCGGCAGGACCTCGTACTCCCCGTTCACTGCGCAGCCGGGGCCAGATTGGATGTCAGCGGTACGGTTCATTTTGCGTTTGAAGTTGTCCACCTGCTGAAATTGTTTTTTCAGACCCGAGATAAGGTGCCCTCCGATGTCAAGGCGGATGTAAACGGCACTACCTTGGGCCTCTACAGTTTCCGGATCTTTGCGGATTGTGTGTGGTCTGTCCAGAAACTCGGTGATGCACCTTTGCCCCCCCCCCACAGACCCCGTCCCTTGGTCACCATAGGCCAATCAAATCGCAAGCGTCCTTTGGCGGAGGACATTTCGAAGACAGCGGCACCAAAGAAGCGGAAGATTAGCTTGGATCTCATCGAAAATGTTGATCCAGTCGCAGTGCATGATAGGATTCTCACTTGTGGTCAGCGAAAACTCCTGTAGTATTTTCCTCTCCTTTTATATTGATCCAAGTCTTCCGAGTCGAAGGCCTCAAGTGATTTTGATTGAGTCTTAAGTGACTGAAGGAGTGGTAAGTAATGATGAATTGAATTGGTCTCAACAACAGGAATCATGTTTCGACTGATTCTCCTTCTACTGCCGACGAGAAGTACTCCTGGTGCCATATAGGAGATATAGAAAATGTCTTACAATTCGAAACTGCTAGGTTTGTGTACATCCTGATGCGCGGCTGAAATTTTTCGAGGTTGAATCAGCGAAGACAGTGATCTAGGGTCCAGGTTTGAGGTCGGGAAGCTGATGTGCATCGAAATAGTTCAGGAAATTGAATGGTACTTCGTCACCCTGTAGGACTTAGATGTCAATGGGCGTAAAGGACCTATTATCAATTTATTTCCCAGTGGGATTCTCCCAACGAGAGGAATGGTCCCGTCAAATTTGATCCGAACCAAACAACCACCAAATAGTCCAAAAATAGCGGTGCTTTGCCACCACTGCAGACCCCGCTCCCAAACATTGCCAGGATATTCTAATGGGTACAAATGACCTATTATCAATTCATTTCCCAGTTGGATTCTTCCAACATGAGTTAAGAGGAACGGTCCCGTCAAATTTGATTCGAGTGTTCATAATGTTCGGATTGAACGCGTGTGGGTTGACCTATGCATCGAACTGCATCCCGGGTAGGGGTGAAAATTTTGTAACTGAATTTCGTCATATGCAGAGGAGTTAGTTCGGTGACTCCCAATTTGCTATTCAATGGCCGGTCTGGCGCGGAGGGAGGCCCAGCAATGACTACAAGATCTGAAATAGTAAAAGTGGCCAGATGTTTCTCTGCAAGTGATCCTTGCAATATGTAGACGGAGGACTTTCAAAAATCAACCGTGGGAATTAATTTTCCCGTGGTTTCAGGGGAAGCTTCAAAGGATTGGTGACTATAGAGAGGAAAATTTGAACAATAAGCTATTATGATTGTTTGCAAGACAAAAGAAATTCGTCATAACGGCCCCGGAATGAAAATGAAAGGGTCCTTATGCATTGAAAAACTACTCAATGCCGGAGAGGTACTGCCCCGAGAAGCTGAGACACCTAGTCAGATATCTGATTTCCCAGGATTCTTATTCTGTGTCAACCGTCAGAAGCCATTCAGCGGACACCAGGACATGGTAGGAGGTGGAGGAAATAAACATAATAAGTTCAACTCCCCGAGGTTGGATTTTGTCCAAAACTGGCTGAAATAGGTCATTGGCATCAATGCAAATCAATGCAATCTCGATGCAGTTCGGTACTTGGCTTTCGTTGGGCAGAACGATGCAATTCAATGCAGAGTTCGATGCAGTGCAATGCAACGAATCAAACTCCCGGCCCAAGGTAAAGTGCATTGCAGCGCAGTGCATTCATTAGATTACACTGAAGAATGCATTGAAGTGCATTGAGTTACATTGAGTTGCATTGAATTGCATTGATTTGCACTGAAAAAAATGAATTGCACCCAATGTCATTCGATGTCATCGTATTTTAGTCCGATAAACACCGTCATAGGACTGTGTTACTGTCTGAACCCATGCACTTGCCTATGCTCAATCTATCAGGCCAGATATATTTTAAACTATTAACTAACTTCAATATTCCTATGACTGTTTGAAAGAGCGGAGGACATGCTTCGGAGACCGGAGTGGCCTGAAATCGCTGGGTGATCGCTGGGTTTGATCGCCGGCTCTGGGATTGATCTGGGCGAACCCACGGTTCGACATGGGTTGATATGGGCTGTGATCTGGGTCTCCTGGGTTGATTGATATTATGGCAGGGAAGGTCTGGGCGGAGCCGCCAAGGCAGTATGTCTTCTACAATGAAATACGGGTTGTTGATTGTTCAATTTGACCGGCAGACGTGCTCATCGAAGCAGGTCAATGTACTCCTTGCGAGGACAACAATGTCATAGTACATTGTGTGCTGTAGCTATAGTAAATTGTGCAATATATGTGTTATGTGTGCTTAATTCTCTGTGCCTGTGCCGCACTGGGTGTGCATGTGCACTGTTCGATGTGCACTCATTTGTGTTGATATTATTCAATGAAAAAAGCTTTTATACGCCTCCGTCTTTCGAACACGATGCACGAGATCGCAGGGAGGACGAGCGAACGCACCACCCACCCGCTCGCCCGCATCCAGAAAGTATACCCCGAGATACGAAGAAACAAAGGGTGGACGGCGCAGAAGAACGCTAAGAACGCACCTGACCGACGACATGGTGCACCATATACTCCCAATAATCCGAACAGTGCTTCTCGAGGCCCAGGAGGAGCACCTGTGCAAGGAAAAAAAAAGGTAAATGAATATGAATTGCGAGTGGCAGGCGGAGAGCAGCAACTTGGGGTACAGAAGAGTACCGAGTGCGAATGTGCGAAAGGTACGCACAAGTTACACCGAGAAATAAAGAAGGGACGGAGTGGACGATGTATAACCCCCCGCCAAAAATAAGGGACAGCGTGCGCAGCGCATGAGACGGAGGATCGTGCACACGTGGGGAGCAAAAGTGAGGAAAGGGCGCAGATGCGCCGCACACCGCACCCGTGCCTCCACTTTTCGACTGGCCCAGCTGCACGACGCACGGGCGCACAGCCGCAACCCCATCGCCCACGTCTAGATCGCGCAACCCACTCCGCGTGTCCGCTGCCACTCGCGCAATCAACCCAGCGGGCAGGAGAACGAAGTTGAAAAGGCGACAGGGCACGCACCGTCCACTGCTGCACCCAATACCCGATCTGCACGACGTAGTACCGCTTCATTGCGCCGCTGAGGTGCGTGTGCGGGTAGTCGCGCCAGAAGACGGCGGTGCGGAACCAGAAGGCGGGCATGGTGCGCATTATTGCTTGGTGTTCAAGTTGTTTGTTGAGGCGACAGCTCTTCAAATACGCTTTCTTCCGGGCGGTGGTGAAAGGCGGAGTCGGCAGAGGGAGTAACGGGGGGCTGGACGAGAGGGGCGTGGGCGGCGAATCGGGCGGGAAGGACGCCATGGCGGCGAGGTGTGAGGGGTCGCTGCGGTGATGTTAGATGACCAAAGGTTAGTTAGAAACGCACTCGATGCCGACCCGTGGCTTTGCTCTCCCAGTGGATATCATCGTCTTTGCGTGCGCCGACGGTGGCAAGATGGAAAAGAGGGGAAGAGCCGAGCCCGGCGATCCGCACGTGTAATTGCTTGGCGAGTGATCGGGCCGAGCGGCGTTGATGGGGCCTTGAACCTACTTGAACTCGAACGGACCGCTCGGGCGGAGATAAGTTGGGTGCGTTGCAGAGGTGATAGCACTTTCGTTTCTTAGGGGTGATTTGTTGAGCAATTAGGCCGACTTGTGTTTCGGCCTTCTCGGCCAACTTACGATGTGTTCAATCGAACGACAACGATATCGACCCACCGCATGTGGAATGAACATTATTACTATACACACAGTCGCCGCATCGTAACATTGCTTACCTCGGTACCCGTTCCGTCGGCCTCTGAAAATAAAGTGCTGCGGCGGACGGCATGGCACTGTATTGCAGTGTATGACGGTACAACGGTCTTTTTTCATGGCAAGGTCTTGGGTCTTAATTATGCTTAACATAAAGGGGAAGTCAAGACTTAAGTTAAGGATAGCCACTTTTTTCCTGCGCTGGGAATCCCCACGCTTTGGGCCTTCAACACAACTTCAAGAGGAGGAACTCAGAAGGAACTGGCCCTTCAACCTTGAAAGGGTTGAAAAATAAAAAACGTTGAACAACGAAAGCTCGGCCGGAATAAACGAGCTGAAAGCTGGTTAGGTACGTAACTAGCTAATAGCTACCCATCTTGTGTTTACTGAATCATTTTGCAGCTGC